>OX442351.1:36089615-36097115 GCA_949357725.1 Hyperoplus immaculatus
GAGCGTAGCCGTAGCAACGCCGCCATGACGGCATCGTCAGGGGAACACAGCTGGAGACAGACGCACCAAGACCGTATACCTGTAGTTGATACGCAACGGTAAGAAACACACACACACACACACACAGATAGACAGTAACTTTACATGTTAAAGGTGGAGTCAGTGATTCTGGAGAACGCTTGTTGTCAAAATCGCTTTTTATCAAAATCAGTGAATATCTCCTCATGATCTGCCACCTGTATAAACTGTGTGTGCGCTGATTTGTGTTAATACACAGCCAAGGCTCCGTAAATGAGCATGTTGCTAGCTACGGTGGCCCCTTTTCATACCTGTTTACAGAGCCTAGGTTGGTTATTAACACTGAATTTGTTTTGTTAGCCGATCGTTTTTACCTTACTTTGCTGTCCTTCACCGACCTCTGTTAGTTTATTTTGTTTGTTTATTTATTGTATGTACTTTTGACACGTAAAATTTTTTGTTGGTTCAATTGCATTGGTAGATGCGTATGATAGATTTCATGACTTCAAACGAATTGCCCTTCTTGTGATCGATACATTTGTCTAGTCTAATGTAATATATTTAGCTTGTTTACCAGTGTTAAGTCAATGTGTTTCCATCCATCTATGTGATTGTAGATCTGGTAAACTTTTAAATGAATCGCCCTTCTTGGGATTGATAACATTGCCTAATCTAATGTTATCATATTTGGCTTGTAAACCACTGTTAATCTAACATGTTTCCGTCCCTCAGACCGGGTGAGAGAGTGGCAGAGTTGAGCTACGTAGCAACACTGGAGGATCTGGGGCTGGTGAAAGACAGAGAGGTCATCCTGTCTGACTCTACACAGGTCAGATAAGTGTGTGTGTGTGTGTGTGTGTGGGGTTGTGTGTGTGTGTGTGTGTGTGTGTGTGGGGTTGTGTGTGTGTTTTTTTTCACATATATATTTATTGTCTTTTTTATACACCACACACAAACAAACAGTGTGTGTGTGGTTGTGTACAATCCCCATCGATCAAATTGGCCTGACCCCAACACGGCAATGAACAGGGAAGAATTCCTTTCTAGTCTATATATTGACATTCCTCCAGCTTTAGGAAAATTCTTTTTTATGCAACATAAATAGCCAATAAATATCTCCAAGAAAGCCGACACTCTTGCAGAAAGTTGAGCAGGACTTAAACCTGCAGTGTGTAGAATTTTTGGTTTTATTTCCTAGCAGATTTTGTAGAAAGTAATTATAATATCCATAAGTACATTTCATTTAGTGCATAATAGCTGAATTTTTTTATTTTTATTATAATTTTTTCCCTTAGAAAGGGTCTCATATATGTCCATATTTCTGCATATTTTGGACCAAGGCCTTGTGCCGCCATCTTGAAAGTGTCATAGTTGGAATGTCATCAGGTGCATTGTTTAAAATTTAGAATTGTTCTTGTCCTTGAAGGCCACTGTAGCTTCTGTTATTATTCGAAAGGGGTGGGGTTACCCAGGGAGCGTTGCATTCTAGAACTTTGTAGAACTTTCTTGATGATGTCATATTACACACTGCACCTTTAAAGAAGTTACAGTGGCCTTCAAGGACAAGAACAATTCTACATTTTAAACAATGCACCTGATGACATTCCAACTATGACACTTTCAAGATGGCGGCACTAGGCCTTGGTCCAAAATATGCAGAAATATGGACATATATGAGACTGTTTCTAAGGGAAAAAATAATAATTAAAAACATTTTTTTCAGCTATTATGCACTAAATTAAATGTAGTTATGGATATTATAATTACTTTCTACAAAATCTGCTAGGAAATAAAACCCAAAATTCTACACACTGCAGGTTTAAACGTTGTTTCTTTTGCTGAAACTGATTACTTTGAGTTTTCTGTTAATATTTGATCTTGACTGTTTTTCTCCTCTTTCACACCCAGAATGAGGAAGCGGTCCCCACAGAGCCTCCGGAAGCTCCCAGACTAACAGCACCCACTCTAAACCTGATACCCCCGACCCAAACACCCACCCTAAACCCCTCCATACCCTCACCGGCCCCCTCCGCCCCCCCTCCCCCCAGGGAAACACTAGAGTACCGCACGGCTCTGGAGCTGGAGCTGTGGAAGGAGGAGCAGGAGGATCTCTTTGATGATCAGGTGAAAACACACAGGACATGAGACCGGCTATTTCACTTTCCTATTGAGCAGTATTTAGATTGTATTTCTATTATTTTCTATATATAAAATAAAACATCCATTTTAATTAAATGTTTTATATATATATACTTGTATCTTTTATTTTTATTTATAAAGATACATTTATATATAATTTGTTTTTATTAAAAAAGGTTTAATTAATTTATTTATTTATTTATTTATTTATTTATTTATTTAAATGTATTTATATATTTTTTTATTAATGAATGTGTTTATTTATTTATTGATTGAGTCTGCTTTATCTATTTTGTTTTCCTAATTAGTTATTAGATATTATTGGAATATATATTTGTTTGTACTATAGCACAATTCTATTATAGTCTATTGTCCTTGTACTGAGCAGGAAGATTTCTTTGATGATCAGGTGAAGAGCACAGAATATGGATACGTAAACGTGACTAATTGCATGACTGTCCATAGTTAACTCTAGCCTGGCTCCGCCCGCCCGACTACTTCCGGCCAAATTTAATTTTCCCTTCGGTAGTCAGTCTGGGTGTACAGCGCATTTCCCAGATTCTCCGGAGAATCTACGATCGTCCAATCAGCGAACAGAGCGAGTGGCTGAGAACGCTCCAGTTTCAGTTAAATGCTGCGTTCCTTTATACTCGGAAGAAGGAGATTTCCGACTTGGTAGTTCCGAGTTCCGACCCGTCTGTGTTCCAGTGCATCTCCTCGCGAAAGTATGTACGCCTACAACCTTTCTCGTCCAAATAACTAAACGTTAGGCTCTAACAAGTTACTGTTGCCAGGTACCGGTAGATTCATAGACTACAATATGTAGTGAAGTCGGAAATTTCCGAGTTCCCTGTCCAACTGGAACGCACCGTCAAAAGCCGGCTCATGACACACGTGACGACCAAACGTGATGCGATTGGTTGGCTAATCCAGAGTGGCACTGGGCAGATCCAATAGTTTTAAACTTTAAAGAGGACCTATTATACTACTTTTCTGGTCTTAATTTCTTGTTTTACACTGCTATAGAGCAACCTGACACGAATCACATCACAAAAAACTATGTAGATTTTCGGGAAGCTCTTTCTCTTATTTTGGCGATCCAGCACGTCCTGTCAACACTTGAGTGTGTGTGCTTCGGCTCCCCCCGCCTGTGCTTCGGCAATCTCCGCTCCCCTCCCCCCCTTCTGCAAACCCCACTCCGTTGTGATTGGTTACCTTCCTTCCGGAACACTTTCAGTGGCGGGAAGCGCGAGCATGGACCTATAAGGGCGCGAGGCAGACGCGAACAGGGAAGTGACAGCATTACCATACATGGAAACATCCGCGTGGTGACGTGACAAAGTTTTATGCGACGTCACAAATTATGAAAGGCTAGACCGCTTTGAACACGTAACTTCTCGACTGTGTTTAGTGGTCTGCGCAGACACCCCAGACGGTCAGCAGGGAATACGTCGAAATGCATGTAAGTCATTATTTGATAATTTAGTATGGTTAAGCATGACTATGAATCATCATAACAACGTTTATAGGTCATAAAAGTCAAAAAGCATCATAGGTCCTCTTTAACAGACACCCGCCTCCATGAGTGAACGTTTGCCAATAGGGCAGTTCCAGACCTTCTGTACAAATGAAATGAAGTACGATGGTCTGGTAGCACCAGGCTAAGTTAACTCGTGATTAGTCGCAAACTTTTTTTTATTTGTTGTCTTAAAGGAATACTTCACCCATACGGAACCAGCGTTCTATCATTATAAAATCACTATTATAATATAATGAATGAGGTTTTTCTTCCCTCAGTCTCCCCTTGGCCCAGCTGTCCTGTTAATCCTAACCCTACATTTTACCATGTGTGATGTCACGCATGGTAAAATGTAGGGTTAGACAGTGAGACCATAAAACACTCTTTCTGCCATTTCTCAGGCTAGGATGAACCGATTTTAATTTTTTTTGCACATTTATACTACATAGGATCTTAGAGTTCAATACACCTTCATATTCCCACCGGTGAAGTAGGTCTTTAACCCATTGATGACGGCTGCTGCGCGATGCCACATTGGCTCTCCTGCATGATGCTGCGTCGCGCAGCATTATTACTTTATCTAATTTTCATGGCATTCCCAGCATAGAATGCACTGTCATTGGTTCAAATACACAAGGTGGGTTTTGTTGATTTTTTTAAGACCACGTGACCACCCAAAAGTTGTGTGGTTTGCCAAAAATCATGTCAATCAAAAAAATAGAAAATAAAAAAATAAAACAAAATAATTAAAAAAATACGCCAGCTATGTCGGCGACAGAACAGTTAGTGGCGTTTGGTGCGCAGAATCAAGGTCTACTATAGACTACTGACGAAAATCACACAACACATTGCATCTATTTATTAACAATATTTAATAATTTTCTAATTCATCTCATTTTGACGATTTTTAGAAATATTTGTTGGTTTGTAAGCGCTAAGGGAGCATGTTTAAATAAAACCTGTGAACCTTAACTTTTAAATGTATTTTATTTCATGTTTCTATGTGCTACACAGGCTTAGATATTAAGGTTTTGGTAGACTTGACAATTCGTACTATTTTTTCAGAAAACCCTCAGGCATTAAGGACATGCATCCTAGATTGCCATAGTCATCAATGGGTTAAGAGTCTATAAGCCACTTGAATTGAAATGTAATAAAAATGTGTTTGTTTATTTGTTCTTAGTTGAGGAAGAAGGAGCTGAGCCACATGCAGGCGCTGGCCGAGGAGTGGAGACGCAGAGACAGAGAGAGAGAAGCTCTGGTTAAGAAGAGAAGGTTAGAGACACACACACACACACACACACACACACACACACACACACACACACACACTCACACACTCACTCACTCAGTGTCCCAACTAGCACACAGGAGCGTTAAGTGATGTTGTAATGTTAATCTTTTGACCTGCTCCCCTTGACTACCAAATTCATGCACAGTTACAGAGGCAAAAAGCTAAGCATTTCAAATGTTGAACTATTCCTTTAAATATAAATAAAACATTGAATATTAAATTGTGTGTGTGTGTCTGTCTGTCTGTCTGTCTGTCTGTGTGTGTGTCAGGAGGTGGAGTATAACGTGTTGGAGGAGCAGCTTCAGAAAACTCTGTCTGATCTGGAGAGGAGAGAGAAACAGCTGAAGGAGGCCGAGATAGAGGTCTTTATATTATACATTTCCTTACTGATCATTTTACACAGTGTCTGTATAATGTTGTGTTGTTGTTATGATGTCTCTAAGGAGCTAATCATAACTGTCTTGGTGTGAGGTTATTGAAATACTTTTTAGAATTTTGTCAGTTGAATTTCTTTTCTTTCTTTTTTTTTTTTAATACATTTTTTTCCAAACCATTATCCCTCCAGACAGCAAAACATTTTTGTTGGTGATTTTTAATCACCAACAGTGGTCTTCACTGTCCCAACTTGCCCACACCCAGTGCAAAGCAACACAAAACAACATACGATTTACATTTAGATCTCCTTTTGTCAAGTTATTAAAGAAGAATAGAAAAAATAAATATATATATTCATAAAATATTTTTTTTTAATTAATAATAATAATAATAATAATAATAATAATAATAATAATAATAATAATAATAATATGGGTTTTCAATGGCAAATATATTATGCCGTTATCACATTGTTATTTGCATTTGATAAAATACCACAATGTAATATTAATAACAAATGAGAAACACATTTTTGCTTTAATGATCATGTTTTTTATTTGGTTGTGTACTGGTTTTACTGTAAAGTGTCTTTGAGTACCTTGAAAGGTGCTATATAATATACATGTATTGTAATAATTTATTTCTATGTGTATTTCTAAAGGAGAACTGTATTGAGTGAAACAAATGACAACTACTATTATCTTCTGGCTTTTTATTTACAGTTAGCTTGTTCTACTTAGCTTTTAGAATTGTATTGAATTTTATTAATTCTATTATATTTTTATTTAAATATGTATTCTTATTTTTGATTTTATTTGTTTTTTACAACTTTTGTTACTTCTTTATGCAATGCACTTTGTAAATTTGTTTTGTAAGGTGTTTATAAATAAAGTTCTTAATATTTTTTCTTATTACTAGACCCAGCGTTTGCAGAGGGAGCTGAAGGCAGAACATGCTCTGAGCCAGAGAGAGTTGGAGCAGAGCAGCCGACGCCTGCAGCAAGACTTCAGCCACAGGGGAGCGCTAGAGAGAGACAAGGAGAGAGTAATGGAGGAGGAGAGAGGGAGGCTGCTTAAACAGGTATAACACTCTCTCTCTCTCTCTGTCTCCCTCTCTCTCTCTATGTCTCACTCACTCACATAGACAGACAGACATACACACACACGGACAGACAGACACACAGACAGACAGACAGACAGACAGACAGGGGGCGCTAGAGAGAGACAAGGACAGACTGGTGGAGGAAAAGAGAGGGAGGCTACTCAAACAGGTAACTACACTCAATAGCTGCATTCCAATAGTAGTTGCACTTCCCCTCGTTCATTTACCCTCAGCCCTTGGTATGACGTAACAGCATACGTTGCACGGAGGGAACTTGGAGAGCAGAGGGAGACTGGGCGGGGGAGGAGCGGAGGATTTAAATGGAACCCACTTGCCCACTTGCCCTAGTCGCAATGGACCGTCAGTTACATAGGTAAATCTGAATGCAAATAATACAGAATTATAACATTCTGCTAAGGTAGCCTATGTTGCAGAAAGCCATTTCCATAGCATAACACATTATTGAATTTCGACACGGTAACTCAGATTATCAAGATATTGTTACTTACACATGTAAATTGTTTGCTCCGACATATTTTCTTATTTATGTTAGTTTCAACCAAAAACATTTGTTTTAAATAGTCCTCTAATTGGCAGCCATCCGTGCTATAGCAGCAATGTGTAAACTGCAATACATTCACTGGATTGTTCCTATGGAAATAGGATAGCCTAATTGAGGCGTTTTGGAATATATTTATATATATATATTTGTCCTGCGGGTGGCCGCGATGTCCCTAAAAGCATACAGTCTACCGGAAAATAAAAGGAGAAGAAGAAGAAGAAGACGAACTGCAATGCACTGTGGGTGATATCCACCTCGGAGTGACCATGGATGTTCACTTGATCACTCAGCCCTCCGAGGGTCTATATCACGAAGTTCACTTCAGTTTCCAGACAATTGGAACGACACTTAAGATGGCGGCGGGGATTCCCCCGAGGGCAAGTGCCTAGGGCAAGTGAACGAGGGCATGTTGAACGGGTATTGGAACGCAGGGTCTGTCTGTCTGTCTGTCTGTCTGTCTCCCTCTCTCTCTCTGTCTCTCTCTTTCTCTCT
>OX442351.1:36109615-36112115 GCA_949357725.1 Hyperoplus immaculatus
CTCTGCATCATACTGGTCTGCATGGCTGTCGTCCCAGAAGGAAGCCTATTCTAAAGATGATGCACAAGAAACCCCACAAAAAGTTTGCTGAAGACAAACAGACTACGGACATGGATTACTGTAACCATGTCCTGTGGTCTGATGAGACCAAGATACATTTATTTGGTTCAGATGGTGTTAAGAGTGTGGAGCGGCAACCAGGTGAGGAGTACACAGACAAGTGTGTCTTGCCTAGAGTCAAGCATGGTGGTTGGAGTGTCATGGTCTGGGGCTGCATGAGTGCTGCCAGCACTGGGGATCTACAGTTCATTGAATTCTAACATGTACTGTGACATACTGAAGCAGAGCATGACCCCCTCCCTTCATAAACTGGGCCGCAGGGCAGTACTGCAACATGATAACGACCCCAAAACACACCTCCGAACGATCACTGGCTTGTTAAAGAAGCTGAGGGTAAAGGTTATGGACTGGCCAAGCATGTCACCAGTCTTAAACCCTATTGAGCATCTTTGGGGCATCCTCAAACGGGAGATGGAGGAGCGCAAGGACTCTAATATCCACCAGCTCCTTGATGTCGTCATGAATGGGTGGAAGAGGGTTCCAGTGGCAACCTGTGAAGCTCTGGTGAACTCCATGCCCAAGAGGGTTAAGGCAGTGCTGGAAAATAATGATGGCAAAAACAAAAAATTTACACTTTGGGCCCAATTTGGACATTTTTTCTTAGGGGTGTACTCACTTTTGTTGCCAACAGTTTAGACATTAATGGCTGTGTGTCGAGTTATTTTGAGGGGACAGTAAATTAACACTGTTATACAAGCTGTACACTGACTACTTGACATTGTATCAAAGTGTCATTTATTCAGTGTTGTCGCATGGAAAGATATAATGAAATATTTGAAGAAATGTTAGGGGTGTACTCACTTTTGTGAGATACTGTATGTGCACATTTATTTACCGCAAATCACGGCCTTTCGCGCATTTCTGACCATGAAAAATCACACAACGCGCTTGCTAGTACATTAATTGTGCAGCAATGAAAATAAAAAATTAAAGATTTTTTATTTTATTTTTATTTTTTTTGGTCGGTCAGTAGTCAAGGCGGGGGGCTGGTTTTGCTAAGGCGGCCGCCTTAACTATAAAGCGCTGGGGGAAACACTGGTGTATATAAGTAAAGAGAGTGTGAGTGTGTGTGTGAGCGAGAGAGAGAGAGTGTGTGTGTAAAGAGTGTGCGTGTGTGGATGTGTATGTAAGTAAGATAAGTAAGAGTGTGTGTGTGTGTGTGTGTGTGTGTTTGTGTGTGAGTGAGAGAGAGAGAGAGAGAGAGAGAGTGTGTGTAAAGAGTGTGCGTGTGTGGATGTGTATGTAAGTAAGATAAGTAAGAGTGTGTCTGTGTGTGTGTGTGTGAGAGAGAGAGAGAGAGAGTGGTGTGTTTTTCTACACAGGAGGTTGTAGTGAATGCCAGGGAATATATGTCCAGACTAGATCCTAAGTATTACATCAAAGAAGTTGGTTTGGATGTTGAATTCTATCAATTTTACAGCATTTTAGTGTGTAGTTTCAGAGGAGGGGGGGTTTGTTCACATTCACAGAGCCTGCTTACTAAACATATTTTCTCCACATGTAATTCTTAGTATTGAATAATTCTATCATCATAAACCAAAACTAAATATTCGGAGGAACCTGGAACCAAACGTAAAGACTAGAATATGTTTGTAAACCAAACTGTGGGCCCTGCTGCTGTAAACAACAACAACAACAACAGTGAAACAGTAACTTTTCAGGAAGCTTTCTAACTTCAAACATTGTTCCAGGGATCTACATTTTCCCTGTGAGGAAAGTTTGTTTATTCAGTTATGAGAAAAAACCTTAGAAAATGTTTCACTTCTCTGATACAACCAAAGTTACACTGTTTGTATAGACAGAGATGAAATGTGTCAGAGAGGGGAATGACATGCAGTGAACGACCCGGGCTGGATTCTAACCCGGGTCTGCTGTGAAGAGGTCTCTATTTGGTGGGGGGAGGGGGGGGGTATAACACCACACACACACCACACACACACCACACACACACACACACACACACACACACACACACACACACACACACACACACACACACACACACACACACACAATAAAACATTTTCAAAGCCAGTTTAATAGCCCAGTAAGTGTTAACAGGGAGAATGGTGTGTGAGGCATTCACACAGCGCGCCACAGTAGCCTGGACGGTTTTTAAATTCAAAATATTGGCCCAAGGAGATTATTATAAAATGGAATTTCTTCAAAGCGAAAATATTGAGACATTTTAAGAGAGAAAAGTGTTGACCCAAGTCGATAAGTTTGGTGTTTTTAAAGCCCTCAGTGCGGGGAATATTTGGGGGCGACTAAATGTGGGTTTTTAAGAGCTGGCTGGTTTGAGACAATCTTTAGAGAGAGGCAGAGAATTCATGACACACACTCACATGAACACTCACGCACTCACTCACACATACGCACG
>OX442351.1:36117115-36122115 GCA_949357725.1 Hyperoplus immaculatus
GACACACAGACACACTCTAACAAAGCTCTCCTGTGTTCCTTATCTCTGACTTATCGCTCTACAAACCTCACACACAGACGCCTGGACACACTGATATTAACCCTTAACATGGAGGCAGCAGAGGTGTTTTAACCCTGTGTGGGGCAGATATACCCTGCTTTCCAAATCACATACTTTTTCTTTGTACTACACTACATACTAAAGTACAGAAGATTTTTTTTTTTTTTTTTTTTAAGATTATTTTTGGGGCATTTTCAAGCTTTATTAGACAGTACAGAGTTGAAATGGGGAGACAGACAGAAAGAGAGAGGGGAGATGACCTGCAGTAAAGGTCCACGGGTCGGATTTGAACCCGCGACCACTGCAACGAAGGCCGGAGCCAATATGGTACACGCTCTATCCACTACGCCACCGGAGCGCCCCAAGTACAGAAGAGTTTTAGGGCCACAGGAGAATATATATATAGATATATATATTTTTTTTTCATTATGTCGAGAAATGTCAAGAATAAAGACGAATACTCCAAAATGCTATTGGAGTTAGTGGGGCATTTATGAATTTTCAGCATACTACAATTGATGTGCATGTATTGGGACATCCTAAATCTTTTTTCTGGCATACTAAATAGTAGGGAAGTATGGGGATTGGAACGCAGGGATAGTCTTCTAAGAGCTGTAGTCATAATGGTTGAGTCAAGTTAGCTATGAAGGTATAATAATTAGGCCTATTTCACCTGTGTAAATATGAAGGTGTATTGAACTCTGAGATCCTATGTAGTATAAATGTGCCAAACATTTTAGAAATCGGTTCATCGTATTTAAAAAGCCAAGCAATGAAGTTGAAAGGATAGAAAAAGTCGACATCTTCCTACCGACGTTATAACGGATAACTTCCCGTTTGCAATTAAAACAAAGTTAATTATTCCAGGAGTGTCTGATGCATCGTGTACCCCAAAGACTCTCTCTCTCTCACACACACACACACACACACACACACACACACACACACGTCACACACACAGACACACACACACCCACATACACACACACGCACACACACACAGACACACACACAGACACACACACACACACACACACACACACACAGACACACACACACACACATACACATGTCACACACACACACACAAACACACAAATACACACACACAAACACACACACACGTCACAAGCACACACACACGCACACACACACACACACACCCACGTCACACACACACACACACGCGCACAGACACACACACACACACGCGCACCCACACAAACACACACACATACACACACACACACACACACACACACACACACACACACACACACACGGTGGGGTAGAAAAACTGGCCTTGAACAGGTGGTCAGCTAGTCGGACAAAAACTACATTGAAAAAAAAACTAAAATTGAGTCGAGGAAAGTGTGTCCACATGTTAGTGAAGAGATCAAAGAGTTCTAATAGGACGTCCCAACACAGCTGCTCCAACCACTGACCTCTCTCTCTCTCTCTGTGTGTGTGTGTGTGTGTGTGTGTGTGTGTGTGTGTGTGTGTGTGTGTGTGTGTGTGTGTGTTAAAGTACCAGAGAGTAATGGGGGGAACCTGGGGGAGGATAAGTCATTATATGGTCATCCAACATCCATTTATTTTTCTGTTTCCTTATATACTGTATTGTGTGTGTATTAATTAATAGCATTTAAAGCGTGTGTGTGATTTAGTCTGTGTGTGTGTGTGTGTGTGTGTGTGTGTGTGTGTGTGTGTGTGTGTGTGATTTAGTGTGTGTGTGTGAGATTTAGTCTGTGTGTGTGTGTGTGATTTAGTGTGTGTGTGTGATTTAGTCTGTGTGTGTGTGTGTGTGTGTGTGTGTGTGTGATTTAGTCTGTGTGTGTGTGTGTGTACAGTATGTCTTTTTTATTGTTGGGTTGTCTTATTATTTTCTCAGTTTTTTCGTCGTCTCTATAACGTTATGAAATTTAATCATTATTCAGGTAGAGGCCACTGTTTTTTTTTTACTCTTTTTCTGCACTGAATTCGTTTATTATCTTTTTCATTCTGAACATTTTAAATTGGATCCATTTGTCAAAAGACCTAAACCCCCCAAATATCTCTAAACCTCAGAGCTCCTTTGTGTTTCACAGTTTGTCTAGTTCCCCTACTGATAGGATGTCCCAGTGGGTGTTAGTAGTAAATCTAGTGGTGGCTGCTATTACATCTACAGTGCACCACCATCTCTACCATTGTGTCCTTGAGCAAGACACTTAACCGCAAAAACTGCTCCAGGTGCGCTGTACTATGGCTGACCCTGCGCTCTGACACCCTCTGGAGTGTGGGAACTTGAGAGGTGAGATGAGAAAAGACCATTGAATAATGAAGTAAAGTACATTCAAAATCAACTTTTAGTCAAAATCAGTGAATATCTCCTCATGATCCACTACCTGTCTGTACTGTGTGTGAGCTGGAATTAAAGGTGCAGTGTGTAATATGACATCATCAAGAAAGTTCTACAAAGTTCTAGAATGCAACGCTCCCTGGGTAACCCCACCCCTTTCGAATAATAACAGAAGCTACAGTGGCCTTCAAGGACAAGAACAATTCTAAATTTTAAACAATGCACCTGATGACATTCCAACTATGACACTTCCAAAATGGCGGTGACAAGGCCTTGGTCCAAAGTATGGAGAAATATGGACATATAAGAGACCCTTTCAAAAGGAAAAAAATAATAATTCTAAAAAAAAATTCAGCTATTATGCACTAAATTTAATGTACTTATGGATATTGTAATTTTTTTCTACAAAATCTGCTAGGAAATAAAACCCAAAATTCTACACACTGCAGCTTTAAAGTGAAATTCCCATTTTCGTCACATCACCTGATTCTTGACTGAAGTGTTTGTGTAAAGTCAGCTGTCACTGCTGGGAGATTCATGACGTAACTGTAAAACAACTACTGCAGCGTTCTGAGTTTTACAAGAGTTTTACTCCTTCACACACACACACACACACACGTAAAAGCACACACAATCTCTTAAGAACATATCAATCTCTCTCTCTCCCACACACAATCACGCACATGTAAAAACACACACAATCTCTAAAGAACATATCAATCTCTCTCTCTCACACACACACTTCCTCTCTCTCTCTCTCTCTCTCTCTCTCTCTCTCTCTCTCTCTCTCTCTCTCTCTCTCTCTCTCTCTCTCTCTCTCTCTCTCTCTCACACACACACACACTCCCTCTCTCTCTCTCTCTCTCTAACTCTCACACACTCCCTCTCTCTCTCTCTCTCTCTCTCTCACACACACACACACACTCCCTCCCTCTCTCACACACACACACACACTCTCTCACTCACACACACACACACACTCCCTCTCTCTCTCACACACACACACTCCCTCTCTCTCCCACACACACACACTCCCTCCCTCTCTCTCACACACACACACACTCTCTCTCACTCACACACACACACACACTCCCTCTCTCTCTCACACACACACACTCCCTCCCTCTCTCACACACACACACTCCCTCCCTCTCTCACACACACACACACACACACTCTCTCTCACTCACACACACACACACACACACACTCCCTCTCTCTCCCACACACACACACTCCCTCTCTCTCCCACACACACACACCTCCTTGTCGAGGCCTTGCTATCACCTCTTGGTGTAATTGTTTCAGGCCTCGGCCCCAGATTGTCTTGGCAGCGCGCACTACAGAAAATGTTTAGCGTGTTTGTTGTTCTTGTAATTAGCCCTAAAACGGCCCGTAATACAGACTGCTAATGGTCCACTGAGACGGCGCCTGTGTCAACACTGTGTGTGTGTGTGTGTGTGTGTGTGTGTGTGTGTGTGTGTGAATGATGTGTTCATGAGAGATTGTGTGTGTGTGTGTGTTTTTACATGTGTGTTTTTTTTCTGTTCGGAGGTGAGGTGATCAGGCGTGTGAAAATGGAAGCTTTCTGTACATAGCTGTGTGCTTGTGTGTGTGTGTTTGCGTGTTTGTGACTGTGTGTGTGTGTGTCCATGTCTGTGTGTGTGTGTCTGTACGTCAGTTTGTGTGTGTGTGTCAGTTTGTGTGTGTTTGCGTGCGTCCATTTGTGTTTGCATGCCTCTGTGTGCGTGTGTGTGTTTGCGTGTGTCTGTTTGTGTGTGTGTGTCTGTACGTTTGCGTGTGTCTGTGTGTGTCCGTTTGTGTGTGTGTCCATGTCAGTATACGTGTGTGTGTGTGTGTGTGTGTGTCCATGTCTGTATACGTGTGTGTCCATGCCTGTGTGTGTGTGTGTGTGACTGTGTGTTTGCGTGCGTCCATGCCTGTGTGTGTGTGTGTCCATGTGTGTGTATCCATGCCTGTGTGTGTGTGTGTGTGTCTCCATGTGTGTGTATCCATGCCTGTGTGTGTGTGTGTGTGTGTGTGTGTGTGTGTGTGTTCAGCGTGTGTGCGTGGAAGCGTTCCATGTGTGTGAAGGTCTGAAGCCGTGATGTGAATGTTAGTTTTCCCATCAGGCATCTGCTCTGTTCTCTATCAGCGGACTCATGCGCCCGTCACACTCTTTCTACATCTTTTCTCTCCGATAGCAAAAGCACTTGTTCGGACCCGTTAGGATATATTTAAATAACTACGTAACAGTTTATGATTGAAATCTGGCTTTCGAGCTCCATAACATCAAATATATAGCTTGTTTTTTTTAGGTTTAAAGATACAATGTGTAGAATTTGTTGGCATTTTTTTTTTTGGCATTTTCAAGCTTTATTAGACAGTACAGAGTTGAGAGAGAGAGAGAGAGAGAGAGAGAGGGGGGGGGGATGACCTGCAGTAATGGTCCACGGGTCGGATTTGAACCCGCGACCACTGCAACGAAGGCCGGAGCCAATATGGTACGCGCTCTATCCACTACGCCACCGGAGCGCCCCATATAGCTATATATTTTTCGGTTTAAAGATACAATGCGTAGAATTTCTTTTACAGTTTTTCA
>OX442351.1:36124615-36127115 GCA_949357725.1 Hyperoplus immaculatus
ACAGACAGATACAGGACTCCATGGCAACCCGCGGGGACCTCTGACGGCCAATCAGATCAGAGTATACACCACTGTGAAAACTGGGCTTTTGTTTACATACACTTAAGGCTGTTTTTTTAAAGATATAGTGCGTAACTTTTGGGTTTAATTCTGAGTTATCACAAGAACACTGTCTGTCGGTGCATCGCCATCTACATGAGGTAAAGCCTTCAGTGATGGCACATGGATTTTATACCTTCTGCTGTACGTCCAGGTTTTTTTTTTTCTTAGCAGTAGAATCAACAACTGAAACATTTCTTGGGCTCTTCTTGGGGATTTTTCTGAGCTCCTGCACCAGTGTCATGGGGGGGCAGCAGTTTGTAAACTCTGCCATACTGAGAAATACAGAGAGAGTTTTGTGGAGCTGATAATAGGCTTAATCAACTTTGTGTCAACTCGTTTGGGCGATGGCTTGAATGTAACCGCCATTCATTTATATGGAAAAGTTACGCACTATAACTTATATATATATACATATATATAAACTGTTACATTCAAATGAACTCATCATGATCAGACAAACTGAAGAGCATTGCATTCACCAAAGGAAGCACACATGATTCATTCTATTTATGATTTTATAGTCGATAATAAGATTACACACACACACACACACACACACACACACACACACACACACACACACACACACACACACACACACACACACACATTCTGAAAGATATTCACGATAGAAACTAATTAAACGTTAACAAAACAATTCAATGTCATTATTTATATAAAAAAAAACTACATTCATTTGGATTTTGAAACTCCTTACAGTTGGAAGATCGGTAAATGCAAACACAGAACCAGACAAATGTGATCCTGGTTTCTGACTCACAGCTAAGAAGTTCACAAGTTGGTATCACTTTATAATAACTATCCGTTGTAACTTGTTAATAGATCATTAGTAAACTCTTAATTAATGATTATTAATGATTTGTTAAGTGTTTGTTAGCAGTTTGTTAAGGATTTATAACAATGATAGATAGTTAATAGCTTAATAATTGAATCAGTTCATCTGGGAGGTAATCCGAGATTAACTGATCACGTCACGTTCAAGTCCATGGCATGCACAGTGTGTATTGAGTTTATTTAAAAATATTTGAAAATGGGGCTGCCCTCAGTTGCCCATGCACTGTGTATAGTCTATAGCCTATTTCAGCCTCGTCGGTATCTCGGATTACCTCCCAGATGAACTGATTCAATTATTAAGCTATTAACTATCTACCATTGTTATAAATCCTTAACAAACTGCTAACAAACACTTAACAAATCATTACTAATCATTAATTAAGTGTTTACTAATGATCTATTAACGAGTTACAACGGATAGTTATTATAAAGTGTTACCCACAAGTTAAATGTATGTCTTGTGAGATAAATTAATATAAATAAAGCTTTATCTTGAGCTGTGTCGGACTGACAAGGTTTGGTAACAGTAATTGTACAGAAATAAACGTGTAAATCTAGATTATTTTCCAGATTCTGACTGTGTTTTGTTTGTTGGTTTATCGATTCATAAATGTAAGTTTTTGCACATTTTTTTCCTCCACTCACTGAGTAGATGTCGTTTGAAATACTTTTTCTTTCGTTTTTTCTTGTTTATTTTGGAATTTCTATGTTGTTTCATGTTGTATGTTTGTATAGAAATAAATTGACTTTAACAAAAACCTGCGGGTGCTCCTTTTAAAGTGATAGTTTGAGCCGAAAAGGGTTAAAAACTGTACATTTTGAAGCATTATTTTATTGGTATAAAACGTGTTTGTAAGTTATTAAAGAATTGGATTAGTAATGATGATGAATGAGTTGTAACAGCAGGTGGCGCTGCCGCTTCAGACAAAGCTACCTGCACGTACAGCTCTGGAAATAAATCAAGAGACCAGTCTGGATTTTTCTTCAATCTTCATCTCTACATTACTTAATGAAAATGCTCTTTAATGACAAAAAATGCATTGTGAATTTGGTAGAAATGTTGTCAGTAGTTTATAGTATAAAACCAAAATGTTCATTCTACTCAAACATAGGCCTATAAATAGTAGAACGAGAGACACTGAACATTTGGAGTGGTCTCTTAATGTTTTTTTTTTTTCAGAGCTGTATATTTTAATTTATTTTATATGTAGTATTTTGAGTAAAAACGATTCATTTCTGTGTCCGTTTGCGATGCATTTATTTTGGGATATAACCTGCTGTGTTGGTGTGTTGTTTTAAGTTATGAAAGAGCACAGAGACATGTAGAATGATAAAATAAAATGTATTTGTGTTTCTTTTCTACTCATTTGTGTGTTTTCAAATCAAATCAGTTTTATTTGTATAGCCCAATATCACAACTAGACATTTGCCTCAGTGGGCTTTACATTCCATACAGTATGACACTCTCTGCCCTTAGACCCTTTTTCATTGTTAAATACTTAAAAATACTTATATGTGTGTGTGTGTGTGTGTGTATATATAT
>OX442351.1:36132115-36137115 GCA_949357725.1 Hyperoplus immaculatus
CCCCCCCCCCATGAGGAATTCTGAGTAATTACAACAACAC
This sequence comes from Hyperoplus immaculatus, assembly GCA_949357725.1. Taxonomy (NCBI): domain Eukaryota; kingdom Metazoa; phylum Chordata; class Actinopteri; order Uranoscopiformes; family Ammodytidae; genus Hyperoplus; species Hyperoplus immaculatus. The sequence goes on from OX442351.1 coordinate 36,132,156, forward strand.
TGTCTGTCGGTGCATCTACATGAGGTAAAGCCTTCAGTGATGGCGCATGGATTTTATACCTTCTGCTGTACGTCCAGGTGTTTTCTTAGCAGTAGAATCAACAACTGAAACATTTCTTGGGCGCTTCTCATTTTTTCTCACTTTGCAAAGTCAGAATTTTACAAGTAAAAACAGAAGGGACCTTATACATCAAGTATTTCAAGATTAATATTTGATATGCTTAAATTCAGCACTGTATCTTGTAAAACCATCAAAACAGAACAGGACATCAAGTCTTTATTTCTTTATTTGAAATAAACGGCAGCCAAGGGACATTCTTTCTCATATATTTAAGATGTTAACAGAAAGTGAATTTTGCTCGACGTCTCTGGTTCATATTTCACCTTTTATGCTTTTGTGAGTTTATCGTTCATTGACTCAAACCTCCGTCTCGTTGATCCGTTGTATAAAAATGCCGTAGTTTGTTTCCTCTATGTACAGCTCTGGAGACGTCTCACTCGGAGGAAGAAAAACGGCTTTACTTTTATTAACAACAAAACGTCTGGAAGAGGTCGAAGATTTTTTTTAAATATTTCATTATAATTTTTGTATCAAGTTAAAACTTCAATCTATGGCATCATCATATATGTATCACTTTTTTTAAATAGGGTTAATTTGTGTGAAAGTTTACAATTAGTAACTTTGAACTGTTGATATGATATTCAGGGACTTGCTTCATTCATTTTTTATATAATTAAGTGACATTTGCAACCAAGTTTCACACATATAAGGTATAATTCAAAAAAAGAAGAAAAATGCCTTAAGTGCTACGAATAAAACTAATTTACAGAAAATCAGAAGCATTTGGATTTGAATTGTACCCTTTCTGTGAATTTGCAGTTAGTATTAACAATAAATAAATTAACTAAGATTGAGTTAAATGTCATTTCTTAACCCTTAACCCAAAGTATCTCATGAACTTCTTACAGACGTTTGTTAATTTCAAAATAAAGTGATTTTTCTTTTTCGTGAGACGTTTCTTTGAGTTTTTGGTGTGTTAGATTTCGCACTCTGTCGCTCTCTGAGAAGAGAAGTTACACTTTTCATTTTATTAACATTATTATTATTATTATTATTATTAAAGCTTTAAACTCTCAGGCACAAAGACCTATTTGGTGTTCCTGTAATAACTGTGCTTTTTTTTTTTACCCTCACTCGTATTAATACAAAGTGTCAATCAATGCGTTAACGACACACACACACACACACACACCACTATTTACACATCTGAGATCGTTGCCTGGACGACGGAGTATTAGGGCCACGTATAGGAAAAAATTATAAAATTAAATTACGAGAAAACAGTTTAAAAAAAAAATATAAAAATGTATGAGAAAATAAAAATAAAAATCATAGTTCAATTGAGAAATAATGTGTAGGCTAATTGTACAAGAACAGGTTGTAATTTCACAATAAAAAATAGTAATATAACAATAAGAAAAATGTGCGTGTTAATTTAGAGAAAGAAATACTGTCAAATCAGCAATACATAATCATAAATTGTTGTTTGCTGTGTGGGTGAAAAAGAGTCTGTCATTATAATGCTCTTGCCATCATTGTGTAGGCCCATGTTTTCCTGAATTATATATATTTTTTTGTTGTAAAATTACAACTTTATTTTGGTAATAAAAAAAATAAAAAATAAAAAGTCCAAATCGTCCCCAATACTCCGTTGTGCATATTGTGTTGTTCCATCGAGTTGCAAATATACTCTGAGACGACACACATCATGAGAACGTACTTTTCAGACCAGTAACATTTTGCCCTTTTTGGATTTTAAAGCTTTTTGTGCCTTTAGATGATCAGACGTCATCTTTAAAATCATCTGAAATAAACAACAAACAAAGTAACTAACGTAACGGATGGAAGACCATTTGAAAAACCTAAAAAAAAAAACAAACATTGAGAAATACATTTTGGAAGCACACATGCTGCATCAACACATTTCTTTACTGAACTCTTGGATTATTTCTATAAGAAATCACGTCCATAATGTCCTCCGTATTTTCCCTCATTTCTCCGTTTGACATCAAAGCTGCAACAGTTAAATAATTTTAAAAAAAATTTAAAAACAAAACGTAGCCTGGTGAGAACAGCCTGATTTAGTGCAAGCTTCACATTGGTTTCTGTCAGACCGGACCCTCCCCACTTTCTGTCTGTTAGTGGAAGGCAGCCCCTGATTGGTTCATGTGATCGTCAATCTAGCATCCAGTCAGACCGGACCCTCCCCACTTTCTGACTGTTAGTGGAAGGCAGCCCCTGATTGGTTCATGCAGTCGTTGTCGTCAACACGGATCCAGGAATAAACTTGTGAGATATGGCTGGTTTCAGGAGGCTAGATAGACGACTACATGAACCAATCAGAAGCTTCCTTCCACTATAAGGGACAAACGTTAGGCCTGAAAATTGGCCCTGATTGCCTGGTCAAAAATATAGTTGGAGAACAAGATTTTGAATGCAAATTGTTAGAAAAAAAATGCTTAACATAAAAAGTTTATTTTATAAATTATTATTAACAATTTATGTAAGACCCCAAACGAAAGAGAGAGAGAAATGCATGTGAATCCCACTCTAAATCAGGCCGGTCCCAACAGGCTAAAAACCAAAGTGCCCTAAGCATGATATGAGGAAGAAGATAAATATAATTTTTTAAATTTTATTTTGAAAAGTCATTTTTTTTTAATGTTTTTTTTTCTACACAATACATACTGTAACTCCTTTTGTCCTTTTATTTTGGTAAGTAAAACTCGAGCGTAATTTGTGTTGTTGCTCGTTGTGCATTCATTCATAGTCTGTTAGCTTTGGTCGCGCCCTCCTTTGGCATCGCTATGGCAACAAAACAAAACAAAACAAAAATTGTAGAAGAAGAAAAAAAAAATCGTAGAAGAAGAAACCAGGAAGTAGTTAAAGCTAAACAGACGTAAACATAAGTCTGAATTTTTTTGGTATTTTTATTGTCCCGGTTTCTTTGGAGAAATATTTTTTTTTTTTCTTTTGAGGGAAAACTGACGTGATTTTCCCCAAAAAATGTCCATTCCAATAAATATCCACGTCCCAATAGAACAACGTTATTAGTCCGAACCTTTTTCAGTCTTCTTGGTATTCTGCTGAAAACAAAAAGATCTTTGGTGTGTTGATTCTCTCCAGCAGTTCGAAATGTGTCTTTAAATGTCTCTTTCATTTCCACGAGTCAGTCAAGGGAAGTCAAGTCATGTATGTGTGTGTGTGTGTGTGTGTGTGTGTGTGTGTGTGTGTGTGTGTGTGTGTGTTGTAAGACTGTTAAATTTGAAAACGCCTGTACATTTTCCCTAAAGATCTCCGTCCACATTGCCGTATGTATTGATTTCATTATTTAGGTTTTAATAGTGCTTTTGAAATAGTGATTTTTATGTATTTATTTGGTGTTCTAATATCTGCTTGCTAGGGACTACTGATGCAAAGTAGTCACTAGGTAATTCTGGTGGAAGTACATTTTAAATTGTGCGCTGTCCCTGCATAGAAAAATTTAATTAAAATGAAAAAAAAAAAGCATATCACTTCTGTCTACGTATATATTTTGGTTTGCAAACTGTTGATCCTAATTAATAAAGTAAGGAGTCTCAAGTATCACCTAAAACTTCTTCTTAATACAGATCGATCATCTCACAATTTAGTTATTTTTCAATGACATAATTTCTGTGTTTAAAAATGATTTGATTGTGGCTCATAAATGTGAATGTGAACTTCCCACTGAGACAAATTACATCATTATTTCCTGTAGAGCTGCAACGATTAATCGACGAATCGATTATCAATCGATTATCAAAATAATCGCCAACTATTTTGATAATCGATTAATCGTTTCGAGTAATTTTTTTATAAAAAGATTCCAAATTCTCTGATTTCAGCTTCTCAAATGTGAATATTTTCTGGTTTCTTTAACCCTATTATGACAGTAAACTGAAATATCTGTGTGTTCTGGACATAACAATACATTTGAGGACGTCAACATGGGCTTTGGAAAATTTATCAACGTTTTTCACCATTTTCTGACATTTTACGGACCAAAACACTAATCGATTAATCGAGAAAATAATCAACAGATTAATCGATTATCAAAATAATCGTTAGTTGCAGCCCTAATTTCCTGATCATCAAACTATAATAACGTAATAAATCAATATAAAAAAAGGTCTGATGGTCTATGGTCTATTGTGTACGAAAGATTTGGAACTGAATTATTGTTGAAAATGAAAATGCCCCCACTAACTCTAATAGCATTTTGGAGTACTTGTCTTTATTCTTGACATTTCTCGACATAATGAAAAAAAATCTTCCTTATCTGATTTTTTCTCTCCCATGTACTTTAGTGTAGTAAAAAGAACGCAGGGATTGTTTCTCCTCACACATTAGATTAGAACTTTGGTTCTATTTCGACCAGCGTTTAAACATTTGTGTTTTCTACTGGCCCTCACACACACACACACACACACACACACACACACACACACACACACACACACACACACACACACACACACACACACACACACACACACACACACGTTTATTCAGTGAAGCTAATACTGACAGGCAGCCATTGAATCAGCCAAACCTTCTGCTGTCTATATGTTGTGAATTCATTATAATATATCTATAACTATCGACCCAGCTGCCCACTTTCACTACAGCCATCTGAAAGTGGACCGGGACACAAAGTCAATTCATCAATACATTAAAACAATGCGCTTTTCTTAGTTTACTCATGGAGCTGTAAACTGTAAAAAAAAACGTATTTGAGGATAACTTTAGTTTGCCTGGTAAAGATAGGGACTGCGATCCAATCTGCATACTATCTACTATTTAGTATGGTAGAAAAAATAATTTAGGATGTCATGATTCTTGTGGCCAGATTTAGTATGGTTAGAATGTGCTTTTCTTA
>OX442351.1:36139615-36154615 GCA_949357725.1 Hyperoplus immaculatus
CACACACACACACACACACACACACACACACACACACACACACACACACACACACACACACACACACACACACACAACATTCAGATGTGTCAGCACATGTGTACACACACACACACCTCCCTGTTAACTCTAATATCCAGTGACAGTATAAAGTGTGTGTGAAGCCCAGCGGAGCAAGAAGCTGTAATTGTTGCCCTGATCTTCAAATTACACACACACACGCACACACACACACACACACACACACACACACGGTCTACCTGTCAATAATCTATCTAGTAGGCTGGGGAGGGTATTCCCATCTCACACACATTTTAACACACACACACACACACACACACACACACACACACACACACACACACACACACATCCACACACTGATAAAGCAGCAGCGTCACTGTCACTTTCAATAGAAAGAGAGAAGAGAGGGAGCTTTTAGTGAGAGCTGGAGGGGCGTTAGGGGGCAGTTAAATGTATATATGTGTGTGTGTGTGTGTGTGTCCTGTTCAAAGAGAAAGCTGTGTTGAGGTATTGGACCTAACAGCCCTGAAACAAGACTAACATGCAGTTAGACAGATAGGGGGAGGTCAGTGTGTGTGTGTGTGTGCGTGTGTGTGTGTGGGAGGAGGGGGTTTGTAGATAAGACAGGGGAGAGAGTATTTTTATTTATTTTTTTGTCTTGAAGCTCGGCCCATGGTGGACTAAACAATGGTCATTCAAACGCTCTTTTCTCTTCTTGTTTGGTTGTATTTTAAGAAGCCTTTGTAAAATTGGGGGCCAGGGGACTACAGTTGCTTATTCTGGCATTTTTAACCCATGTATATCGCATACACAATCGATCTTTAAGTAGACAGTATGTAGTATATAGATGTTGAGTATGTAGGAGGGAGGATGATAGTATGGCTTTCCGAACACAACCCAAGTCTTTTATTAATTTGCACTGTCGGCTTCTTAAGATCGTAGAATTCACGTCTTGTGTACAGAAACTTTGATAAAATCTCTTCATGTCTGAGCAGTTTTAACCCATTGATGGTTGTTTACTTACAATGTTTATGGATTCCCTTTATTATCATTGTGCAGAGTACAAGTATTTCATTAGTATTACTATTATTAAGCATCTATTTTTGGTTTTACGGTCTGTTGTGAGTTTATTTTTAATTTATTTTTTTTAACCTTTATTTATACAGGTAAATCCCATTGAGACCGAAGACTCTTTTGCAAGGGAGACCTGTTCCCATTCCCACGTTACCATTCACACACACATTCATACACCAATAGCAGGCTAACTATCGACATTCACACGAGGCAATGGTGTCTTGTACGACCTTGTGGGGCTGGGCATATTTTCACACACGAAAAAATTACACAATTAAATCAATATGTCAATCATCGAAAAGGCCATCAACCGTACTTCCTCAAACAGCTGAAAAAGTCCAGTTTACTTATTCAGTTTCTACACATCTATCAGTGAAATAATTGTCTTTAAAGGGTCACTGTGTAGTTTCAGAGGAGGGGGATTTGGTTACATTCACAGAGCCTGCAGTTAGTTTCAAAAAATATAGTTTCTCTACATGTAATTCTTAGTATTGAATAATTCTATCATGATAAATGAATAAAAATAAAAATAATTCTTAAGAACCTGGAACCAAATGTGACACTAGAATATGTTTGTAAACCAAACTGTGGGCCCTGCTGCTGTAAACAACAACAACAACAACAACAACAGTGAAACAGTAACTTTTCAGGAAGCTTTCTAACTTCAAACAGTGTTCCAGGAATCTACATTTTCCCTGTGAGGAAAGTTTGTTTATTCAGTTATGAGAATATACCTTAGAAAATGTTCACTTCTCTGACACACCCAAAGTTACACAGTGACCCTTTAAAAAAAATAAATGAATAAAAACATGTATTTCCTACACAAACATTTGTTTTTGCTTCTCCAGAAACAGGAAAGATTTTCCCCATTACACAAACTGAACATAAGACTTAATTATCTTCAGTATTCACTTGAAAGAACAGTATTGCCGCTTGTAATTAACTAGATTTAACTGTGTGTGTGTGTGTGTGTGTGTGTGTGAGTGTGTGTGTGTGTGTGTGTGTGTGTGTGTGTGTGTGTGTGTGTGTGTGTGTGTGTGTGTGTGTGTGTGTGTGTGTGCGCGCGTGTGTGAGAGAGACATGTTACAGACTTTACAAACAGCAGGATTCATTGTTGAAAGACTTGTAGCAGATGGATCTTTACTGGATTTTCTCAGAGACAAAGAAAACCTAAGCAGACGGTCTGACTGAAGTGAACCTCTGTGACGTGCCTTCTGTAATTCACTCTGTAAATCTACAAAACCACAAACAGCTACCGACTTCAAAGCCTCGACATAGGAGACGGACGGAGGCCTCTTTCTCAGCGTGGGGAGGGGGGGGGGGGGGAGTAAACGTTTGTCCGGACAAAATGAGACAATGCAGGTAAACAGGGAAAACATTTTACTTTAAGAGTTGATTACTGGCATTAAAACAATATTTTTTTGTGTCCATGGTTACAGAAAACTATGGAAACGGCCTTTTTTCATTTTATAAATATTTTATATTAAAAATGTTTCAAGATATGTTTGAATAAATATGAAATCTTTTTTTTTTATTTATACATTTAGTCTCTAAAGTGTGTACTGATTTTGGAGACCGCCATTTATCAATTTTATAAAACAAAAAATACTATGAACAGGTCTTAAAAATTAACCGTTCTTGCTGTTATTTCACCATTACATCTACAAAACGAAAACAGTTAGCAACATCAAAGCTATTCATAGTCATGGCAACTTATCCGCCAGGACGGACATAAGAAATCATGACTGCAAAAATATATTTTTTTTTTTCCAGACAAAATGGCGCTGGTGGCTCAATATTTAACTAATTTAAAGTGTAAATTTGCATCTGTTTAAAAGACAAATCTAGATGTGTGATAAAGCCCAGAGTTAAAGGTGCAGTGTGTAATATGACATCATCAAGAAAGTTCTACAAAGTTCTAGAATGCAACGCTCCCTGGGTAACCCCAACCCTTTCAAATAATAACAGAAGCTACAGTGGCCTTCAAGGACAAGAACAATTCTAAATTTTAAACAATGCACCTGATGACATTACAACTATGACACTTTCAAGATGGCGGCACTAGGCCTTGGTCCAAACTATGCAGAAATACGGACATATATGAGACCCTTTCTAAGGGAAAAAAAAATATTCAAAATGTTTTTCAATTATTATGCACTAAATTAAATGTACTTATGGATATTATTACTTTCTACAAAATCTGCTAGGAAATAAAACCCAAAATTCTACACACTGCAGGTTTAATACATTATTTCATTTTTAAACTATATAAGTGTCCAAAGGTTTCCCTGAATTGATTTTGGAAACTGTCTTTTTTTCAGTCTATTTTAAAGATCTAAAACTTTGTACAGGTCTTAAAAATGCATTTTCTTCATGTTTTCAAGAAGAAAATTTCAAATGAATCAGACAGCTAACAACATATGAACAAATCCTTCTGTAATACCAGCTACACACATCAAAGCATCAAAGTGTCATAGTGATTTACACACCAGGACGGACATAAGAAATCGTGACCGCAAAAAGAAATTCATTCAAAATGGCGCTGGTGTCTTTGATCACTTTCTCTTCAAGGATGAGTGAAGTCCGCCCGACCCCTCGTCTTAACCTCGTCTGTGTAAAGGCTCAGGGTCGGACACTAGTACAGATTGTGTTCACTCACACACTGACAGCACTGATGGGATGCCGTTAGCATGCACTGCTAAAGCTAAAGCTGCTCAGAAAAAAACTATGATCACAGGCTTGTGTGTGTGTGTGTGTGTGGGTGTGTGTGTTGGGATGTGTGTGTGTGTGTGTGTGTGTGTGTTGGGATGTGTGTGTGTGTGTGTGTGTGTGTGTGTGTGTGTGTGTGTGTGTGTGTGTGTGAGAGTGAGTGTGTTGGGATGTGTGTGTGTGTGTGTTGGGATGTGTGTGTGTGTGTGTGTGTGTGTGTGTGTGTGTTGGGATGTGTGTGTGTGTGTGTGTTGGGATGTGTGTGTGTGTGTGTGTGTGCGTGTGTGTGTGTGTGTGTGTGTGTGTGAATACTTTTGATGTTGTAGTGCTTGAGAAAAGGAGACTTGTTCATTCATCCTTAACATTGTGTTGACGGTTGACTGTGGCCATTTACAAGTCTGTTAATAAAAACTCACAAAGATTCTCTGAGACTTTAATGCTTTAAAATGTAAAGAATTTTTTTGAACACATTCTTAACTTCAAAAAGACCCTATGGAAAATCACCAAAGAGGAGGAGAGACCCTGCCCGGAGGAAGCCCGGGGCCCCCGTCTGGAGCCAGGCCCAGAAAGGGGGCCCGCCTGCGAGCGTCTGGTGGCCGGGTCTGCCACGGGGCCCGGCCGGGCACAGCCCGAAGAAGCTACGTGGCACCAACCCCCTCTATGACCGATGGGCCCACCACTCGTCGGAGGAACCGCTGGGGTCGGGTGCGCTGCCTAAAGGGTGGCAGTGAAGGGCGGGGACCACAACGGACCAGACCCGGGCGGCAGAGGCTGGCTTTGGGGACGTGGAACGTCACCTCGCTGTGGGGGAAGGAGCTGGAACTGGTGCGGGAGGTGGAGCGCTACCAATTAGACCTGGTGGGGCTTACCTCCACGCACAGTCTTGGCTCTGGAACCGTACTTCTGGACAGGGGTTGGACTCTATTCTTCTCTGGAGTTGCCCAAGGTGTGAGGCGCCGGGCCGGTGTGGGGATACTCACGAGCCCCCGGCTGGGCGCTACTACGTTAGAGTTTACCCCGGTGGACGAGAGGGTCGCCTCCCTACGCCTCCGGGTTGTGGGGGGGAAGACTCTGACTGTTGTTTGTGCGTACGCACCGAACAGCAGTTCGGAGTATTCGGCCTTCTTGGAGACCCTGAACGGAGTCCTGCATGGGGCTCCGGTAGGGGACTCCATAGTTCTGCTGGGAGACTTTAACGCGCACGTGGGCAATGATGGAGACACCTGGAAAGGCGTGATTGGGAGGAACGGCCTCCCCGATCTGAACCCGAGTGGTCGTTTGTTGTTAGACTTCTGTGCTGGTCATGGTTTGTCTATAACGAACACCATGTTCGAACATAAGGATGCTCATAAGTGTACATGGTACCAGAGCACCCTAGGCCGAAGGTCGATGATCGATTTCGTGATCGTATCATCTGATCTGAGGCCGCATGTTTCGGACACTCGGGTGAAGAGAGGGGCGGAGCTGTCAACTGATCACCATCTGGTTGTGAGTTGGGTCAAAGGGTGGGGGAAGACTCTGGACAGACCTGGTAAGCCCAAACGGGTAGTGCGGGTGAACTGGGAACGTCTGGCGGAGGCCCCTGTTCAAGAGATCTTTAATTCGCACCTCCTGCAGAGCTTTTCTAGCATCCCTGTGGAGGTTGGGGGCATTGAACCCGAGTGGTCGATGTTCAAAACTTCCATTGCTGAAGCCGCGGCAGACAGCTGTGGTCTCAAGGTCTTAGGTGCCTCAAGGGGCGGTAACCCTCGAACGCCGTGGTGGACCTCGGTGGTCAGGGAAGCCGTCCGACTGAAGAAGGAGTGCTTCCGGGATATGTTATCTCGGGGGACTCCTGAGGCAGTTGCAAGGTACCGACAGGCCCGAAGGGCTGCAGCTTCTGCCGTGACCGAGGCAAAGCAGCGGGTGTGGGAGAAGTTCGGAGAAACCATGGAGAAGGACTTTCGGTCGGCACCAAAGTGTTTCTGGAAGACCGTCCGGCACCTCAGGAGGGGGAAGCGGGGAACCATCCAAGCTGTGTACAGTAAGGATGGGACGCTGTTGACCTCAACTGAGGAGGTAGTCGGTCGGTGGAAAGAGCACTTTGAGGAACTCCTGAATCCGACTAACACGCCCTCTATGTTGGAGGCAGAGCTGGAGGCTGATGGGGGATCATCGTCAATTTCCCTGGTGGAAGTCACTGAGGTAGTCAAACAACTCCACAGTGGCAAAGCCCCGGGGGTTGATGAGATCCGTCCAGAAATGCTGAAAGCAATGGGTGTGGAGGGGCTGTCTTGGATGACACGCCTCTTCAACATTGCGTGGAAGTCGGGTACAGTGCCGAAGGAGTGGCAGACCGGGGTGGTGGTTCCTATTTTCAAAAAGGGGGACCAGAGAGTGTGTTCCAACTACCGGGGTATCACACTTCTCAGCCTTCCCGGCAAAGTCTACTCCAAGGTGCTGGAAAGGAGGGTTCGGCCGATAGTCGAACCTCAGATTGAAGAGGAACAATGCGGATTCCGTCCTGGCCGTGGAACAACGGACCAGCTCTTCACTCTCGCAAGGATCCTAGAGGGAGCTTGGGAGTTTGCTCATCCAGTCTACATGTGTTTTGTAGATCTGGAGAAGGCTTATGACCGGGTTCCCCGGGAGATACTGTGGGGGGTGCTGCGGGAGTATGGGGTGAGGGTGTCTCTTCTGAGGGCCATCCAATCTCTGTACACTCAAAGCGAGAGCTGTGTACGGGTTCTCGGTAGTAAGTCAGACTCGTTTCCGGTGGGGGTTGGCCTCCGCCAGGGCTGCGCTTTATCACCAATCCTGTTTGTGATATTCATGGACAGGATATCAAGGCGTAGTCGTGGTGGGGAGGGGTTGCAGTTTGGTGGGCTGAAGATCTCATCTCTGCTGTTTGCGGATGATGTGGTTCTGATGGCATCATCGGCCTGTGACCTTCAGCTCTCATTGGATCGGTTTGCAGCCGAGTGTGAAGCGGTTGGGATGAGGATCAGTACCTCTAAATCTGAGGCCATGGTGCTCAGCAGGAAACCGATGGATTGTCTACTACAGGTAGGGAATGAGTCCTTACCCCAAGTGAAGGAGTTCAAGTACCTCGGGGTCTTGTTTGCGAGTGAGGGAACAATGGAGCGTGAGATTGGCCGTAGAATCGGAGCAGCAGGGGCGGTTTTGCACTCGCTTTACCGCACTGTTGTGACGAAAAGAGAGCTGAGTCGTAAGGCAAAGCTTTCGATCTACCGGGCGATCTTTGTTCCTACCCTCACCTATGGTCATGAAGGCTGGGTAATGACCGAAAGAACGAGATCGCGGGTACAAGCGGCCGAAATGGGCTTTCTCAGGAGAGTGGCTGGCGTCTCCCTTAGAGATAGGGTGAGAAGCTCAGTCATTCGTGAGGAACTCGGGGCAGAGCCGCTACTCCTTTGCGTTGAAAGGAGCCAGTTGAGGTGGTTCGGGCATCTGGTAAGGATGCCCCCAGGGCGCCTCCCTAGGGAGGTGTTCCAGGAGCGTCCAGCTGGAAGGAGGCCTCGGGGAAGACCCAGGACTAGGTGGAGAGATTATATCTCCACACTGGCCTGGGAACGCCTCGGGATCCCCCAGTCAGAGCTGGTTGATGTGGCCCGGGAAAGAGAAGTTTGGGGTTCCCTGCTCAAGCTGCTGCCCCCGCGACCCGATTTCGGATAAGCGGTTGATGATGATGATGATGATGATGACATTCTTAACTACGGATTAATTCCTATTAATGCGATGTCAACACGTACACTTAGTGACTAAGTTCTCCTTCACAAGATCAGGCTGACATTTCATAGGGGAAGATTTTAACTCCCTAATAATTGTGTGTGAGTGTGTGTGTGTGTGTGTGTGTGTGTGTGTGTGTGTGTGTGTGTGTGTGTGTGTGTGTGTGTGTGTATGTGTGTGTGTGTGTGTGTGTGTGAGTGTGTGTGTGTGTGTGACAATAGCACCTTCCACAAATAATTGACAGGAGAGGCAAAAAAGAGAATCAGTAAATTCGTCTATGAGAGTCAGTGTCAGTCTGGCTTATTCTTTTTTTTTATTTTATTTTTTATTATTATTCTTCCGGACAATTACACACAATACATAATTTTCTCATTGCATATTCATACATTTTACTTTGTGTATTATTCGCGAACGACTTTGATCCTCTGTGAAATATTCAAATATGCAATTTTTATTTGAGTAAAATCTTTTTGTGTCATTTAAAGAGTTGATGTTGGAAGCCTAAATGTACCACAGAAGCTAAACCTTCTCCACTTACAGCTCAGGAAAAAATGAAGAGACCACTCCAAATGTTCAGTGTCTCTCGTTTTACTCTTTAGAGGCATATGTTTGAGTAGAATGAACATTTACGTTATATAATATAAATTACTGACAACATTTCTACCAAATTCCCCCCCCAAAAAAATTGTCATTAAGAGCATTTCCATTAAGTAATGTAGAGATGAAGATTGAAGAAAAACCCAGACTGGTCTCTTAATTTTTTCCAGAGCTGTATATAGGAATATTCAATTCAATTTCTACCAAGTCTGTTATAGAAAATGTGGCTTGAATACAGCAAGAACAACACATTTCCCTTCAAAAACCTGCTCTGCGGGTGCTCCGGTGGTGTAGTGGATAGAGCGCGTACCATATTGGCTCCGGCCTTCATTGCAGTGGTCGCGGGTTCAAATCCGACCCGTTGACCTTTACTGCAGGTCATCCCCCCCCCCCTCTCTCTCTCTCTCTCTCTCTCTCTCTGTCTCCCCATTTCAACTCTGTACTGTCAAATAAAGCTTGAAAGCCAAAAAAATATCTTAAAAAAAAAAGAAAACCTTCTCTGCTTATATCTCCTTAGCCCTCCTACATTATTCATGCCTCTTCCTATGGACAAGTGAATATCTTATTCCATCTAGTGTCATGGCTGCCTCGACCTTTGACCCCTGACTCTAAACCCAGCGTCTGTGTCTCTGCTCTGCAAACGGCTCGATCAACATAATGAATCTCCTCCTAAACACTCAGATGACTCATTTACATAAATTCCTTTCTCTTTTTTTTTTTACTTAGTGAGTGAAATAATTAGAAGCACGTTGCAATTAGTGGCTTTGTTGAAGGAGGTGCTATTGTCTCACACACACACACACACACACACACACACACACACACACACACACACACACACACACACACACACACACATAAACGCACGCACACACATTAACATGCACGCACGCAGGCACATACACACACTTGCACACACACGCACGCACTGACACAGACACACACACTGTTCACACGCACACACGCACATTAACATAAACACACAGAGAGACAGACAGACAGACACACACACACACACACACACGCACTGACACACACACACACACACACACACATTAACACACACACACACACACACACACACACACACACACACATTAACACACACACACACACACACACACACACACACACACACACACACACACACACACACACAGAAACCTCCCTGTCATCTTGTCAAGCGCTGTCGGACAATAGAATAATTCCCTGGGTGGACACACAGGTTCACAAAGGGCAACAGAGATATTAAAAGAAGAAAGTGACTTAACGCTAAATAAGGCCTTTTGAGTTGGAAGGTCCACACGCCATCAGGGGAGAATCAACGGGTAAAACAAATTAATCTCCTTAATAAGCAATCAGAGGAATCCCGAGGTGTGATGGCGATTGACGTTTTTCAAGCGGACAGGGAACAAGAGATCACGGTGTAAAAAAAAAGGGAATTTGGCGTTGAAATACATCAGCGTTTGTTAATAGGCAAACGTGTGTGTGTGTGTGTGTGTGTGTGTGTGTGTGTGTGTGTGTGTGTGTGTGTAAAACGCCCCAAAAGCTTTTGATCAGCACTTCACAGGCAGAGAGAGACAAAGACAATCAGAGAGGGACGTCAGGGATCTTTAGGCGATCGATGGCCGGGGAAGAGTCCGCTCCTCTTAGAATAGATTAAAGCTGCCACTGTCACTTTGTCACAGGCAGGACGCTCAACTTTATTTCACTGTGCGGAGGAGATGGGTGTGTGTGTGTGTGTGTGTGGGATGGGTTGGGTGTGTGTGTGTGTGAGTGTGGGTGTGGGTGTGGGTGTGTCTGTGGCTGTGTGGTCGGACGGCGGTTGAATGTGTGTGTGTGTGTGTGTGTGATATTGTATGTGTGTCTGTGTTTGTGTGTGTCTGTGTGTGAGTGTGGTCGGACGACGGTTGATTGTGTGTGTGTGTGTTCATTTGGGGTTGTGTGCCTGTGTGTGTGTGTGTGTTTGTGAGTGAGTGAGTGTGGTCGGACGACGGTTGATTGTGTGTGTGTGTGTGTGTGTGTTCATTTGGGTTTGTGTACCTGTGTGTGTGTGTGTGTGTGTGTGTGTGTTCATTTGGGTTTGTGTGCCTATGTGTGTGTGTGTGTGTGTGTTTCAGCTCCGTGACTCTCTGGACTGTGGCGACTGTCAAGCTGCTGCTGCTGTTTTCTCTCTCAGTGTTCGATCTCTATTTTCTTCCGTCTCTTCAAATAAAAGTTTCTTACAAAGTCACAACTTTTCACTGTTGATCTGTCGAGGGCCGAAGTACTGGAGGGAAAATGTAGAACTGATAACCCATCAGGACCAAATCAGTGGGCTGTCAAAAAGCCTGACATTTTGTATGCACCAAAATCAAAGTTCTTGGCCTAAACAAACACTGAACATTACCAAACACTTCCCTGAAGGCCTATTACTGAAAGTGTTTTTTTTTTTCCGAAATTCTTCATTTAGTTTGCTATTTTTTCACCATTTCATAGTAATGTCAAGTAAATAGTCTGATTGTGCTTTTATACTTCTGTTTGTCTTGTTAAAATCTATTAAAAAACTACTAAAAAAACGTTTTGTTTTACATTCCAGCAGATATTATACCTACAAAGCACAATATAACTTATAAAATAAAAAAAAATAAAAAAAATATTTGGCCATCCATTGACAGGTTGTCTTCTGCCTGGCATTTGTGTCATTCTCTTAGAGGGTCTCATCAGACAGCGATTGTGTGGTAACGGCCCTTTTTTTACTCCTGCATTGTCTCACGCCGTGTGTGTGTCCCGTGACCGTCTCCATCACAAAGTGGCTTTCCAAAATCCAACTCAGCATGGGTCATTTCTCGTGCACTCTTGCCTTTTCTTTTTCTTTTTATATAGCTATATAATTTTTTTGGCATTTTCAAGCTTTATTAGAGACAGTACAGAGTTGAAATGGGGAGACAGAGAGAGAGAGGGAGAGGGAGGGAGAGGGGGGGGGGGGGGTGACCTGCAGTGAGGGTCCACAGGTCGGATTCGAACCCACGACCACTGCAACGAAGGCCGGAGCCAATATGGTACGCGCTCTATCCACTACGCCACCAGAGCGCCCCTTGCTTTTTTAATGATTCTTTATATCATGGATCAAGCCCAGTAAGAAAGCTGCAGGGGTCTGGAATCCGCCTGACTAAAACCTGTGTTGAAAGCCGAGTCATTCTCGTCCTCAGCATGCTGTTTGTTGCGTCTTCATTTTAAGATATAAATTCGTCTTTGCAGATTTTCCCCCGCTTAGCAGAGCAGTGTTGTGCAAACTGACCTTTTTATGTGATTCTAGGATCCTTTGAAATGCTTTCACACTGCCAACATGTTTAAATAAATTATATTATGTCGTCTAACAAAAAACACATTATTTATTTATTATTATTTTTTCTCTAATAATTAAAAGGAGCTGTGTGTAATATGACATCATCAAGAAAGTTCTACAAAGTTCTAGAATGCAACACTCCCTGGGTAACCCCAACCCTTTCGAATAATAACAGAAGCTACAGTGGCCTTCAAGGACAAGAACAATTCTACATTTTAAACAATGCACCTGATGACATTCCAACTATGACACTTTCAAGATGGCGGCACTAGGCCTTGGTCCAAAATATGCAGAAATATGGACATATATGAGACCCTTTCTAAGGGAAATAATAATAATTAAAAAAAAATGTTCAGCTATTATGCACTAAATTACATGTACTTATGGATATTATAATTACTTTCTACAAAATCTGCTAGGAAATAAAACCCAAAATTCTACACACTGCAGGTTTAAATTGCGGAACAATTATTTCATATTTTGTGTCATGAATATTAGGTAGGTGTGTGCTAGGTGTCATAACATGGTAAGGGGGTTAACAGGAGCTCTGATATTAGGGTGTGGGGGGGTGGGGAGGGGCTGTGTGATCAGTCAGTAGTAGGGGGTACGGCAGGGGGAGGGGTGCATTGGGGGGTACTCACTGTTACTTACTTGAAGGGCTTCTCCCCGGTGTGCGTGCGAATGTGGTTGTTGAGCGTAGTGGCACCGGCGAAGGCTCGGCCGCAGTAGCCACACTTAAAGGGCCGGTCGCTGGAGTGAGTCACGACGTGGTTTCTCAGGTCTGACGGCTGGGAGAAGGACTGGGAGCAATGGCCACACTGGTACGGCCTGGGGGAGACACAGAGACTATTATATGATTATTGTTTGGCACGGCAAAGAAGATTTTTTTTAAAAGATAATTTTTTTTGGGGTATTTATGCTTTTATTAGACAGTTTTGGACAGACAGAGATGAAATGGGCCAGAGAGGGGAACGACAGGCAGGGCTGGATTCTAACCTGGGTCTGCTGTGAAGAGGACATTACAGCACATTTAAAACAACCTCAGAAAAAAGTGCTACAATGTACACAATACAAGTCAAAATAAAGGCTAAGCATGACCATAACAACACTATATATTGGAGCATACGGCCTGGGAGAGACACACAGACTGTTATATGATTATTGTTTGGCAAATAATCAAAGTTGATTTTATATAGCATATGGTTGTCAAAATCAATGAGTATTTCCTCACCTGTCCGTACTGTGTCTGCACTAAAAATAATCCAGTGTTAATGCACAGCCTAGGCTCTGTAAACGAGCATGTTGCTAGCTACGGTGAACCCCTTTCTTTACATATCCGTTTACAGAGCCTAGACAATGTGCAATAACATCATCACTGCATTTTTGTTTCAGTGCACACACAGTACAGACAGGTAGCGGATCATGAGGAGATATTCACTGATTATGACAAAGTGATTTTGACAACAAGCGTTCTCCAGAATCACTGACTCCACCTTTAAGTTTATACACAATAGCAGTAGTAGAAAACAGAACGCGTCGTACAATAAATAAATAGACGTCAGTTAACATGAATGCAATAAACACACGGTAGATGTCATAGTGATACAATTGGATGGGCTGTAAAAGCAGAAGGAGTCCATCAGTTTGTTGAAATACTTACTGCAGTTTGTCCCACAACCAAACAAGAGTTTAAAACAACAGAGATTTGTGATTTTGTGTTGAACTAGGATGACTTTACACACAAACAGAGCAAGGAAACAGGCAAAGTACACACACACACACACACACACACACACACACACACACACACACACACACACACACACACACACACACACACACAAGCCCAGCTAATTACACAAATAAACTCCAAAAACACAGACGGGACACAGACATAGATATAAAGGGGGATGAGGCGAGTAACTATAATATAAGGTCTGCAAACACAGATAGCCTACACACACACACACACACACACACACACACACACACACACACACACACACACACACACACACACACACACACACACACACACACACACACACACAGGGCCAGGGGGAGTCGGACACTGCTTTGGTAACCATGGCAGCATGACCCTCATCAACAACGCAGGGCGAGATCATGACTGGATCATCTATCACTGTGCGCGAGTGTGTGTGTGTGTGTGTGTGTGTGTGTGTGTGTGTGTGTTACTGTGTGAGCATTGCAGTTAGAGAGGGTGAGATAGAGACAGTAACAGAACAAGAAAAGAAGATAGAAATAGATATAAAGAGGTGTGTGTGTTTAAGTGTGTAGTTAGAGAGTGTGAGTGTGTGTGCATGTTTTTCTGTGTGTGTGTGTGTGTGTTTCTGTGTGTGTGTGTGTTTGTGTGTGTGTGTTTTTTTGCTGTGTGTGTTAGCAGTGTGTGTGTGTGTTAGCAGTGTGTGTGTGTGTGTGTGTGTCCACTAATAGAGTGTCCTGTTCCCACACAGCAGCAGATGTAATCTCAAACTCTCTCTATTCCACTGAATCATTATCTTCTTAGTTACTGCTGAACTTTCCAAGTCTCATATCTACAACCCGCTCATCAATTCTCCATTATCATTTTTACCCCCCGGTTTCTTTTCCCTTGATCTCCTGGTCTTTTAAAAGCAATTTCTTTCAATTTGTATAACTGTTTACACACGATGTTTGTTTATCTCTTAAACACAATCTCAATATTATCTAGTGTCTTTATTTTTTAATGTATTTTATGCCCCTGTAAGGCACTTTGGACTGCCTTAAAGGCCTACTTCACCGGTTGGAATATGAAGGTGTATTGAACTCGGAGATCCTATTTAGTATAAATGTGCAAAAAAAAATTGAAATCGGATCATCCTAGCCTGAGAAAAGGCAGAAAGAGTGTTTTATGGTCTCACTGTCTAACCCTACAGTTTCCTTCTTGTGACATCACAGTAAGGGTTAGGATTAACAGGACAGCTGGGCCAAGGGAAGACTGAGGGAAGACTGAGGGAAGAAAAACCTCATTCATTATATTATAATAGTGATTTTATAATGATAGAACGCTGGGTCTGTATGGGTGAAGTATTCCTTTAAATGTTACCCAATTCACCTGCAGTGGATAGCCTTAAAAAGTGCTATGTAAAAAAAACGTACTTACTTACATGCTGTAGGAAGGAAGGTATTTCCCTGTATATTCTGTACAATAAATCCTTCTGACACACACACACACAGATACAGAGACACAGACGCACGCACACACACACACACACACACACACACACACACACACACACACACACACACACACACCTCTTTATATCTATTTCTATTGTCTTTTCTTGTACTTTTACTGTCTCTATCTTACACACACACACACACACACACACACACACACACACACACACACACACACACACACACACACACTCATCACTGTATATCGCCCAGCTCTGTGTTACTGTGTTGGTAGTTATAACGTCATGGGACGTATTCCCGCGTGTCAGGGAAATAGAGCGATTCTTATTTTGCAAGTAATACGACAAACTGACATCACC
>OX442351.1:36159615-36167115 GCA_949357725.1 Hyperoplus immaculatus
CTTTAAGCAGCGGCGTTTAAGGGAGGGCTACAGTGTGGGGGAAGTTTCCAACGGGTTCCAATATCACCTTTTGCTCAAGGACACAATGGTAGAGATGGTGGGCACCATAGGTATAATAGCAGCCACCACCGGTTTTACTGCTAACACCCTCCTGTCCGGTGCCGGGGATCCAACCAGAGACCTCATGGTTACTGTGAGGAGGAACCAGAGACCTCATGGTTACTGTGAGGAGGAACCAGAGACCTCATGGTTACTGTGAGGAGGAACCAGAGACCTCATGGTTACTGGGAGGAGGAACCAGAGACCTCATGGTTACTGGGAGGAGGAACCAGAGACCTCATGGTTACTGGGAGGAGGAACCAGAGAACTCATGGTTACTGGGAGGAGGAACCAGAGACCTCATGGTTACTGGGAGGAACCAGAGACCTCATGGTTACTGGGAGGAGGAACCAGAGACCTCATGGTTACTGGGAGGAGGAACCAGAGAACTCATGGTTACTGGGAGGAACCAGAGACCTCATGGTTACTGTGAGGAGGAACCAGAGACCTCATGGTTACTGGGAGGAGGAACCAGAGACCTCATGGTTACTGGGAGGAGGAACCAGAAACCTCATGGTTACTGGGAGGAGGAACCAGAGACCTCATGGTTACTGGGAGGAGGAACCAGAGACCTCATGGTTACTGGGAGGAGGAACCAGAAACCTCATGGTTACTGGGAGGAGGAACCAGAGACCTCATGGTTACTGGGAGGAGGAACCAGAGACCTCATGGTTACTGGTCGGCCCCTCTTTCCTCTAGGCCATCCTACCACCCATGTTGTCAAAGTAAACTGTTTTACCAGTTGACAAATTAAAAATCACCGTGAATTCGAACACTGGTTGCATTAAACATAACAATTGTACAGACAATTTTTTAAAAAATCCACGAGTTGAAAATGGAAACATCATAACCAAAATCTTGTGCTTCCGGGCTGGTATAAATGGCATGGCTGCTCAGTTTATTTCCAGTAATACAGATATAAGTATTTACAATATCTATCACTCACATACAAGCTACAATAACCTCAGATGAGTAACGGCCGATGGTAAGTGTTAAACCATGTGCTGAGGCCGTATCATTGACAGAGCGTTGATAGATGGAGAAAACAAACGGCAAAATGAACATTTAATTCCTCTGAAAAGTCAATGCTGTGATGATGAGCACTTTCAATCAGTTGTAAATATTCTGCTATTTGATAAACAAGCGTGATTATATTGATATATGCACCCACCCACACACACACACACACACACACACACACACAAGCACACTGTAGATCACACACTCACTCACTCACACACACACACACACACACACACACACAATGTAGATCAAAGTGTTCGGCGAAAAAATACCTAATGACCATTTTAAACACATGTGCGGTAAACACATCAATCATAAAAGCAATGGATATTAATTTTGGTCCATTGACATCGTTTATACTGCGATTTCCTTTGTAGCATGTCAAACTTGTAACTTGAAACACAGATTATTCCTGTCCATTTTTTTTCCCCGATTCATCACTCCTCGACATCACGAAACTTAAACAGTATCCTGCGTTCTGAGAGCAGTTTAAAACCCGAATCGAGAGCACTTCTAAGAACCCCATTGACATAAACAAACTGCCTCGTGTGGTGAGAGATTGTGTGTGTGTGTGTGTGTGTGTGTGTGTGTGTTCTGTTGAGTGACAAATGAGGAAAAAAAATTAGACTGAATACGAAAAAGTTGAGGACATGAAATAGTCAGCAGAAAGAAAAAACAAACTTGTAAGAGTTGAGAGGAGGTGTGTAGCGTAGAGTTTGTTTTTTTCTTTTTTTTGAAGCTGATAGAAAGAGCCATCAGTCTTCAGCTCCAAATGTTCCCATCAAGTAAACATCAATAAATATGTATGAAGGGAGGGGGGAGGGGTTAATTAATCAAGGAGAGACACACAAACACACACACACACACACAAACACACACAAACACACGCACACACACACACACACACACACACACACACAGTCATAATGGTCTAAAGGTGGAGTCAGTGATTCTGGAGAACGCTTGTTGTCAAAATCACTTTTTGTCCAAATCAGTGAATATCTCCTCATAATCCGCTACCTGTCCATACTGTGTGCGCTGTAAAATGTATCCAGTGTTAATACACAGCCTAGGCTCTGTAAACTGCTATAACCTCCTAAACAAAAGCCAGCGACCCTTTAGTAAACCTTCAGAACTGCCAGCCAGTGTAGGACCAGCAGAGATGAGCTTGAAAAATGGGGCTAGACTTTAGAATTTTTGACTTTTTCTATAATATATATATAATGTATAATAATAATGCTTCTGTCATGATGATGGGGGGCAAACTGTGTGAGGTACAGTGTGGCCTTGGCGCGGGACCGTTTGGCTTGTTCAGCTGAATTTTATCTGCTCCTCTGTCCCATAAAACCCTCCTATTGACAGGCAGCTCAAATCGACCCCCCACCCCCACTTCCTCCCCCCACCCCCCTCTCTCTCTCTCTCTCCATATCCAGCCCACATTTTTCTTCCCTATGAGTATTAGTTTATTGAATAAGTGGCATCTGTTTTCCTGGCCCTGTCACCGTAAGGCGAGGTATTTCTCACAGACGCACACCGCTGATTTATACGCCACTCTGACTCTCCCAGCGAAAAAATAAAGCTAAGCAAAAAATTTCCAATACATCCACAGTCGCACACAGACACACACACACACACACTTGTTTAACCGCACACACACTTATACAGAGACACACACACACACACACACACATACACACACACACATACACACACACAGATAACACAAACACACACACACACACACACACACACACACACACACACACACACACACACACACACACACACACACACACACACACACACAGATTCAATCACAAACACACACACACACACACACACCCACACACACACACACACACACAGCATCTCCTTCCATGCCGACAGTATATAATTAATCTGGCAGATGTTATACACACTCAAACACTTTTACACTCTCTTCACTCTGATCCACAAACTCCCACTTTCTGTCACACACAAACGGAGCGATGATGAGACAAACCCACAGTCATCATTCATGAACTAAACGTCTGGTTCACTTCAGGCCTCGCGCTGAAAAACTGCAACAACACGAGAGAATAAAAAGAACTCCGATGCTGCTGCTGTGTCATCTCCATCAAGTTCATGTCTCATCCATACCTGGCTGTAGTTCAAAGACTCATTTCTGCCTCTCCGACTAAAATCTAGTTTAATAATCTTTTAGGCTGCTAGATGTGAGAGGAAAATAACTTTTGAGTGAATAAAGATGATAATTTAAAGGAGGAGTCAGTGATTCTGGAGAACGCTTGTTGTCAAAATCAGGGAATATCTCCTCATGATGCGCTACATGTCCGTTCTGTGTGTGTGTTGAAAAAGAAATCCAGTGTTAATACACATGGCCTAGACTCTGTAAACTGGCATGCTGCTAGCTATAGTGGGCCACTTTGTTAACCTAACCATTGTTTACATACCAGTTTACAGAGCCTACGCTGTGTATTAACACTGCATATTTATTCAGTGCATCAGTGCACACACAGTACAGATTAAGACAGGTAGTTGATAGTGAAGAAATAATCACTGATTTGGACAAAAATTTATTTTGACAACAAGCTTTCTCCAGAATGACTGACTGACTCCACCTTTAAGCACCATAATAAATGTGTGACTGTCGATAGTTAGCCTGCTATCGGTGTATGAATGTGTGTGTGAATGGTAACGTGGGAATGGGAGCAGGTCTCCCTTGCAAAACAGTCTCCGGTCTCAATGGGATTTACCTGTATAAATAAAGGTTAAAAAAATAAATTTAAAAATTAATTTAAAAATGCCCCCTTACCTGTCAGGGTTCTGTGGACAGACGTGCATCTGCAGCAGGATCCTCTGGGTGAAGGTCTTGAAGCACTGGCCGCACTTCCAAAGGTGCCAGTCGCTGAAGTCGCTGCTCAGCTGGCTGGTGGAGGTCGGGCTGGCCAGGACGCGCTGGTTCTTAGAGCCCAACTGGCCGTAACTGGTGTCCGAGGGGATCCCAACTCCAACCTGAAGAATGAGAATACTGATAGCTTAAAAAAAACTCTACACACTACCACACACCTCCTCTCAACTCCATCTATAGCTTGGTTTGATATACATAGCAGCTTTACACAAGGCCTTTCTTAACACAAGTAAGGACTGGAAAAAAATTAAAAATAAACTGGCAAAAACTGGCAATTAAAAAAAAAAAAAAAACTGCTAAATTAAATAAATAGAACAGATTTTTGTTGTGCCATGCAACCAGGGTTGGTGGTATTTGTTGTCCACGTTGGTAGGACTCTGCTTCAAGTCACCTCACACATGCAACAACACAAATCACAGTACAAAAGTGCATCCATACCACATTACAAAACTCACCAACAGAACAGTGCATAAAAATAAGCAAAGACATAGACAAGACACTATATACAGTGGGAATACAAACATAAAAAGTCCTTATGGGTATCTAAGTAAACCATTTATGCTTTTTTTTTTTTTTTTAAGATATTTTTTGGGCATTTTTATGCTTTACTGAGAGTGCAGAGAGACAGAGGTGAAATGGGGCAGAGAGGGGAGTGACATGCAGAGAACGATCGCGGGCGGGAATCGAACCCGGGTCCGCTGCTGGGCCCGGCCCGGGAGGGGGACGCCTTACCGACTGAGCTAAAGGCGCCCCCGTAAACCATTTATGCTTGAGAAGTTTTTTTGAAAGTGTTCAGAGAGTCAGTGTTATGGATTTACCTTGTCCAGCAGGGAGAAGGTCCTCTGGCAGGGGGAGTGAGGGAATACCATGGAGCTCCTTAAGGGGGCGCTAGAGGGTGAGGCAGAGGTGGAGGACGAGGGTTTTCCGTTCTTACTAAACGATTGAAGGGATTCTTGTCTGGTCATCGCTTCCACCACCGTGCCTGGGACGTTTACTGGAAACAAAATATATATATATATATATATATCAATCAATCAATCTCCTTTACTTAAAGGTGCTATGAGGAACTTTTAAATATTTCTGAAACAGTCTCATTTTTCCTCTGATGAATATAAATTACATGTAACAGCAAACGAGACCATCAGTGCAAAGAATGTTATTTTAAAATAGTTATTCTGAATGCATTTGTCTTAGATACACTCACCCAGTAACAACAGCTGGCGTGGTAAAACACTACTGCTTTTGTCCAAAGGGGGCGCTAAAATTAACACAAACTGAAAGTTCTTCGGAGAACCTTTTAAGATCTCTCGAGTATAAATGAAGGTTGAATAAACTAAATGAAAAAACAGGTCAAATTCATTGAGATTAAAATGTAATTCCCAAGAATGACCTTTAGCCTAGAAAGCAACGCTATGATGAATAAGCAAAACCAACACAGTCACTTATAATTCTCATACACTCAAGCACCACATTCAGCTTCCGATATATAAAGGAATGATTGGATTATCTAGATATTTTGTGGCTTCAACAGAATGAGATTTTTTCATATTGAATGAAGTGGGCAAAACCAAACCACAGGGCAAACAGAACTTTTGGTTTTTTGCAAAGTTCTGGTTAAATTTCATTCAGGAAATCAAAACAGACTCTCCTACAGCTGTGACTAGAGCTGTTCCTAACCCCTTCGCTAGTTTTCCTTAGAGGTTAAGAAAGCAAAAACAAGTGGTTGAAGACTTGAGGCTCTTTTGAGATTAACTAAACCATCGGTGTATGAGTGTGTGTATGAATGGGTGAATGTGGTAAGAAATGTAAAGTGCTTTGGGGCTGAGAAAATCGACTAGAAAGCGCTATATAAGTCAAGTCCATTTACCATTTAAACATGCACAATAAGGAACAATGTCCAAATATAATTTTAGGAATAAAGTCGGAATGTGGAGAGTTAACTAGACAGTTCAAGTTGGAACGATATTGAACTTCTGGGATCAATAACTCATAAGCGAAACGTTCTTGAAACACAAACGATGCTTCTATGCTATGGTCATAAGGCAGACAATGGGCTACAACCTCGTTTAGTCTGAAAACATTCTAACACTCTAAGCTCCAGCAAAGACAACGCAACGCAAGGCAAGGCAAGGCAAGTTTATTTCTATATCGCAATTCAGACACATGGCCATTCAAAGTGCTTTACAGGGGCATGAAATACATCAAGATTAAAATACATCAAGTTTAGAACACATTTACTTGCGTGTGTGTCCGTGTTGTTGTGGTTCATGAGTGTAAAAGTAATTGTCGGGGCGCTCCCATATTGGCATAGTCCCTATCACAGCAGACCCGGGTCAGATTCCGGCCCGTGGTCGTTCTCTGCATTTCATTCCCCCCTCTCTCTCCCCACTTCTCATCTCTGTCTCTCACACTGTCGAATACAAGTTTAAAACACCCAAAAAAAAAAAAAAGGTAATTATGGTTTTGCTGTTGTCAGGCAGACAATGGGCTACAACCTAATTTTGACTGAAAAAATTTGCCTCTCAGCTCCAGCAAAGACAAGGCAAGGCAAGTTTATTTCTATAGCACAATTCAGACACAAGGCCATTCAAAGTGCCTTACATCATACATCAGGATTAAAATACATTAGGTATAAAAAGACATATTTGCTTTTGTGCAGTTCTATCTCTCACCGGGACCAAATCTGTGTCCGTGCTGTTGTGGTTCACGAGTATAAAAGTAATTGTGATTTTGCTGTTGTGACAGAAAGCGGGTCATGTTATCCTAAGTGAGGCCAGATCTGCCTGGCTCGCCGCGGGGCAAAACCAAACTGCAGCTCTTGCTTCTGCTGAATGGAATTAAGTTCTGTTTGGTGTCTGTTCGTTAGGACGGTTACAGAGACACGCTGTTCCACAAACTCTGGCTTTGGATGTGGCTCGGGACCCACTGAACTGGGGCCTCCAGCCTCCAGCCGGGTTCTGGGGGGATAAACCACTATAAGGCCGGTCCCGGAGAGGCTTAATGGACTTAGACAAATTTTGGTTGTTAATTCTACTGCTGCTACTACTACTGTTGATGGTAGGGGTTCTTCTCACAACTTTTCGAACTTCTAAGGCAAGTGTTGGACAGTTTGTTTTCATTTGTGGTTTTCATTGTTTGTAAATATTACTGTTTTATGTCTGTCCACTTTTTTCATCATTATTCTGTTATTGTTTTTCTTTTACTTTTTTTTCTTTACTTGTTCGAATTAAATACATTTTCAATTACATGTAATTAAATGTAGTTAAATGGTGCCACTAGTCTTGGTAGTAAGCTATTACTCGACTAAACTTAATCTTGTCCTACTACTGCATCTACAAGTGCCAATTCTATGTCAGCTCTTTGCTACCTCCAAATCCTGTTATCATGATGTACATTGCCATTTTTTTTACCATCAACACACAGTTATTCTTGCCAATAAAACCTAAAGATCCTAGCAGCCTGGCCAATCT
>OX442351.1:36174615-36207115 GCA_949357725.1 Hyperoplus immaculatus
AGTTATTAAACAATGTAAAAAACTGGAAACATTTAGGTCTTCCAAAACTTTTGTAAATCACTAGAAATGTGATGCACCAGAGCCAGTGGTGGTCATAGAAACACATAAGGTTTTCTAAGTAATCTATTGGCGAAAACAGGGCCTCAGAAACATAGTGATATAAATGTGTGTGTGTGTGTGTGTGTGTGTGTGTGTGTGTGTGTGTGTGTGTGTGTGTGTGTGTGTGTGTGTGTGTGTGTGTGTGCATGTGCGTGTGTGTGTGTGCATGTGCGTGTGTCATCATGATGAGCGATGTCATGTAAAAGAGTCGTTGCGTCTGTAAAACAAAAGCAGTTTGTGGCCAAACGTCTGTAATTTGCAATCAGCACGATCTCATTACAACCGCAAGTCTGTGAAAGACGAGCTCCTAATTCAATTCATATCCATTTAAGATCCCGCAGATTAAAAACTCCTTCTTCATGTCATTCTCTCTTCGTTTGCTCCACAAAAAAGTCAAAGTTTGTATTGTTGTTTAAGTTTGTTTTTTTGTCCTTGCTTGAGGCAGTTACTCAAACTCATGTCGAATCCATAGTTTAAGAAGAAAAAAAAAGATTTGAATGTTAAAAATATAAACAAGCTGACAGAGCAGAAAACTGCAGCAGATGTAAACAAATAGAAATTAGAGCGACAATGAGACGAAGATGATGGATAGAAGAAAGACATGGAGGAAGAAAAGCAGTAAATAATATGGTAAAAAACACAATATTCCATGTTTTTACTAATGAGAAACATGTGTTGAGGCCTTATGAAAAAACAATAAAGATATGCTTCGTATATATGGAGTTTTTTTTCCAGCAGCTGAATACAAGGGAGCGTTATGCAAGCAGGTTATAAAAGTTATGTTTTGTCGACTTATTCTGACAAAGATTCGATAAGAATCAAGTTACATGTTTATATTGAAATTAAGTTGAGACACGGCAGACAAAAACATTGCTTTTTCAATCAGTGGTTAATTTAATTTTTTTCTATTTTGCTTGCATAACATGTCTTCTTTCATACTAGTATAAATCAAAAGGTCCAACATGTACATTCAGGTGTTTATTTGACTAAACCTTGTCTGTTTGCGTCTGTATATTTCTCCTTTACAACCATCTTTAACAGACATTATCTCAACATTAGTTTTTTTTTCAATAATCTGCTCTGAACCAAAAAGCGCATATTTATTCAACACACACACACACACACACACACACACACACACACACACACACACACACACACACACACACAAACCGTCAGTTATAACCCAAATTGCAGAACTCCAACAGGAAAGATTATTGAACTTTTTTTTCTAGTTTTACATTTACTCAAATTTTCAACAAAAGCCTGAGAATCTTCAACACAAAACAAGATCAAAGTGGATTTTTGATGTTTGATTTTTATCCTGAGATGGACAATAGATAAAATCTGGCGTAGCATAAACGTGTTTTGTTTAGCAGAAGACAATGAAGATGTCTTGCTTAGTGTTAAACTGTGGTGTATAAAGAGCAGCTTGCCGACACCCGGGCCGCAAAGTGCCGACATTTTATCATATAATAAAATCCATCCAGTCTTGTTTCGACTGGCTCAGTTTGAGAGACAAATAAATCCGACAACAGCAAGTAGGTAAAAAAAATAAAGAAAATAAAAATTCCTGCGTTCACTGCTTTGTTTTTGTGGCGAGATTAAAGCTTTTCTTCCAGTCTGAAGAGTTTAAATACCGTGGAGAGACATCCAAAGAAAACTGCTGCGTCTTCAGAGGGGTTTGATCCATGTTTGGATGTTCTGAGAATCTAGATGATAACGTCACAGTTTTATATCTGGAACAGGGAAAAAAACCCAACCCAGTCTCACAGTGAAATGTAAAATAGCTACATTGGTCCACTGCGCAAAATGTAGAGGTTTCACAATAAAGGCCTTGAAATTGTGAATTACCTACATTTGTTCCCCCTATTCATTTCTAATGGACAGCGTACATGTCACGTGACTTTCAAGTCCTCCCAGGCCGAAACGAAACCCATTTTGCGCAGTGGACCGATGTAGCTATTTTACATTTCACTGTGAGACTGGGTTGAAAAAACCTGAACCTGTCATCGTCTAGTCAGGGCCCTTTCCCTAACTATTCAATGAGTTAAAGGTGCAGGCAGCAATTCTGGAGAATGCATCTTGTCAAAATCATTTTTTGTTAAACTCAGTGAATATCTCCTCACAATTCATTACCTTTCTGTGTGTGCACTAAAAAAGAAATCCTAGAGGCTCTGTAAACTGGTATGTAAACAAAGGGGGCCCACCAAAGCTAGCAATATGCCCGTTTACACAGCCTAGGCTGTCAACGCTGGATTTTTTTGTTGCACACACACAGGTACAGGTAGTGGATCGTGAGGAGATATTCCCTGATATTGACAAAAAGTGCTTTCTCCAGAATCACTGACTCCACCTTTAAAAAATTGTTACATTTTCTCACTCAAGCAGAATTCGACCAGACGATAAATGAAAAGTA
Source organism: Hyperoplus immaculatus (assembly GCA_949357725.1). Classification (NCBI taxonomy): domain Eukaryota; kingdom Metazoa; phylum Chordata; class Actinopteri; order Uranoscopiformes; family Ammodytidae; genus Hyperoplus; species Hyperoplus immaculatus. Next base: position 36,177,134 of record OX442351.1, read on the forward strand.
AATTAGTTTTGTAGTTGTAGTCTTACGGTTTTCGTCCTGAGCGATGCACTGCAGCGGGATGCCGAAGAAGGAAGTGTAGGAGTCGTTGTACCAAACCAGCAGCTCTGTTCCTCTGGGGATGTCCATGCACGCTCGGTAGAAGATACACGACCTGCAAGAAAAAAACACACATAACGTTAAACATTTTAATTTTTTAAATATACAGCTCTGGAAAAAATTAACAGGCCACTCCAAATGTTCAGTGTCTCACATTTGACTATTTATAGGCATATGTTTGAGTAGAATGAACATTGTGGTTTTATAATATAAAATACTGACAACATTTCTACCAAATTCCAATACATTTTTTGCATTTTCAATAAGTTATGTAGAGATGAAGCTTTAAGAAAAAAACAGACTGGTCTCTTATTTTTTTCCGGAGCTATATTTTTCCCGGTATTTTCACCTTTTATTTTACAGTTGAGAGACAGAGTTGAAATGGGGAGGGAGGGGGGTGACTTGCAGACAACGGGCCGAGCCAGAATCTAACCCAGGTCTGCTGTGAAGAATGGTACACACTCTACTACACCACGGGAGCACCCAAAAAAACACACTCACACACACACACACACACACACACACACACACACACACACACACACACACACACACACACACACACACAGATTTACGATAACATTTTTTTCCTAGTGTTATTATCTGTACAGAAGTTAAAACACATAAAACGTTGATTTGCCTTCATGTCTTGGAAAGAACATGATTTGCCTTGTGCTTTTGGAGTCATGGAATACTAATTTCTTCCTTTTTTTTCTTAATTTCTTTTGGGGTCTACAGTAATGGTTTCCAGCACACGGGACTGGTATGTAAAAAAAGGTTATACTGTATAACAAAGAGGGCCTACCATAGCTAGCAACAGGCCCGTTTACAGACTGTGTATTAATTGTTCAAGGCTGTGTATTAACACTGGATTTCTTTTTCAGCAAAAAGTGATTTTGACAACAAGCGTTCTCCAGAATCACTTACTACACCTTTAATTAGCATTCCTAACCGTGCATCGAGGAGAGTAGGAAAGTGTAGAATACATTTTTCCCATCTGATAACGATCTCGATTTCGCCCCAATGATTTATGTGAAATATCTGGCCTCTCTCACTCGCTGCTCGGACCAAACTAATGACCAAGATGTTGTTCAAGCCCTGAGCCAGTGAACTGACGGTTACCGGGTCACACCACCGCTAAAACAACATCGCATTCGCCCAAAAACATCACCACCAGCGACTCCACATTTCTAAACCACACTTTAATATCCAGCCCGAACTATTTTAAAACAACTAGACCACAGAGGTCACTGGTTCAACTCCCACACGACTCCCAATGTTCTCCTGCCAAAGTGAGATAACGAATCGAATAACTCCGCAAACAGCTTGAGGACAACCACTTAAAGTAACAAGAAATATTTAATATGAACTTTGATAGATTCTTTTTCTTTTTTTTTAAGATTATTTTGGCGCTTTTTTGCTTTTTATTAGACACCGTGGAGAGACAGAGATGAAATGGGGCAGAGAGGGGAATGACATGCAGAGAACGACCACGGGCTGGGTCTGCTGTGAAGAGGATTGAGACTCTATGGGGGAGGGTGGGGGGGGGGGGTCTAACCACTACACAATTTTAACAGATCCTTAATGTCCACTTAATTCAAAGCGCATTAAGTTTAAACGTTCAACTAATGAAGTTTGACTTTGACTGTTGATGCGATAAAAAGCTCAATTTAACCGTCAGACTGTAAAAAAAAAAACTTCCAAAACCAGAGTTCAACATCAAGGCCAAACAACCCGGTCAAACCACATTGGTAATCATGTTTGTGGAGCGTTCCTATCGACCATTATCTAAATTCAGACGATTATTTTTAGATATATTGTTTTCCTTTAAGGCAGAAGTGAAATTGTATGAATGCAGTCCTGGAGGAGATGTTTGTTCAGTGGCACAAAAACTGTATTGAGTTTAAAATGTAGCTTTGTACTGTAACTTTCAATCTTAGGCAACTATATATATATATATATATATATATATATATATATATATATATATATATATATATATATATATATATATATATATATATATATATATATATAATTGTACTACACCACATTCTTAGAGGTAAATATTGTACTTAAAGGGACACTGTGTAACATTTGAAGTAATTTATTAGCTAAAATCAATATCCTCATTCATAAATATGTCCTCATTGGTGTAAAATCACCTCTGCCAATAATCTGAATTATCCTCCTGAGCGGAGAATTACACATATTAATATTACATTTTGTACATTGAGCAGGCAGGTCTTATGAAGGCATCCATGTTTTTGGAATGTCATCAGGTGCATTGTTTAGAATTTAGAATTGTTCTTGTCCTTGAAGGCCACTGTAGCTTCTGTTATTATTCTAAAGGGGTGGGGTTACCCAGGGAGCGTTGCATTCTAGAACTTTCTTGATGATGTCATATTACACACTGCCCCTTTAATAATTTTACATTTCACTGTTACAAGTAGAATTTCTGATAGGTTGGTTTAAATCATGACGATACCACTATAGTTTTGGAAACAATTATCATAGTGTGAAAATTAGATACACTATCAAATTGAGGCTATTGTTGAATTATGCACACAGTATAAATATCCTTTTAAATAAGAGTGAAATGTGTGAGTAGAGCAGACAAGTGTGTGTGTGTGTGTGTGTGTGTGTGTGTGTGTGTGTGTGTGTGTGTGTGTGTGTGTTTTATTGTTTTATTAAGGCCTTTCACACCAGGGGAGGGGTGGAGTGGTGTTAGACCCATGTGAAAACACATTCAGGAGGGACCAGGCAATAAATCAAACATACTCAATGACCTCCCAGGATAAAAAAAAAAGAAAGAAAGAAGAAAAGCGGCGAAATGGGCCGACAAACATGCAGCACCCTGAATGTGTTTCCAACAAATGTATGTGTTTAATACATACGCGGTGCTACATTCAGGCGGGGCTGTGTTATAAATCAAACACACCCACCCAACAGGCCTTCAGGTATGAAAAACAAAGACTCCAGCTGAGTTTAAAATTGTTCGTCTGGCAGATCAGTGGGACGCAGTATAGTCCGCTCTCTGATCTTTCTTCTGTTCTTCTGTTTTCATACAAAGCAAAAGGAGGTTCATAATCGGCCTTTAAATAATGGCGTTCGTTCGGGCAGTGTGAGGTTGTAAATCAAACAACCCAAATACCTTAAAAGGTGTATTAATGTGTCTGCATGTGGTGAAGAAACTTGTTTATCTTAACTATTCATGCTGGCAAAGCGTCACAAAGCCAGTCCATGATTTCAATGTGGTCTGGCCCTACTCATATACCCCCTTTCAACATGGACCTGGTTCTAGCAGCTTAGCCCAAGAGATCTCAAAGTAAAATTTAAGAATGTTGAATACCTTTTTATTAACACTTCAAATGAAATTTAATGCCAAAGTAAAGTAAAAACTGTATAATGAAAATATCTGACTGATTTGAAGGTACTTCTAATGAGGAACTATTATGATTATTATAAACTGACATTTATATCCTGTAACAAAAGCTTTGTGAAGTGTGTGTACACTCTTAATAACAGAATCAAAAAGGGCTTATTTGTCACATAACGACCCTTCTCCAACTGTTTGAAAGGGCAATCAAAAACTGTAAAACCCTTTGAAAAGGAAGTTCAATACGTTTAAGGCCTTATTTTGGGAATATTAAATTCAATGCTTTTTCAATGCTTTCAATACCCTGCAGGCTCTCTGTCTAGTTCTGTTCTGGTGATGGTTTTGCGAAAGGTTCATCTAAGGATCATTCAAAGAACCGGTTTGTCTTCTCACAGGCTACAGAGCTACTTCAATAAGTCCCTGTATGCGTCACTCCTCCAGCTAAACTTAGCAACCAACTTCAAGTGCAACAACAACAACAATGGCGAACTACATCGGCCAATCACGAACCAGTTTTCAACAACAGAAGAACCTGACCAACCAAACCAACTACACCTTTTTTATTTAAATAGTCCTACAGGAACAAAACAGAAACATAATCGCTGTCAGTAGCCATCAGCACAAACAAGCTGGGCCAGTTGTGTTTATCACACACTACATTGTGTCAAACTAAACAAGGAAATTTGTTTTTAAACCATTTGATAATTTTTAAATACTGACCAAAAGAACTAATTAAACATCAGTTGGCTCCTGGCTACCAAATGCTATGATTTAATAAGTAACATATATTTCAAAATAAATGTCTGAACACATTAATAAAGTAAAAGTGAAGTATTACTTGCTATGACAAAAACATAAAAAAAAAATATTCACAATCTGTCAGTCATTGCTCAGACAGCTCAATTTCTGACACTTGACCAGTATCCTGATCAAAAATGTGATCAATCATGTGATTTTCTTATTATAAAAGAAATGTTGAGATTTTTTGCGGAAAAGCTTTGGTTTCCATGGGGATTGCCAAGTTTCAATTCAAATTGTACATAACATGAAGGATAATAGCAAGGGGACTTTCTTTGAAGAAATTCCCATCAACAGGGAATTGAACTAAAACGTCATGACATGTTTTCGTCATGTCATTAACATCTACATCAGGGGTGTCCAAACTTTTTTCACTTTGCAAAAATAACACATTTATCAGGACATGTAGCTGCTCTGATGTTGAATTTCATAGCGTCTTCGTAAATTGTAATCCTTCTTCACGGCAAAACTTTCCTTGCAAATTAAACAAATACATTCCCCCTCTTGTTAAATACCATTGATACACCCAGTGTTTTCAGCTTTTGCATCCAATGTCCAGCTGGGTGAAAATAGTAGCCAGCCGAGATCCCGACCCTCCTGGGGAGGTCTGGGGGTATGCCCCCCCGGGAGATTTTTTAAAGTTTTTAAAGTGAAATGCATGAATCTGGTGCACTTTGAGAGAGAAATTAAGAGGCTAAATTGAGACACTGTGTCAGATGAATTAGAAGCTATTAGAGAAGGACACATGGATTTTCCATAATAATATTAATTTAAAATAAAATATTATGCAGGGTCCTCTGGGATGGGCTTTGGTGCTCTTTTTCTTTTATGGGACATATTTCTCTGTAATATAATGAGTGCATTTAAATTATCAGTGTTGACACTAGTGGGTTAACTAAGAAATGCAAAAAAAAAAAAAAAAAAAAAAAGGGCCATATTACATTATATTTTTAAAATCGGCCGCGGGCCAATAAAAAGCGGGCCGCAGTTGGCCCGCGGGCCGTAGTTTGGACACCCCTGATCTACATAGTTTTTCTGAGACACACCTGTTTGGGGAAATCCAAATTATGAACGTAGCTCAATAGGGTGTTTTTCAAAATGTAATTAGACAGTCAATTCAGCAGCTCTATAAATAGCCCTTTTGTCAGTTTGTTGGCCACGCCCATTTCTATCAAACTCTGCTGGCAATAAAGATGTATAAATAAAGACTATCAGCTGACTTTATTTTTGAGCTGGGATGTTGCGAAGCAGAAAGACTTTGATCAGGTGAGTAGATTAAACTGATATTAAATGCAACTAATAACCAATTATAAGATTTAAAACCTACACTATAGATGTTGCCTACAATTATAATTTGATCAATAAAAACGGTTTATTGATAATTTGCAGGTCTTCAATGACGAGGGTTTGGTGATCTGACGGACCTGAGTATTCCATGTGTTTCTAGTAACTACAGTTTACTGTTACACAAGATATTACTTCAATCAAAAATACAATAAAACTGCAAGAATAGACACACCAACCTCAGGTAAGTACAGTATTTTGTTTTTTTTTAAAGGGAAAAGAGGTGAAAAATAGCAGCCAGCAAAAAGGCTAAATACATTTTTGCAAAGTTTGGCTACTCTGTCATTTACCTTGACTGAATAAGTTTTTTGTGCAGGTATGTTCAGTGATAGTATATTTAAACCATTTTAATGTGGGGTTAAATAGTGTTCTTTTTTATGCCTTGCAAGCCATTGTTTCGAGGAGTTCTACTGGTGAGGACAAATTGGATCATTTCTTTCTAAAACTGTGTGCCCCAGTGTTTGGGGGCGGCAGTTGCGAAGTGGGTAGGGAGTTCGCCTCTGGTGTGCGGGGTCGGAGGTTCGATCCCCCGTCTCCCCACCACATGTCGAAGTGTCCCTGGGCAAGACATTGAACCCCGAATTGCTCCCGATAGTTAGCTTAGTTAGCTGCGTGGTAGCTGCTGCTATCGGTGTATGAATGTGTGTCTGATTGGGTGAATGTGTACAAACAATGTAAAGCGCTTTGAGTCTGTGAAAAACGGAGATAAAGCGCTATATATGTCCATTTACCATCACTGAGCAGTTATTTTTTGAATCTTTCTATTTTAACAGGCAAATGACCCCAGGCATAGGTATTTTGCACTTTTTGCACTGTTGGTATATTGTGGCTTTCCTGTGTATTTGATTTACTGTAATATCTTGCCCTCAATTGTACCTCTGAGAACTGAATAAATGTTGATTGATTCATTGATATGTTATGTTGTACATTCAGATTTCATAAGCATAAGCTATTCAAATTCTTCAAATTCAGCTCTGTATTAAAGGCTATACGTCCCATATTATTCATCTAACTGATGGTTACTTGTATATTTTCCAAATTAAAGTCTAATTTAACATATTAGAATACTTTCCATGTCATTTGACAGCAGACAATTTAACAGTGTGGCTATAATTGTAAAACTATGCATTCATTCAGTTAAAACAAAAAATTAAGGGTGAAACCCCATTATTTATTGTACAACATTTAAAACTGTATGAAACTGTTAGTTATATAAATTAAATATTTTGACCAGAGGTTTGTGAATCATCCAAACAAACCAGAACACTGTTTCTGGAAAGTACAGAACTTGAATCTAATTGTATTTTCGTCTTGTGCCCAACAGGCACCAACTTCAGCTACCAAAGTGGAATTTCCCTGAGGCAAAATGGCAACATCAGATTCCAGTAAGTCTAATTAAACTATATAATAGATTATATCACAGCCCTACAAGAGCTGCAATTAGATCACACAAAGAAGAATAAAGCTGGTGGACCACACCTTGTATTATAAGACAGGGAATTGAAAGCTGTCAACCAAGTTGTTCCTCAGTTGCCCAACCTTAAAATTTTTATTAAAATAGATATAGATGTGCTCATTTCAAAAGTTTCTGCTGATTCAACTATTTCAGTGATTTGTTCTATGTCTAACACTGTTTGCCTGGTCACACAAGAAAAAGTAACAAGATATTGTATTTGACATGAATGTGATCTAATCTAATCCATGTTGCTTAAGAATCCTCCGGTACTGTATCAACTGTCCATTGGTACACAAAAAGTATCCTTTTGTGTCTCCCCTCACTGTCTAAAAAGCATTGAAAAATGCCAACAACAAATAAGTCCCCTGGTGTGATTTGGTTGGGCAGTTGTGAATGCAGCAATACATCACTGGTTTGGACAAAACATTCAAAATTAAACAGTCCCAGACCGCATGCAGAGGTGCTTCTGTTTAAATACAATTCCGAATTGTTTGAATGACAGAAGTTTTCAGATCAGAATTTAAGGAGCGTTGCAACACAGGGGCATGCCAGCATGTAACACAGCCTCCAGAACCACACAGTGCATGGAAGCACAGCAAAGCAAACGGAACAGCAGCTAGGCTCCTTTAAGCGTCAAGCAATCAGAGCACTTGCCATCATTAAGTACGGGCCCTCAAGTATTGAGGGCCCGTAATTATTGCTCTCCACCATACTTATTCTTCTTCTGTCTTCTTCTTCCTTCCATTTTTCTAGCTCCTACTCCTCCCACACCGTTATATGCAGACATGCAAACATTTCACACAACGTGCGTCCCCACCCCACGGGGTGTGCTATTATACAGTTTTTTAATTTCCGCTAGGGGGCGCTGTTATTAAGCCCAGACGGAAGAAAGTTTGAGAGGCCACGCCCCTCACACAGTAAGTCCGATTAACTTGAAATTTCTCACACAGGTGTATGTTAGGGTGTTCTACAAAAAAGCCTCTGGGACCATATAAGTCCGGCAGGGAATATTTTCCGCTAATTAGCAACTGAAAAACAGGATTTTAACCACAACTTCCTCAAATTTCACTATATCAACACCAAAATTCTCACGAAACCTCGGGGGACTACGACGCACGTCTCCGAAAAATATTAGAAGGATAGCTTGAAAAACATGGCCGCGATTGACCAAAACATTTACGCAGGGGGGGGGCTTATCAGCAAATCGGCCATAACTCATTAACTATAGGTCCTATCATCATAAAACTTGCAAAAGACATATGGTAGCATGACTGTAAAAGTTTGTCAAGATCAACCCATAGGGGCGCCACAAATGCTATAACCATTATTCATAAATGCAATGTTTGACAGGCCACGCCCCTTTCCCCCTAACTCTGATTGACTTGACATTTCTTACACATGTTCAGCTCATGGTGCTCCACAATAAAGCCTCTTGGACCATAGGGGTAAGCCATGATTTTATTTCTTCCCTAATTTGCATACCCTGAAAAACAGTCATGTGACATTCACTTTATGGATTTCCAACCTATCATCACCAAATGTTGTACACAGCCTTAGGGGACCGACATACACATGTGTAGAAAGTTTTAGCGAGATAGCTCGAAAAACATGGCCGCCATTGACCAAAACATCTTTGCGAGAGCTGCCCTTTGCTGCTGATTTGCCATGACTGCAACCTTCAATTGGCCACAACTTGGGACTCGAGTTTGAAAAGCACGAATCGGCGGTTCGTAGAAGCATTCGGGCTGGGCCGACGGGTGGGGCGCCGCCGATGCGGGGCTGGCGGTCGGCGCCGGGCGGCCCGTACTTTCAAAATCTCTGCGGGATTTTCTAGTTGATTTTATTAACCGAAAAGCATGATTAAGAGATTTGTGAATGGGAAGCGAAAAGCACAATAATATCTGCATCTGAATGTGTAAATATTGTTCCAAAATGTATTTATTAACTTAGAGTTTTAAAAAAAAAAGTATAACTTGTGCAAGTGGTTCAATTGATAACACAAACAATAAGGGAGGGAACCTTTCTGTATTCCTCGTTCTGATTAAAAATACTCTGAAGTAGAAGACTTAACCTCCTAGAACCATTACTAAGATTCATATATTAGCGACTGAACTGACGTTAATAAAAAATGGATAGTGATGATTCCTAATCATTGTCTTTGTTCCTTACAATTATCGATACTCCATTTTGTGATGTTTTTGTTCTTATTCTTTTACAGCATCTGAACTCAGAATTGTGATAATTGGAAAAAGTCAAAATGAACAGAATTCACTAACTAACTGGATCCTTGGGAAAAAGTTTTCTTCTTATCCAAGAATGTTGTTGAACTTTGCACGTTGGAGGAAGAAACCCTGTAAAGTAGTTAAAACAGTAGACATATTCAGTCTGCCTGAGGAACAAGTGCTGCGGGAGATGAAAAGATGCGTGGCTGAGTGCCCCCCTGGGCCAAATGTCCTGCTACTGTTAGTGAACCCTTCTGATTTTACTGAGGAGGACAGAGAGAAATTAAACTTCACCAAGAGCTGCTTTAGACAAAATGCTTTTCAACACTCAATGATCATCATGACACAAAAGGATACGGGAGGGAATTTCTCAGTTTACAAACTACTCCGAGACTGTAATAACAGGGAACACACAATCGACTTTGCTGAAAGAGATATTCAGGACAAAAACCTTAAAGAACTGATGGAAAAAATGGAAAAGATAGAAAGTGAAAACCGGGGGAAATATTTAACTGAGACTGTTAAATTGGGAGCCCCTGATGGCGCAAAACCCTCTCTTAACCTGGTATTTTGTGGGAGACATGAAGCCTGCAAGACTTTAACAACTAATGCCATTCTGGGAGGAAGAAATGAAGCTTCAACTGTGGACTCATCAGAGTGTGTTTACAGTGAGGCAGAGGTGTATGGACGCCAGGTTTCCCTTGTTGAGCTGCCTGCGTTGTATGGAAAACATCCGGATGCAGCAAGGAAGGAATCACTTAAATGTATTTCCCTTTGTGATCCTGAGGGGGTCCATGCCTTCATCCTGGTCCTACCTTTAGATCGTCCAAGTGATGAAGACAAGAAAGAGTTAGAAACCATTCAGGACATATTCGGCTCTCAAGTTGAGGATTTTACCATGATTCTTTTTACAACTTCTAACCTTCTAGGGGTTGAGCAATTTTTACAGCAAGACAGAGACATCCAACAGCTCATTCAGGCCTGTGATAGGCGATACTATGTCTTCAACATCAAGAATAAGCTAAATGTCTCTGAGTTCTTGCAAACTGTGGAAAATATGAGGGTTGTAGGATGCGGAAGCTTCAAAAAAGATATGTTTCCCAAGACTACAGCCTTTTCAAGAAGGGTATCTTCAAAGTTTTTAAGAAGAAAATCTAGGATTAAGAAAAAAGATACTTCAAGGTCTACCGTGAGTAAAGACCCTGTGAGGGTACAGAGTGCAGAGCCTTTGAAAACAACACAGAGCGAAGAATGCCTCAGGTTGGTGCTGCTTGGGAAGACTGGTTCTGGAAAGAGTGCCACGGCGAACACTATTTTAGGCAATGCATGCTTTGAATCTGACTCCAGCAGCAGTTCAGTGACAAAGCATTGCCAAAAGGCAAAAGGTGAGATCGATGGACAGCCAGTTGTTGTGGTCGACACACCTGGCTTGTTTGACACGAGTCTGTCAAATGATCAAGTTAAACAGGAGCTGGTACACTGCATCAGCTTGTCGGCTCCAGGACCTCACGTGTTTCTATTGGTGGTGAAGATCGAGCGCTTTACACAGGAGTCAAGAGACACAGTGGAACTGATCAAGGGTTTCTTTGGCAATAGGTCAGAAGACTTTGTCATTGTCATATTTACCGGGGGAGACACTCTTGAAAACAAAACAATTGAGAGTTACATGGATGGAACTGATGAGTTCTTCATAAAACTGAGAACTAAAGGTCCTGACGGATACCAGGTCTTCAATAACAAAGATCAGCAGGATCGTTCCCAAATCAAAGAGCTGCTGAGAAAGGTCGAGTCATCGATAAGAAAAAATGAAAATGGCCACTACAAATCAGATTGGTTCAGGGAAGCTGATGCAGCCATAAAGAGGGAAATGGACAAGATCATGAAGGAGACCGAACCAAAGATAAAGAGGGAGCTGACGGACCTTCGAATAAAATGTGAAGAAGAAATGCAAGAAAAGAAAAACAAAAGTACAGAGCTAAAAGCAGAAATTGATCAAGTACGAGAACAAAGAGCAAAAGAATTTAAAGAAAACACAGAGCACATAAAAAGGAAGCTGGAGAGGATAGAGAGAGAAAGAGAGAAGAGCAAAGAACAGGATGCAATTATGAAAATGCGGGATAATTCCCAGCGAAGTGTATGGGAACGAAACCTTAAAACTCTGGAGCAAGAAATACAAGTTGCAACAGAGAAAAGTGCAATAAGTGAAGGAGAACAAAGTAAAGGAGACATGAAAAGAGAACTAGAGGCTTGGGAGCAGGAAAGAAGGAAGTGGTGGAAAAAACGATATCAAGAAGATGATCGGAAACGAGAAGAGGAGCAAACCCAACTTAGAGAGCTCAGAGAACTTGAGCAGGAATTCGAAACTAACGAATTCAATAGAAAAGAACACAAAAAAAGCATAGAACAAGAAGAGGAAAGAGAATTACAAGTTGCAAAAGAAAACTATGAGAAGAAAGTGGAGGAAATACAGAGGAAAAATAAAGAAGAAGCCAGAAAGAGAGCTGAAGAATCAAATGAATTCATCTGCAACTATGCCAAAGATGTTTCTGAGAGGGAAATGTTAGAAAAGGAAATGATAGATCTGAAGCAGAGGGCAGAAAAGGAAATACAAGATCTGAAGCAGGGGAGAGAAAGGCAAACATCCTCAGTGATGGAACAGCTGGGCAGAAACAGATTGTACAAGAGAGACTTGGATAAATTGAAGACAAAACAAGAACAAGAAATGCAAAATCTGAAGAAGGAATACAGAAAAGAAAGCCTGAAGGAAGAAATTCTGAAGCTGGAGAAAAAACATGAGGAAGAAAAAAATGAATGGATTCAGGAATATGTGAAAAATGCTGTAGAAGGCAGAATATGTTCCATTTTGTGAGATGTTTGAAGTTTCAACTTCCAAACTGAGTTTTTGTTTTTAAGAATATTGGCTTGGTGTACATAGTTTGCCAATATCGATAGGTTTATTTACCAATACCTTATTTAACATGTGGTAGATGTGAACAATGTGGTAAATAATGTTGTAAAGTTGTAAATACAAATGTTTGTGGACAGTTTACAATTGGACATCAAACTTTATCACTGTATTACTTACGTTTCATTGATTGAAATATTAGTTGATTAACTTTGAAACTTTTTTTTCTAGCTTTAAAGTGCCATGTTTCTGTGTAAAAGCATATTTTAGATTGTCATTTAAGATGATTATGAACAAAACAAACGTATAATACATTTCTGAAACAGTGACATTTTTCCTCTGATGATCATAAATGACATGTAACAGCAAACAAGACCATCAGCACAAACAATGCTATTTGTATGTAGTTTTTCTTCATTCCTTTGTCATGGCTACACTCACCCAGGAACTACAGCTGGCGTAGTAAAAACACTACTGCTTTTGTCCAGAGGGGGTGTAAGAAACAAACTGAAAGTTCCTTGGAGCACCTTTAAATGCTAAAGGTAAACTGGTAAAATCTGATGACATAAAGGATGTTATCACATATTTTGTTTGTTTTACAAGGAACGTATATTTTGTTATTTTTATCAATATTTTTTTCAGTCAATTCAGTCAAAGTGCTTGAATTAGTCATTACAAATGTTCACTCATGCACAATCTGCAAATACATTCTCTTGTTTCTCGTCAACACCCTTAATTTTAAGAATGTACGTTGTTATAAAGTCTTTAAGGTGTGTTATCATATTTTTTGCTGGTAGATTTAAAAGGCAGTCTACAATGTTGGAAACCTATAATCCATTATTGCTCTGATTTTACCAGACAAAATGTATAAGATATTTGTTAAGAACTTGATGATTTTGTTTTAAACTATATTAAAAATGCATTGCTATTTACATGTATATAACATTGAAATGCGTCAAACTCTGCAGTTTACTGTGTGGACGAATAAGCTTTGATTGATTTATGTAATGCCAAATGATATTGGATTATCCTATCCTTTATGTTTGGGCTGATTCCCTGATTCCTGATTTTTACCTTTTTCCTACTGTAGTTTGACAGAACTGTACAGCACAGAAACGTTGTTTTGTTGTAGCACTTCATTTTGTCCTGGCATTCGGTTGTATTAAATCAGTACATAAGAAACAATTGTACTACTTGATTTTTTTAAATGTATACTATGTGTGTCATTACATATTGTGAGGAGAGTAAGTAGTATTTAGAATGTTAGTGTAGTCGTAGTAGTAGCAACAGTAGTTTTGGTGCATGAATTGACATACTTTTAACAAATATTTGTGTAATAATCTGCTACGCCTGAAAGTACCTGCTTCACCTGCATACTTAGGTAAGGACATTCAGAGGGAATTCCCTTAATGCTCCAGGGCAAAGTCACAGAAACTTTAAGGTTAACACCCATCACTTAATTAAGCATCTGGTTAACACTATTTCAAGAAGCTTAGGAATGTATTTTGTGATGAAGAAGACACATGGTGATGTGTTATCTGCCTAGTTTTAGATGCTATGACTCATCTGTTCACACCCTTATCTCCATCCACACACATATGTGAGTCAGTCTTGTCTCTCCGAAGACATACAAAGAATCTGCAGTGGAACAATGCCAACTTGACTTGAACATTTTTAATTAACGTGCACCACATACTTCGGCAAACCTCAAAGTTCAATAATCCGACATATTTCCCATTAGACCTAAACTTTTTGGGGAAAAGTTTTTCCTTAACAGATCAAGAGTCTAAGGACAAATTGTATTGCACAATAATGATAATTTTTAATTGTGGTCTATTTAAAAAAAAATAAAAAAATGTATGACTTGACTTCTCCAAGTCCAAGCTCCAAAGCTTAGTTTAGGGTTAGATGTGTTGCTGTACCTTTGAGGTGTAGCCTATATGAAGGAATACACTTTTTTAAACACACAGTTTGGACAGTGGTATAATTGTGGCTCACTTAAGGCAGGTGAGACAGTGTTATGTTTATCTTACTGGAATGAAACAATACAGAGCAAGGCGGTTATACTTACCGTAACACTTCTCATTGTTTCAAAGACATGTTTCGCTCAGTGCACTTCCTGCTGTGGACAGGTTTAACTTGTTTTTAATTATCGTGATGGGAATAAGTTGTGCTCGCCCACACAATGGGAGGGGCTTAGATAACTCTGTATTGGCACGTCCGCATATTCCATTTACTGATTGTTGTGCTACGCCTTGTCTGGGCTGGTTCATTACTGGCATGCCTACTGTTGGCCATGCCCATCTTTGTCTTCTCTGACTGAAAGGTTGTTTATGTAGCTTTAATAGCTCATTGTGGAGCTGGTTTTTGATGTGCTCGGATGAAAAACTAACCAACAAGAATTTAACCTGGTAAGTAAACAATCAGAAAATAAATAAACAATCAGAAAATAAATGCAACAAATAAACATATTAAAACATAGAGATTGTGTACATGTAGTACAGAGCATAATCTTTAAGTGGTCTAATTAAACTGTATTTATAATCCCCAGGTTTTGGTGCTAAAATGGAACAGGATCAAAACTACAATACGAAGTAAATAACAATAAAAGAGGACCAGCGACTACATCAGGTTAGTGCACCATGTTCAGCATGTTAAGAGGAAATAGAGCAAAACAAAAAGGTACATCCCTATTCATTTATATTTCTCACCTAGTTTTGAACTAATACTTTATTAAGATGGGAAGATTTTCAAGTAAGTTGTTTGTTATTTATCTAGTTTTGGGGGTTGTTTTTTCTATTTCTTGGTCCACATTTTGTATCATATATTTTTGAAAAATGTTCTGTAGTGTTTCATAAGGTTGTATGCCTTTTTTGATGGTTTTGTTGTCTTAATTTTAAGTTTTTAGGGTGTGTGACTCAATTTAGCATATCTTTGATTGTTTATATACCCATATGAGCATATATGCTCATATGGGTCTTGCCAATGAATGTTTGTTTGATGAAGGTCTAGCACCGAAACATCGCCACGAATAAATATATATTTTGTTAAGTAAGACGGTGTGCAGGACCCTCTCTTTTGAGAAGAAATGGAGAAAATCAATGGCTGTGAGCCTACAGATACCAATTCTGTTAATAATTGATTTGAATAAATATTCTTTATTTCTCCATTTATTCAGGGTAAACCAGGACATTGTTTCTGGAATGTGCAGAATTGTCTGCATCATTAATGTTTTATTGTTATTATTATAACTTATTGTGTTTGGTTTACGTATTTGTAAAAGGTATTTTGTTTGGTTACGCCATCCCTGAATTATATTAATATATTCCTTTACTAAAATCCAACAGAAACAGACACCCAACAGCTTCCCCGTTTTAAAGTCTCTACGAGTCCGTGGCAAAAAGACAAAATGGCAGCATCAGCATTCGGTAAGTATGTTAAGAATTAATATAGCTAAGGAGGTGAATGAGGTGAATCAGTGAGAAGGCATTTATTATGACAAACAAAACCTGAAACCATTCTTGAGGTTAAGCAGACGAACAGGAAGAGGGAGTGTACAAGACGGGAATCTGGAGTGTTCTTGAGGCTGACTTGTTGCCAATCTTTTGAGTTTAACTGGCTAAATATCATGCTAATACAATACTTTGGTCTCCATGCACAAAATGAATAGATTTTTTTTTTTTTTTAGGCTGGCATTAAAGACAGAAGTGTTTTCAGTCAACACAATCTTGGGATTTGCAGAAATGTTCAATAATGGCATTATATCTGCCATGAGTGTAATGTCCTTTTAAACCAGACAAACCAGTATACCAGTTTTTAGATGTCAAAACTTTTAGAACACATACATTTGCAAGGCTCAGTTTGCGCTGACATTAACAAAGTTATCCATCTAATTTAACAATAATAGCAATATATTACTTCCTGCAGATCAATATTGTCCAAATAATGCTTGAGAGGGTGTATTAACTATAGTAACACAGTCTGTTCCCACACTGCTTTTATACAGACAGAGGGTTTGGAATGCATCCACTAAAGTCTTCATTTACTTTCCACGGCTTAATTTACTTCCATTGCTACAGAAACACTACAAGTTGTAAACCCGTTCTTTGTTCCCTTATAATGGCCTTTTGGAGTACTCTGACATGTTCAATATTTTTAAATTTTTGATAACCTTAACGTTTTCTTTCACCCCTGGCAAGTTAACCGCTTGCCTTTGTCCCATTTTAGCTCGTTCACTGGACTTGAAGTGCTTTAAATTCAATATCATTGGAAGAATCTCTTACGCTGAAGCAGATTACACAAATACCCAGACATTTTAATTAAAGGAATGATCGAAACCATCCCAGAGCTTTAGTCAAAGAGCCAAAAGTTAAATAACATTTGTCAGGTAGCCAAAAAATTGCTGCCATAGTTGCCAAGTGACTCATAGATGCATAACAAGCAGCTAATCAAAACCGACTGACAACATTGTTAGCAGTGATACGTAACTTAATATGTCAGGTTGATGTGATGTGAGTTAAAAATCTTTGTTTTTTAATTAAACAGACAGCAACACTTCCCAACATGTAAGAAAAAAAGGGACAATCCTAAAACTAGAGTTACAAGCATGGCTTCTCATGTACCCAGGTTGATCAGAGTGTCCAGAAAGAAATGCAACTATTGTATAACCTTTAGAATGTAAGGCATGGAGATTTCCAAATGAGGTTTACTAAAATATCATCGGCATATAAGTGTATTTTATGAAAATGTGTTCCCAAATTCATACCCTGAATGTTATCATGAAATATTTTATACATTTATTTTTTTAGCTATAAATATTGGGAGAGGATGAGTAGAAATGTGCTCAAAGGAGGAAATATTAAATAGTTTTGCATTTGTTTTTTTGCAGCATCTGAATTGAGGATTACAGTGTTCGGAAAGAGCCAACATGATAAAACAGCACTAATTAACTACATCACAAAGGGAGAAGGTTGTAAAATATCGAAGCAATGCACAGTCACCTACAACAAATGGAGGCAAACAAAGATAACAGTGGTGAACACTTCAGATGTCTTTAGTCTGACTGGGGTGGGATACGAGATGAAAAAGTGCGTGCCTCTTTGCACTCCGGGACCAAATGTTCTCCTGCTATTAGTGAATTCTTCTGATTTCACTGAAGAGGACAGAAAAAAATTAAAGTTGATATTGAGCTTCTTCGGTCAAGATGCTTTGAAATACTTGATGGTGATCAAAACAGAAAACGCAGAGGTACAGAACTCTTCAGTGGACCAAATCATTCGAGACTGCAAACAGAGCACAAAGCTAAGAATCAAAGATGCTTCAGAAAAAGATCTTGAAGAACTCATGGAGAAGATGAAGAAAATAGTAAATGACAACAAAGGCGGACATCTTAATTTTACTGAAGAGGCTGATCCCATGATTGCAACTGTTGCCTCGGACCTTAAAGGCATGCGGTTGGATACTGTTGCCAAGATGAAAGCTGTTGATTCCACATGCTACTCAGAGGTAAAACAAAACAAGACGCCGATACCATTGAAACGTACATCTTTACCGAAGAGCGGGAAGTGTCTAAGAATGGTGCTGATTGGGAAGACTGGCAGTGGAAAAAGTGCCACTGCAAACACTATCCTTGGCAAAGAATACTTCAAATCTGAAATCTGCGTCAGCTCAGTGACCAGACTGTGCAAAAAAGCAACAGGAGCTACCGAAGGAAGAACAGTTACTGTGGTCGACACCCCTGGCCTGTACGACACAGCTCTGTCCAACGATCAGGTTAAACAGGAGATGATCAAGTGCGTCACCTTGCTGGCACCAGGGCCTCATGTGTTTCTACTGGTGGTGCCAATCTGCCGCTTTACACAGGAGGAAAGAGACACAGTGGATTTGATCAAGGAGTTCTTTGGAGAAAAGTCAGGAGACTTCATCATTGTTGTGTTCACCAGAGGAGATGAACTTCACAATAAGACAATTGAGAGTTTTCTAGCAGAAGACAGCGACGGCTTTCTTAAAAACCTGATAGGTGAGTGCGGAGGAAGATACCAGGTCTTGAATAACAAGGATCCGACTCGTGCTCAAGTCAGAGAGCTAATGGGCAAAGTTGAACTGTTGGAGAAGAAAAATGGTGGCAGCTGCTACACCTCTACGATGTTCCAAGAAGCTGAGGCAGCCATACAAAAGGAGGTGAAGAAGATCTTGAAAGATAAGGATAAAGATATCCAGAGAGAGAAGATGAGCTTTGAAAGAAAACATAACGAAGAAATGGAAGCAAAGAAAAAGGAGCTGGAAAAAATAACCAGAGCTACGCAAGAACAGAATGTGAAAATTAAACTTATCAAGGAAATGGAAGAAACCATTAGAATCAGGAAGGAAAAAATTAAAAGAGAAGAGAGAGAAACAGATGAAAAGAAGAAAGGGGGGGGACAGTTGGGGAAGCAAAACCAAGAAGCTCTACAGAGACAACAGGAGGAGCAAATGCAACTTAGAGAGCTCCAAAACATATATGAGGTGGAAGTGAAAGCATATGACCAAAGGAAAGAGGAATATCTAGTTAGGAAGAAACAAGAGGAGGAAGAATTGAACAAACTACAAGAAAGTCTTCAGACAAACCTGGCCGTAATTCAGAATAAACATGAAGACGAGGCCAGAAAGCAAGCGGAAGAATTCAATGAATTCAGACAACGTTACACCGACGACTTTGCAGCCCTGACGGAAAGACACAAGGAGGAAATGGAACATCAGAAGCAGATGCAAAAAAATCAGAGAGACTTGATCTTAGAAAAACTGTGCAGACACAAACCATTTAAGAAAGACTTCGGGAAATTGCAGAAAAGACAAGAAAAGGAAATGGACGAAATGATAGTGACAGTTTCTTCTCTTCACACAGACAATCTGGACCAAGAAGTCAATCTACTACTGTCAACGCATGAGGAGGAAATAAATGTGTGGATACAAGAAAATGTAATGAAAGCCAGGAAAGGGAATTGTCCAATACTGTGAGATGTAATGTTCTCTCTGCAGCAGTTTCAAACCGCAAAACTGCGAGATTACATTCTTGCTGTTAAATTAGAAAATATTGTGGGCTGATTCATTTTGTACATTTGTGTGTACAAACCATTAAAGGTAATAAACGAAAATAATATCATTGTATCAAAAATAATATGTGTTACTCAGTTTGTAAATGGCTATGACATATTTCAGTTGAATCAGATCTGCGTGTCCAATACAGAGATTTTACTATTTGTGTCAGAAAAGTGAATTGGAGTTAGATAGGGTTCAACAGAACACATGGCCCACTGGCCCAGGGCCAGTAAAATAATATGCAGGGCAAGTTAGTGGCCAGTAAATGGCCCTCCAGGGTCACTGACTAGTGGTCACAGTTTTTGTAAAATACAACGTGGTTCACTGTGTACCATTTGTAATATATCAACACTTCATCTCGTAAAATTACGGAAAAAACAAACAAATCTTAAGGGAAATTCAATACTGTACAAACAATTAATCACCAACATTCAGAAAAAGTTTAAATTTTTTGTGCTGTGTGAAAATATATAAGGTGCCAGTAAAATGCTAATCCAGGGAAACAGGGACCAGGAAGTGTACAAGAAGGGAAACAGGGAATCCCCTGTGTTGGACCAATGGTTTTGCTGTGATTTTCAGGAAGTAGAGTGGAGAGTGAAGTGCTGCGTCACTTTATAACAATGAACAATTTCTAATATTGTGAAAATGTATGAGAAGAGAACGGGTGTGATGTTTTCAATACAACTTGACTTTATACAGTATGTAACATTGTTGTGTCATTTTGTGAAGTTTTAATGCAAAATCAATACATATTAGACCTTTAACCTGAAATTTTAATTTCTCATTTTGAATTGATTTTTTTTTTTTTTTATTTTTTTTTTTTTGGAATGTGTGCTCTATACTTGATGTATTTTGTTCTTACTTGATGTATTTTGTTATTGCTTATGTAAAGCACCTTGAATGGCCTTGTGTCCGAAATGTGCTCTAAAAATAAACTTGCCTTGCCTTGCCTTTAATTTGTGTTTTGTTTTTAGTTTTTTGATTGGCTGTGAAAACATGTTCGTAATGATTATATTTTTATATTGTGAAATGAATCACGCTGTTTTGACAGCTTCTTGATGTTAATGATTTATCATTTTTAAAGTCAACTGCTGAATTATGGAAATTGACTTTTTTGTTTCTTCAAATAAACTACAATAGAAAAAAAATTATACAGTTTTGCAGGATAATTTCTGTCCTGTTTTCATACAACTGGGCTAATAAAATGTCTTTCATAAATGTAATGTTTAGTCTGTTTAAATGTCCCCTGGTTCTGGGTCGGTTGGGCAGTTTTGAACGCAGCAATCTTACTCTGATTTGGACCAAAACAACCGGTCCCTGATCACTAGTTGAGGTGGTTTCTGGGACCGTTTCCAACAGAACCCTTGTGTGGTTCTATAGCAGTGAGAACATGATGCAACAAAAACAACAACAAAACACATTTGAACTGTGGAAGACGTATACAAAAACTACAACAACTCTCTTCTGTGGGTGTGCTAGCATTTGTGTCATGTAATGAACTGTAGGACTACAACATTTGCTGTAAAACTGCACCCCTACATCGTACATTTCACAGTTAAAATGTTTTCTTAAACAGTTCATTTAAGCAACAATAATGTTAGCAGCTAATGCTTGTCAGTTTGCAAATCCCAGTTTAGCCTTTGTTTCATGGTTTGCTGTTATTAAAGTATCTTTTTAAAAGATTCTGAATGCTTGTTGAAAAATCTAACAATTCAGGGTAAAACTAGTAGCAGTGTTTTATCCAGTCCATTCGTATGTTGGTAGTTGGTCTGTGACAGTGCTTTAATGTTTGCAATGTATGTAATTTCAATTCTATCTATCTACTCTGTCAAAATCTGTTAATATCACCTAACGATCCCCTACCTGTCCGTCCTGTGTGTGCGCTGAAAAAAATATGGTGTAAATCTCTTGGTAATACACACTTTGTACAAATAAATGGTACGTATACAAAGTGTATGTAAAGAAAGGGGGCCCGCCAGCTAGCAACATGCCCTTTTACAGAGCCTAGGCTGTGTATAAAAACTTTTTTTTTTCAGCGCGCACACACAGTACAGAAAGGTAGCAGATCATAAGGAGATATTCATTGATTTTGACAACAAGCGTTCTCCAGAATCACCGACTCCACCTTTAAGGCCTCTATTGAATGACAGACATCCAATTATGACTAAGGATGCTTAATCACAATGAGTTACGGAGATGAAGTGGGATCAAATAAGTGTGAAATTCTTCCCACTCCTTTTCGAACATGTTATTCCAATCATAAAGTGTTTGTCATTCATGTATATGGTTATGCTTTTCTATTTTGTGTAACATCATTATTTTCTGACAATTTAATTATTATTTTTTTTTTTTTTGCATTTTTATGCTTTATTGATAGTGTAGAGACAGAGTTGAAATGGGGCAGAGAGGGGAGTGACATGCAGAGAACGACCGCGGGCTGTAATCGAACCCGGGTCCGCTGCTGGCCGAGGCCCATGGGGGGGGACACACCCTACCAACTGAGCTAAGGGCGCCCCGACAATTTCAGTTTTTGTTCAAAATAAGAATTTCAATCAATCAATCATTCAAAATAAATAGATAAATAAATTAATTCTTATCAGTGAGAGAGGTGTATTCAGCTCCTACCTGTACTGTACGACCATCATGTTCTGCTCCCCACAGTGGCGGGCACAGCGGATGTATCTCATCCAGCTGGACTTACTAGGGTCGTTCCCATCGATAAAGTGCTGTAACGTGCCCTCTGCATCGTAGATCTGCAACACAAACACATACACAGGGTTAGAATAACATACAGACAGAAATAATCTGCTCATTGGGGCTCTCAAGTGCAATTCTTTATAAAACAAAAAAACACATTAAGAATTGGTTATAAAGGAAGAAGATTTTTGATTTTGCGGTCCCTTATCTATACCCAACTACGAAAACAAATATCTAAAAGACAGAGATAACTTTTTCTATTGATGACCACCCTCAGGACAAACTTTACTTGACAAACGTCTTAGTATGTATTAAAGGTGCAGTGTGTAGAATTTTGGGTTTTATTTCCTAGCAGATTTTGTAGAAAATAATTATAATATCCATAAGTACATTTAATTTAGTTCATAATAGCTGAATTTTTTTTTAGAATTATTATTTTTTTCCTTAGATACATACTTTGGACCAAGGCCTAGTGCCGCCACCTTGAAAGTGTCATAGTTGGAATGTCATCAGATGCATTGTTTAAAATTTAGAATTGTTCTTGTCCTTGAAGGCCACTGTAGCTTCTGTTATTATTCAAAAGGGGTGGGGTTACCCAGGGAGTGTTCCATTCTCGAACTTTGTAGAACTTTCTTGATGATGTCATATTACACACTGCACCTTTAAGTAAGAAAGATAATATCTCATATATCTCTTACTAAGCCATTCATTTTACCTGCAGTGGTGATCTTACAATTAGGCAAAGGTAGGCGAATAATTTTTTATTTTTTTTACACTTCACTTATTTATTATTATTTTTCCAGAAATTAATATGCTAAATTGACCCAAGAATATGTCCAATTATATGTAACCCCTCTTTTTGGTTCGGCATTTAATTTTTCACTACACAGCACCAGGGCCGGATCTAGGCATAGGCATTCTAGGCACGTGCCTAGGGCCCATTTCCACTAGGGGGCCCAGTGAGAAGGATAAAAAAAAAAAAAAAAAAAAAAATTTTTTTTTTTTTAGTTTGTGTGTTTGATATTAACATCATATTATGCAAATGTAAGTTATCATACAAAAAAATGAATACAATGTTTTGGTCTGGATAGTTAATAGCCTAATAATTGAATCAGTTCATCCGAGGTTAACTTATCACTCGGTATTGAGTTTATTTAAAAAAAATTGGAAATGGGGCTGCCCTCAGTTGCCCATGCACTGTGTATAGTCTATTTAGCCTATAGCCTATTTCAGCCTCATCTGTGGAAAAAAAGATAGCTGGACAACAGAGTTCTTCTGCTACGTTCCTCTCACTGCATTTAAATGCATTCATTAAATTACAGAGAAACATGTCCCATAAAAGAAAAAAAAAGCACCAAGCCCATCCCAGAGGACACTGAATTATATTTTTTCTATATTTACATTTTTATGGAAAATCCATATGTCTTTCTTCAATAGCTTTTAATTCTACTTCATTTGAGCCAGTATCTCCAAATTATTTGTTCACAAAAAAATCCTCAGATTTAGCCTTTTAATTTCCCTCTCAAAGTGCACCAGATTCATGCATTTCAATTTAAAAAGGTAAAAAAAATCTCCCGGGGGGGCATACCCCCGGACCCCCCTAGGAGAGTCAGGATCTCGGCTAGCTACTATTTTCACTAAGCTGGACATTGGAGGCACTAGCAATGAACTGGGTGTGTGAATGACATTTAACAATAGTCAATCATTTGGCCACGATAACATTGGAGAGGGGGGCCCTAATCAAATTCGGCTTATGAAGGCTTGGGCCGGCTCTGCTCCCGGTTATTATTTTAGCCGTCAAACCAGAGTGTTTCTGTGCGGCGGCTCACACCGGCGATGTCTCATCAGTGTGAATTTCGACCTTACCCACCACAGAGTTCCACGCCAGGTTTCACCAGGTGAATCGCTGCTTCGCTCGCGCAAGGCTTTGGTGTTTAAATCTGGCTTGCACGAGTGTTTTAACTTTATGCTGAATAAAGCATTGCACTGCACTGTTTTTCATCCAGTTACCGCATGGGCAAAGTGGGCACATGTCCAGTGCCCTGGCCATTAGGGGGGCAAGGGTGGGCGAAAAAGCAGGCGCAGAGATCTTACAAAGGCAAAAATAATCTGTTCGCGCGCTTAGAGCGCGCTCGCATCGTCGGTGTCTCTGCCCTAATCTAACTGTCTAGTAGGCTCAGGCGCAAAGACTCTCTTTCTCTTGCGCAGCACCAGAGAGACTTTATAGAATTGTATTTCGCTCTATCTCTCTCTTTCTCTCTCTAGGCTGTGCGCTGCATTATAATGTGTGTGATTGTGGATTGCACGGTGTGCCAGTCCCTGTATTTGCGTGTTGGTAGGGGTCCATGGCTGGTTTGTGTCCAGGGCCCGTGGTCATGTTAATCTGTCCTTGCACACTGGACTCTGCACGCACTTTACAGAAATGCTCTTGCAGTGCGCTCACAAACAGACGTGAAGTCGCACACGGTTACGTTTCTCTTTACTCCCGTTTACAAATGCGCAACTCTTAAACAAATGAATGAACATAATACTCTTGTGGCAGTTCAAATGTATGTAGTTTTGTCACTAAATCGTGAAGTATCCGTTTGGAGGGGGCCCGAAAAAATGCAGTATGCCTAGTGTAATCTTTCCTCTTAATCCGGGCCTGCACAGCACTGTTAAACACGCATGAATGTGGCTGTATTTGGTGGCGATATACAGTACACAGCACACAGCTCTTGGGGTAGGAAATCTTTAGTGCGCAGTTTTTTTTCATAAAGGGCTAACCGTTACATAAACAACTAAGCTAGCTTCACACAACAAAACATTAATTATTAGGCCAATATGCTTCATGGCTAATCTCAGACAGTCACAAAACGTGTCAAGACTTTTTATGTCACGTAATACACACTTTACTTTCGGTGAAGTTAACTTTAAAGCTTAATATTTTAAACTAATAACGGAGCTTTAACTTATACCAGCAATTGTTTGGCATGTACTGCAAGCTTAAAAAAAGGCGTTCAGAGTTACACAAAACTGATTGACACCGGCAAAACATACCTGTTAACAAACACGCTATGGAAACATGCGTGTCTATGGCTGGTGGTACACAAACACAGCTCCTGCCCCTACACATTTAATTGGAAATACAAAACACCGAAACGGTCGCCATATTGAATATCATGTTACAACGCAGTACTTCTTCATAACGTTTAGTAGTTTGAACGGGAGTCACAGCGGCTAACCGTTACAAAAACACTTTGTAGGCTAGCTTCACAAAAAAAAGACACAATAGCCTAAATATGAAAACATGACAACTAACAGACAGTCACAAAGCGTGTCAACACTATTCGTGTCACGTAATACTCTTTAGTTTAGGTGAAATTAACTTTAAAGCTAAATGTTTCAAACTAATAACGGAGCTGTGACTTCTACATACCGCAGTTGAAATCAGCAGCGACAAACTGACGGCTACTCGGCTAAATTCATGTTGCTATGGTAACAACCAAGACCACTACTTGACATTCTATGGCTCTGGACGCTATGGTAACACAATTAAAGGTGCAGTGTGTAATATGACATCATCAAGAAAGTTCTACAAAGTTCTAGAATGCAACACTCCCTGGGTAACCCCACCCCTTTCGAATAATAACAGAAGCTACAGTGGCCTTCAAGGACAAGAACAATTCTAAATTTTAAACAATGCATCTGATGACATTCCAACTATGACACTTTCAAGATGGCGGCACTAGGCCTTGGTCCAAAATATGCAGAAATATGGACATATATGAGACCCTTTCTAAGGGAAAAAATAATAATTCAAAACATTTTTTTCAGCTATTATGCACTAAATTAAATGTACTTATGGATATTATAATTACTTTCTACAAAATCTGCTAGGAAATAAAACCCAAAATTCTACACACTGCAGGTTTAACAACGTGAAATAAAAATGTGATAAACGTTGCTATTTAGGCCTAACAAGGGAATGAAAACAATTAAGATAACTTTTTTTTGTGATATAGAGGAATACTGATGTATTATTATTTGTGTTACTATTTTTTAAATGCAATTTTGAGTGTCTAATCTTGATGGTTTTTACGCCCCTGTAGAGCACTTTGAATGGCCTTGTCTGAATTGTGATATTCTATAAATACACTTTCCTTGCTTTGCCTATTGAATAAAAGGACAGGATTTTGATGGACTTCAACAATCAATTTATTCTCAAAATTTAAAAAAAAAATTCTATATTTCGACATTCTCAATATTTTTATTTTTTTTTTCCCTGGGTGTGGAAATAAAATTGCAGAAGTTATTGGGTAATATAGGCCTAATACTAGGCGATCTATAATAAGTAGCCTAGGTCTAATTTAACCTTGTAGCCTACACAAAATAAATAACTCATCAGCCCAACTCGAAAAAGCATAAGGATGTTTTGAAAATGTAGCTAATTTATGAAGACGAAAAGTGCAGGTCTCAACTCTACAAGATATATACAGTGTAGGCAACTCAACCTGAACATATTCAGACGTTAACATGAAGACTTCTTGTGCAAATAAATATACAAACTGAAGGATTCTCTGATCGATCGGTTAAAGTGAGTGGATGTCCCTCATCGTGTGTGTGTGTGTGTGTGTGTGTGTGTGTGTGTGTCTGTGTGTGTCTGTGTGTGTCTGTGTGTGTGTGTGCCGTGTGTGCGTGTGTCTCGCCACTCGTCCATACAAACAACAAACAATCGATTCTGCAAATAACGTTCAAAATCAGAGGAAACAGAAAACTCATCTATTATTCTCTCTGTGTAAGCACTTTCATGTCTGTCACTGTCTGTGGACTCGACGGCCTTATTCTCAAGCATTATCTCATTTTCTATAAGTTATTATGTCTATTTTAAAGGCCCACCTGTTTGTCGTGTGATATTTTTGTATATAATTTTTCTCTTTTTTCATTTGTACTTTATTTATGCTTGAGGTCTCCCCCGACATGGGTTTCATTTATAAGAGAGACTAGCTTTCTAAGTTCTACAGAAGTAAAACACAAAATAATATGTAAGATTTCAAAAATAAAAAGGTAAGGTAATAAAAAGGGCAGAGTATACCAACCCGGATATACATAGCATAAGTAAATAAATAAAATTAAAAAAGTGAAACGTGAACTTGTTGCAGTGTACTGTAGTCTCTCCCTCTCTTTCTCTCTCTCTCTCTCTCTCTCTCTCTCTCTGTCTCCCCCTCTCTCTCTCTCTCTCTCTCTCTCTCTCTCCCTCTCTCTCTCCCTCTTCCTCTCTCTCTATCCCTCTCTCTCTCTCCCTCTCTCTTTCCCTCTCCCTCTCTCTCTATCCCTCTCTCTCTCTCCCTCTCCCTCTCCCTCTCCCTCTCCCTCTCTCTCTATCCCTCTCTCTCTATCTCTCTCCCTCTCTCTCCTTCTCTCTCTCTCCCTCCCTCTCTTCCATCTCTCTCTCACACACACACACACACACACACACACAAAACACACACACACACGCACACACACACACAAAACACACACACACACACACAAAACACACACACACAAAACACACACACACACACACACACACACACACACACAGCTGGTCTCTAACTCGGTTCTGTTCTGTCATAAAAACATTTGGGCTTTTCGTTTGTTTATCAAATCCATCGCTGCAGAAATTCCACCCGCGAGACACGACGTCCAAACACAACATGTTGTTTAGCTCAACAGAGAGAAAATGTTACAAACACTCCACCGCTCTGACTGTCATTTAACAGTGTGTGTGTGTGTGTGTGTGTGTGTGTGTGTGTGTGTGTGTGTGTGTGTGTGTGTGTGTGTGTGTGTGTGTGGGACAGATTTCAACAATATCCTGACTGAACTCTATGTTACAGCAACTTGGGTTTCTTAAAAGCTTAATAAATTATCCTTGTTTGACCTTTGGTGTGTGTGTGTGTGTGTGTGTGTGTGTGTGTGTGTGTGTGTGTGTGTGTGTGTGTGTAGGACAGATGACCCTTTCAGCACTGCACACTGTTTTATAGCCTCGCTGAGACCACACAAGCTATTGCTGTTCTAAAAAACGTTAGGAAACTTTTTTTTTAAGTTTATTTGCATAAAAATTACCCCGACAGTTATCTAGTTTGTGGATTCAAAATTACATTGCAGATCCAAAGTTTGTAAAGACATAAAATGGATAATTTTTGGAGAGAAAATTATAATTTTTCGAGGCACAGTGACGACAAAAACATGATACTTTACGTGTTGAAAAAGCATTTTTTTTATGCTTTATTGATAGTGTAGAGACAGAAATTGAAAATGGGGCAGAGAGGGGAGTGACATGCAGAGAACGACCGCGGGCTGGAATCGAACCCTGGTCCGCTACTGGCCGAGGCCCATGGGGGGGGGGGGGGGACGACCATTTTTTTTAAGGACAAATAACATAATAAAAAGTGGATTTCTTATGTTTTAATACATACACAAAGGAATGTTGTGAGATCACATTTAAATGTGTGTGGACACAAGCATCTTAACTTACACGTTTACATATCATTTTCTTGTGTTTATGTAACAGCACTTTCTATTATATTCTATATTTATTTATTTATTTATTTCTTTCGGACAATTTCACACAATACACAATTATCTCTTTCACATCATAAATCGTAATTAGTGTTGTCCGAAGGGTGACGGAAGAAGCCTAAGGCTTATCGAGTCCCGCCCCCACTTTCATCAGATTCAAAAATCAGATTCACATTTACTGATCACAGAAAAGAAAAGAAAACAGAAAAAAAGAAAAAGTAAAAATAATGAAAAAAAAATAAAAAATAAAAATAAAAAGGAAGAAAATACACAAGGATTAAGTATATATAGGGGCGGCAGTGGGCAGGGAGGTCTGCTCTGGAGTGCAGGGTCAGAGGTTCGATCCCCCGTCTCCCCGCCACATGTCCAAGTGTCCCTGGGCAAAGAGACATTGAACCCCGAATTGCTCCCCGATAGTTAGCTTGCACCCTGCGTGGTAGCTGGTGTATGAATGTGTGTGTGAATGGGTGAATGTGTACAAAACAATGTAAGGTGCTTTGGGTCTGTGAAAAACCAGGGAAAAGAGCTGTATAAGTGGAGTCCATTTATTCATTTTGTGGTTTTATCATATACTGTGATCAGTTGAATTCATTTGAGTAACTGCTTAAAGCAGTAAGACGAATAGATGATTTACCTTTGGAGCTTTTAAGTGAAACTGAAGTCGAAGGATTTCTGTGTCTGACACTTAACGTTTACAAGAACCAGAAGACTGGAGGTAAGAGGGGGGATTAACACACACACACACACACACACACGGGCGGACACACATACACACAGGCGGATACACACACACGGGCGGACGCACACATACACATGGGCGGACGCACACACACACACGCACACACAGGCGGATGCACACACACACACACACACACGGGCGGACGCACACACACACACAAACACGCATAAACACTCACACACGCACATACACACTCACACACACACACATACACACACACACACACATGGGCGGACGCACACACACACACACACACACAGGCGGACACACATAAACACACACAGACAGACACACACACACACACACACACTGACAGCCTGTGTGTGTTTCTAAGAGGGTGGATTACAGCTCTCTCTCTTACAGCCATTGATCTAGGCTGTCAGGGCTTCACTTCACTTACTGCTCCGTCACTGTCCACACACACACACACACACACACACACACACACACACACACACACACACACACACACACAACCACACACACACACACACACACAACCACACACACACACACACACACAACCACACACACACACACACACACACACACACACACACACACTGTTTACATACAAACCTTAAATATATCGTATTACAGTAAGTCTGTGAAATTCCAATTTTAGTTTAGCTTGCTTTGTGCTGAACACTTTATTTCTGAGTGACGGCTGTTAGTGAGCGATCTGCACAATCTCAACCAACAGCTGTGTGTGTGTGTGTGTGTGTG
>OX442351.1:36234615-36237115 GCA_949357725.1 Hyperoplus immaculatus
GAAAAAATGAAGAGACCAGTCTGGATTTTTCTTCAATCTTCATCTCTACATTACTTACTGAAAATGCTCTTAATGACAATATTTTTATTGTGAATTTGGTAGAAATGTTGTCAGTAGTTTATATTATAAAACCAAAATGTTCATTCTACTCAAACATATGCCTATAAATAGTCAAAACGAGAGACACTGAACATTTTGGAGTGGTCTCTTAATTTTTTCCAGAGCTGTATATAAACAAGCATTGCACATATTTATACGGGAGAGTGTGAAGACGCCCAGACAAGTGGTTTTGCTGCATCGCTCCATTGAACCAAATAAATCAATCAATCTATAACCTATTCATTCTAGATTAACAGTAAGAATAAACTACATTTCAAAGCATTATATGGATTTATAAGCATCATTTCGCCCCATTATCTTATAACTAAGACTTCCCTGTGTCCATTTATGTCTTAAAGTATCTTAATCATACATTTTTTCTTCATCATTTTGTCAAATTAGTGCATAAAAATCACTTTTTGCAAATAAAACATGCAGTTAAACGCGTATTTTGAGATATGTATATGTGCATACACTCCACAGCCATTCACACACATAGATAAACTGACTACACCTGCATCAAATCCACTAAATAAATTACCTATTAGGTCCATAAAAGCAGCATAAAAATATTCTACATTATAGAACATTGTATTATTTGTCTGTATTTTGCCTTTCGAGCTTAGACACCTTATAACTGAGACTTGTATGAGTCCATTGGTGAGCTAAAGTATTTTTATTCTTAATTTTAACAAACAATTAATTCTGTGTTTGTAATTAGAACACAAGGCTAGACGGTTATCCTAAGATCTCAAATGTACAGACAGGTTGTATACGTATGTGTTAATCGCTCCAAAAAATCAATCCGGGTTCCACTATAGTATAATCTAACAGAGCGTTAAAACCTCCGCAGCCCCCTTTTCGACTTTTTATTTTCTGCTTAACATTTACCTTTTAGTTTAAACAATGTCCTCAGAAACCTGTTAAGTAGAGTACGCCATGTTAGTTGGTTGTTTATTTTATTTTGTCTTTTGTTTGTGTGTTCACTTCTTCAGTTGTGTGTGTTTGTGTGTTCTTAAAACAATCTAAAAGTAAAGTATTTAAAAAAAAACATTGCAGCCTATATTTCAACGCATTATATAGATGTATAAGTGTCAAATGTGTTATTAAGAATGATGTAACTTTACAACTGATAGGCCTATTGCATTGATGTTATAACTGTTTGCATTACGTCCTAAGGTATAGGCTGTCTTAACTCAAAATGTTCTTTTTCCCTCCGTCCTTTGGGCAAATAAACAGAAAAAAAGTCTATTTTAGCCAATCAAACACATGGCTAAACATTTATTCTAGGATATTAAGGGCCACATTCACATACATGGAGTAAGATACAGCTCCGGGCTAAATTGTACTTTCAATGGGCAATCTCCTTTCAAAATTCCATATGGTACAGCACTAGGCTTAATCTATGTCTGTGAAACTGGCCCCTAGATGTGTGTTAAATAACATCTTGAAAGTGAGATTTGAGCTGAGTACATTGACGTCCTTAAAGCAGTCTTCTCTTAATCTAAATTCTGCATTTTTTTCCAAGTCCTTGTGTGTAAAAAATAGCATTAAAGTAATTTTTTTGCAAATAAAACATTGTTATTCAACGCATATTCTACTGTGCATTATATAGGGTATCAAGGACTCCCTTGAAAAAGATTTTTTTTAATCTCAATGGGACATCCCTGGATAAATAAAGGTTAAGATAAATAAATATATATATAGATCATTAGTTTCATCTTAAAACTGAGATGTGCACTAGTATATATTCTGTATTAAATGATCTTTCTTCCCAAATTGTCTCTTCATATTTTTAAGAATTAAGACCATTGATGAACGTGTATTTTTTGCACATAAAACACATATTTAGACGTTTATTCTAAGACATTAAATGTGCATTATATATATATATATATATATATATATATATATATATATATATATATATATATATATATATATATATATATAAGTGTCATATTGTGCCTTTTGCGTTCTCTTCATCTTATAATGTTCATGTATCTTATGTCGTTTTTGTATAGTCTCCTGTTCAGCACTTTGGTCAACTGATGTCGTTTCAAAATGTGCTGTAGAAATAAATTTGACTTTCTCGACTTCATAATTGAGACTTGCACGAGGCCATATGTGTTCTAAAGTATCGCCTATCTTAATTCTAAAATGTTCTAGTATTTAAGTCTATTTTTTTTTGCTAATAAAATACCTGTTCAAACGCTATTTCTAAGACGTTAAATGTGCATTGTATCGATTATTAAGTATCATCTTGTTGCCTTTTCAATGTCCTCATCTTATAATTTAGATTTTCCCGAGACTATTTAGGTTCTTTAGTATCGCAATTCTAAATTTCCTAGTATTTCTAGAACTATAAAACGGTCTTTTTGCTCATAAAATACATGTTACA
>OX442351.1:36249615-36259615 GCA_949357725.1 Hyperoplus immaculatus
AGTGCATTTAGCATAATATGTGACCTTTAAATCTTCATCTCTACATTACTTATTGAAAATGCTCTAAATGACAAAAAATGTATTGTGAATTTGGTAGAAATGTTGTCAGTAGTTTATAGTATAAAACCAAAATGTTCATTCTACTCAAACATATGCCTATAAAGAGCAAAACGAGAGACACTGAACATTTGGAGTGGTCTCTTCATTTTTTCCAGAGCTGTACAATGTATGTTATCAAAGTTGGGTTTCTCAATAAGCATTTATTTAATTGAAAATAAAATGTTCATAAATATTAGAAAACCTTTCAGCATGTTTTACTGTCTAGACTATTTGACCGGATGTGTGAATGTATCAAACGATCTCCATGGCAACAGTCATTGTTTTTAGGCAAGAGAACTGCTGTGATTGGTTCAAAATACTTATTGTGTCATAAGAACCAGAGCATGCTATTCATATAAATTCAAACTTGGTTCTTATTGAAATTTTTTTTTAAGCTATCCAGTTTACCTGAGCTTTTCAGCATCAGCATTCACACAGCAAATTTTGATTCAGATTTTTGCTTTTCTATGAATTTATTTATACTGTTTGTCTGCTTATCTATAGTTATGAATGTAAATTGTACACACTGTTTGCATTAAACACATGGGTTGAAAAAAGGAAAAAAAATAAAAAATTGTCCAGTTTTTTATTTTTTTTAGTAATTAGGCATACTTTTGAATATAACGTGCATTTCTTGAAACTCAAACTTTCTGTCACTCACTCACTCACTCACTCACTCACTCACTCACTCACTCACTCACTCACTCACTCACTCACTCACTCACTCACTCACTCACTCATACACGGCTGAGTGACCAAAGCCTAAAAATTTCAAAATTATGATGTTATGATGTATGAAATGTGTGTGTCTGTCTGTCTGTCTGTCTGTCTGTCTGTCTGTCTGTCTGTCTGTCACTCACTCTCTCACACACACACACACACATACACACACACACACACTCACACACTAATTAAAATTTTTTCTATCCGTTTCCATGCCAGCCTGTGGTTCACACTATTGAGCTCCAGGACACCAACGACCGTAACCTTCCGTACACCGAGTGTGTGATCGTCAACAGCGGACGCATCGCCGTCAAAGAGCCTTTTATAGTGGAGGTGGAGGGCTGGTAGAGAGAGACACACACACACTGATACATACACACACATGCATGTACACACACACACACACACACTGATACAAACAGACAGACAGACAGACAGACACACACACACTGATACATACACACACATGCATGTACGCACACTCTGATACAAAAGCACGCACGCACGCACGCACGCACAGACAGACAGACAGACACAAACACACACACGCATGCACGCACGTCGCATGCACACGCACACACACACACACACACACACACATTTTTACACACTCTTTGACATACACACTGATACAAACACTCTGACCCACACACACATACATACACACACACACAAGCAAGCATGCATGCACACACACACACACACGCACACACACAGGCACACACACACACTCACTCTCTGAGACACACACACAAACACACACACACACACAAACACACACACACACACACGTAAAATACACTATTATAATGAATAAGGAACTGTGACTTGCACTCACACAACTTTGTAGCTCCATTTTCACGTCTAGTTGCCAAATATTCTCACTCTTTCTATGCATCATATCAATACTTTAGACATATCTCCCATTTAAAACCTTCCAACACACATATGCAACAAGCCTCTAGACTGTAGCAAATGTCATACTGTATGTAGCACTATTTTCTTTATCATTCTATCGTTGAAAATGAAGATTTGGATAGAGATTTCGTTTTTTTTTAATGAATTATGCACCATATCATGTTTGCAAAAACTTCAGCACAAATTGCACATGTGTGGAAGTATTAATATTGTACTAATACTGTTTGCTGTCTTCTCAATACTTTGTCTTAAAGGTTTGTTGTTATCGACTGGCTGTTAGGGCGCTTCCACAACTGCAGTGTTAGTCTGTTTAAAGGTGTAGTCAGTGATTCTGGAGAACGCTTGTTGTCAAAATATTTTTTTGTTAAAATCAATGAATATCTCCTCACGATCCTCTACCTGTCTGTACTGTGTGTGAGCTGAAAAGAAAAATTAAGTCTTAACAAACAGTCTAGGCATGTTGCTAGCTACGGTGGGACCCTTTGTTTACATGCCAGTTTACAGAGCCTAGGCTGTGTATTAACACTGGATTTTTTTTTTACAGCGCACACACAGTATGTACAAATAGCAGACCATGAGGAGATATTCACTGATTTTAACAACAAGCGTTCTCCAGAATCACTGACTCCACCTTTAAATTAATACTAGCGTGATTCAGTTGGTCAGTTGTGAACGTAGCAGTTGTACTCTGGTTTGGACCAAAACAAGACGTTTCCAAGACAACCCTAGTAGTTTAGTTCTATTGCAATATTTCCTAGTCTGTGATTCTCCTGCATAGAAGTGGCAACGACCATTTCCTGTTTACAATTTCCAACGCCAAATGTTTTGACCAATCAGAGAGACTTATAGCTCCTTAGGACACGCCCCTAAAGCAAATTCATGTTTTTAATTGGTCCAAAAATTACATTTGTGGTGTAGGCAGCAATTCTGGAGAACGCTTGTTGTCAAAATCACTTGTCAAAATTCAGTGAATATCTCCTCATGATCCGCTACCTGTCTGTACTGTGTATGTGTATGTGTGTGTGTGTGTGTGTGTGTGTGTGTGTGTGTGTGTGTGTGTGTGTGTGTGTGTGTGTGTGCGCCCGCTGAAAACAAATCCAGTGTTAATAGATTCAAGATTCAAGATTTTTATTTAGTGTCCCAAAAGGGCAAATTTGTTCACAGCAGAAGAGGCGAAAACACAAAACAGTACAAACAGTGACGAATACAAACATCACAACCTATGCTTAGGCCTGGGCACGAAAGTGCAAAGTGCAAGAATCAAGGAAAAAGGAAGACCAACATAACAAAGTCGAAGTGCCCATGCAGACACAGGTCTTACCGTCATAGCAAAAATAAAAAGTAATAAAATAAATTTAAATCATAAAATAAAAACATAAAAAAGAACATAAAAACATAAAATCATAAAATAAATAAAACCAAATAAAATATGTATAAATATATATATATATATATATATATATATATATATAGGGGAAGGTGGGGTGATTTGTGCAACTTTTTACTCAAAGTGATTTTAAAGTGAGGCCTTGACAGTTATGTCTCCAACTCAAATATGTACATATATTTCAGGATGTTGTGCATCCCTGGCAATAAAAACTTTGGATCTGGAATAAACTGTTTAAGAAATATAGCTTTCGGAAAAGAAGTTGTCTTGTCGCACAAATCACCCCACGTAGTGGGGTGATTTGTGCGTCATTGTGTCACAATGACAAAGTCACCATCATCATCTTTCTGGCCATCTGAACTCTCATCAGTGGTGTCGTTAAGTGGAATTGAGATGTCACTCTCTCCTGAGCTACTGTAGACTATCACTTTCTTTTGGTGACCAGCGTATACAGCCATGCCACTGGCACAACTCTCAGAAATGTACTTTGCACTAGTTGCTCCGTGCTTGTGGAACCAACTGCCACCTGACAAATGTGATTCCCCCTACATTTCTGCCTTTAAATCAAGGCTCAAAACCCATATGTACACCCTGGTGTTTCCTCCCCATTAACCTCTGCACTACTTACTTACCTCTGCACTACTATCTGTGTTTATGTGGATGTATGGGCTTTACGTCTTTTATTTTGGTTATTGTTATTTTACCTTCATTGTTTACCTACTGAATGCACTATGTACAGCACTTTGGACAGTGCAAACTGTCATAAATGTGCTTTTATAAATACATTTTACTTACTTACTTACTTATAACTCACCCAGGCCCTTGCGCACAAATCACCCCATCCCCAGAATTTTGGATAATAGGCATGATGCAGCAATTTAGGGTTGACATTGTGCTAACTATATAGACTCAAAGTGTAGCATACCAAAGCACTAAAACATGTGTCAAATGTTTTCAAACGTGTCTATAATTGTTCAGACACAATAATCAAAAAACCTTGATCATGGAAATTTTACTTTGAAAGGCAAAACACAGTTTTTTGAGCTTAAATGTGCTTATATCTTATTCCTTGTGTCTCCCTTCTTTACAGGATGAGTCAAATGGATGGCTCTTCTTAAATATGTGGTCACATTTCCAATTTCTTCCACGGTTTTCTAGAAACAAGGGGTTTTGCAACTTCCAAAATGCACAAATCACCCCACCTTCCCCTATATATATATATATATATATATATATATATATATATATATATATATATATATATATATATATATATATATATAAATTCAAAACCCGTTCAGTAGTACAGCAATTACCTGCTGTAGGCAGCATTAGTTGCTCGAATCGACGCAGGGGCAAAGGAGAACTTGTATCTATTGTTGGTGGTCATAGGGACACGCAGGCGAAGGCCAGATGGCAGCACTCTGTATTCACAGTTAAGAGGGTGGGCACTATCTTTTCGTATATACCTTGATTTTTTTAAGCAACTACATATCCTAGGCTCTGTAAACTGGTATGTAAACAAAGGTGGACCGCCGTAGCCAGCAACACACACAGTACAGACAGGTAGTGGATCATGAGGAGATAGGGGAGAACGGGGTAATTTGTCACACGGGTTGGTTGTCACAATCGTTATATCTCGGAACCAGAAGGCGCTGTCTGTGAAATTTTGGTATGTAAATATCCAGAATTGGGATCAGAGGTCACCTACATAGTCTTCCTTGGAGTTAGACTGCTGAATTTGAGGTGAGACAACTGTTTGTGTTTTTCATGTCAAATTTAAAATATTTAGCACCTCAGTATTTTTCTTCTAGGCTTTTACACAATGGGTTTATAACAAAACACTTGTTACCCATACAAAGTGTGAAGGGTAAACTATAGTTTAGATTGTGGTTAGCAAGCTAATTAGTTGTCAGATGGTTGTTGGCCTTGATGCTAGCAAGAAATTCAAGTTGGGGTTGGTCGTCACATTTTTTGGGGGGTTGGTTGTCACATGTTATCTCAAAGCTGCAGCCAGAAAAGGAACCCAATAACGAAATAAATTGTCAAGCTGTAGCCTCACTGACACCCCAGAGAAGGAAAGAATAGAGCAGGAAAAGGCAGCTAGCATGCAAAAGAAAAAAGGGCAACACAATCAAAACAACCCAGTGCATCCCAAACTAGACCAGCTGCCAAGGCTACAGTAAGTTATGTAGGCCTATTTGTCAACTTAACAATGCAATTAAACTTTCAAATTTAGTTCTACTTGCTTGCCTTCTTTTTAAGATTATTCCCATTAAGATAACATTGTGACAAACAACCCCATAGTGTTTGACAACCGACCCCTTGATGGGGTTGGTTGTCACAATGTGTAAGGGTGTCTTTGATGATTAATTTCTTCTTTATTACAATACGATAGAAAAAGTGAGGGGTACACATTTCAAGCCAACACCTTAAGCTTCAATGTAATGTAGGAATGACTATTGAAAGATGTTTAGGTGATAAGCAATTCTCACTAGAGTCAAAAGTGTGCCTACTTACCCCGTTCTCCCCTATTCACTGATTTTGACAACAAGTGATTTTGACAACAAGCGTTCTCCAGAATCACTGACTACACCTTTTAATATTTTCTTATTTTTTATTGTGATTCTTGTGGATTAATTTCAACCCTAAACTGTCAAGCTGTTGTTACAATGTAGAACATACAGCTCCGGAAAACATTAAGAGACCAGTCTGGATTTTTCTTAAATCTTCATCTCTACATTTTATTTATTTATTTTAATGTTTATTTGACAGGGACAATACATACAACATTGCCACAAAAAATGGGAAAATGTGATGCATATAAGACGTCTAGCTTCAGCTTGAGAGACGTTAATGTTCACATTTCTGCTGCTGCTTGAGCCACTGTTTAACTTTCACACTAAAGTTACTTATTGAAAATGTTTTTTAATGACAAGAAAAAATGTATTGGAATTTGGTAGAAATGTTGTTAGTAGTTTATATTATAAAACCAAAATATTCATTCTACTCAAACAAATGCCTATAGATAGTAAAACGAGAGACGCTGAGCATTCGGAGTGGTCTCTTAATTTTTTTTTCCAGAGCTGTATTTTGACTTTTTGTCCCACATTTCAAACTTCTCTAACAACATATCATGATCTACCTTTATATGAACAGTAGAACAAGAGTCAGTGCCAAACTGTGGGTTTTCTACAATAAACTGTTTTGATGTTCCGTCCGGTTTCATCTCGTTTTTATTTAAATTATTTTGGTTTTTAGACGATCAATCAAAAGGTAAAGACTGTGTTAGTTCAAGTGGGTTAATAAGACAGACAGACACACAGACACACAGACAGACAGACACACACACACACACACACACACACACACACACACACACACACACACACACACACACACACACACACACACACACACACACACACACACATACACACACAGGCTTCCCTAATGTGGTGGAATAGTAAAAGTAGAAAAATACTTCAGTGCAGTATTTGAGTAAATAAACGAGGAAAGAAAAGTATGCAGTAAAAAAAAAAACCTTTCCTCGCGCTATCGTTTGCCTTTATCTGTGTCTGAAATACATACTGTAGGGGAGAACGGGGTTATATGTCACACGGGTTGGTTGTCACAATCGTTATATCTCAGAATCAGAAGGCGCTGTATGTAAATATCCACAACTGGGTTCAAAGGTCACCTACACCTACCTTCCTTGGAGTTCTGAATTTGAGGTGAGATGACTGTTTGTGTTTTTCATGTCAAATTGAAAATATTTAGCTCCTCAGTATTTTTCTTCTAGGCGTTTACCCAATGGGTTTATAACAAAACACTTATTACTATAAAAAGTGTGAAGGATAAGCTATAGCTTAGATTGTTGTTAGCAAGCTAATTAGTTGACAGGTTGTTGGCCTTGATTCTAGCAAGAAATTCAAGTTGGGGTTGGTCGTCACATTTTTTGGGGGGTTGGTTGTCACATGTTATCCAAAGGGTGCAGCCAGAAAAGGAACCCAATAACCAAATAATTTGTCAAGCTGTATCCTCACTGACACCCCAGAGAAGGAGAGAATAGAGCAGGAAAAGGCAGCTCGCATGCAAAAGAAAAAAGGGCAACAAATCAAAACAACCCAGTGCATCCCAAACTAGACCTGCTGCCAAGGCTACAGTAAGTTATGTAGGCCTATTTGTCAACTTGACAATGCAATTAAACTTTCAAATTTAGTTCTACTTTCTTGCCTTCTTTTTAAGATTATTCCCATTAAGATAACATTGTGACAAACAACCCCATAGTGTGTGACAACCGACCCCTTGATGGGGTTGGTTGTCACAATGTGTAAGGGTGTCTTTGATGATGAATTTCTTCTTTATTACAATACGATAGAAAAAGTGATGGGTACACATTTCAAGCTAACACCTTAAGCTTCAATTTAATGTAGGAATGACTATTGAAAGATGTTTAGGTGATGAGCAATTCAGGGTAAAAAGTGTGCCTACTAGCCCCGGTCTCCCCTACATGTATATATACCAGTTTACAGAGCCTAGGCTGTGTATTAAAAGATTAAAGAAAAGTGTGTAGTAAAAAGCAAAGCAACCTTTCCTAGTGCCGTAATCAGCCTTTAGCCGTGTCTGAAATAAGCGTGAAATCCAGATTTTTTATTTTTCATAATTTGTGTATTTTTGATTTGTTCTGACAGCGCTGATATGTTTCACTGTCTTCCTCCAGAGGTTTCTGTTGTGGGCTGACCTTTGTGTTCTGAGATGTTTTCCTCCCCTGTGTGTGTGTGTGTGTGTGTGTGTGTGTGTGTGTGTGTGTGTGAATGGGTGTGAATGGGTGTGCATGTATCTGTTTCGAATTGTGTGTGTGCGCGCGTGAATCTGTTTAGAATTGTGTGTGTGTGTGAAGGTGTTTGTATCTGTGTGTGTGTGTGTGTGTGTGTGTGTGTTGTAGAACAAGGGGAAAACAAATGACGGGCTGTATTTCTCATTAGCAGTAGTTTTGTGTCAGCGCTTAGAGATCTGCTGTCAGCTCTCGACTGATGCACACACACACACACACACACACACACATACACACACACACACACACACACACAGACACACACACACACACACTCGGCAGATTCACCTTTTACTGAGTATAATTGACCGTTTAACACTTTCCGAGAAACACAACCACGTCGATTGAGGAGAAATATAGGAAAAAAGGTCCATGAATTATTTAGGACCAAGCTTAGATTCTTTTCACTCTTAGAGGGTTTTGTTATTTTAAAACTATCCCTGCGTTCCAATCCCCATACTTCCCTACTATTTAGTATGCCAGAAAAAGATTTAGGATGTCCCAATACATGCACGTCAATTGCAGTATGCTGAAAATACATAAATGCCCAACTAACTCCAATAGAATTTTGGAGTATTCGTCTTTATTCTTGACATTTCTCGACATAATGAAAAAAAAAATCTTCCTCACTTGATTTTTTTTTCTTCTTTCCTTGTCTGTGGCCCTAAAACTCTTCTGTACTTTAGTATGTAGTGTAGGAAAAAGAAAAAATATCTTATCTTATATCTTATGGGGTTTACGGGTGAAAACTGGGCTGGCCTGTTTTCATTTCTTGCGCCAGTGTCAGGGGGGAGGGGGGCACCAGTTTGTAAACGCTGCCATTCTGAGAAATACAGAGAGAGTTTTGTGGAGCTGATATTAGCTGAGTGTTAATCAACTTTGTGTCAACTCGTTTGGGCGATGGCTTGAACGTAACCGAAATCATTTACAGTATATGAAAAAGTTACGCACCATAGCTTTAAAGCATTTGTCTACCACCACTGTACTTTCACCATTTGGTGAGGGTTTAAATGTGCTTGAATTCTTAACACATTACTGAACACTTTTAGATTTCCCCCATATTGGCCAGGGATTTATACAGCTTAGGAAAAAATTGAAGAGACCAGTCTGAATTTTTTCTAAAATCTTCATCTCTACATAACTTATTGAAAATGCTCTTAAAGGCAAAACAAATATTGGAATTTGGTAGAAATGTTGTCAGTAGTTTATATTATAAAATCAAAATGTTCATTCTACTCAAACATATGCCTATAAATAGTAAAACGAGAGACACTGAACATTTTGGAGTGGTCTCCTAATTTTTTTCCAGAGCTGTATTTATAAAAAAAAATAGATTTTTAGTTTTTTCGTGGCTTCGGCTGACTTCATATTATTGAAATTGATGTTTGAAATGTGTGAATTATAAATATTTATTTTCAACAAATATTTGAATGCTAAGGGTCTAAGGGCAGAGGGTGTCATACTGTATGGATAGATAGACGGACGGACGGACGGACGGACGGACGGATAGGTAGGTAGGTAGGTAGATAGATAGATAGATAGATAGATAGATAGATAGATAGATAGATAGATAGATAGATAGATAGATGGATAAGGGCAGAGTGTGTCATACTATATGGAATGTAAAGCCCACTGAGGCAAATGTCTCTTTTATACAAATAAAACTGATTTGATTTGACTTTGATTTGATTTAATGAAAACATTTGGGATTTTTCTTCAATACCGATTGGATTTATCAGAAAATAGCATCATTATAGCCTTAACCAACCCTTATGACGGGCTACAGGTTCACATCCAGGCTTCCAAAGCATTGGCATGATAGCTTGCACCTATTTTAGTACAGTGTTTCATTGAGTAATGTATTTTAATGTGTTCTATGTGTGTGTGTATGTTGGATGTGAGTGGACCATCTGAGTCCTTAATACAGATTATTATTAGAAATGTGTATATGTTGAAAGTGCTGCGAAGACCAGATTGCCGGAATTTCACTTTCTAAAAGGTTTACAGAACCCTGAACCGAGCGGTATTTCTACTTT
>OX442351.1:36261042-36263542 GCA_949357725.1 Hyperoplus immaculatus
ACACACACACACACACACACACACACATACTCTAACACACACACACACACACACACACACACACACACACACACCCTTGTGCTTAGTCTGGCCTTTTCCCAGTGATGGAAGAGGCCGTTTGCTATCTTCAAATGAGCGATGCTGTGATAACGTGCTGCTAAATATATCATCAATTATTATTTAACGTCGGACGGATTCCTTCGTGCTTTGCTCATGGAATTTCATTTTTATTATGTTAGTAAAGTCGCCACGAGGAATTTTTATATATTTCTGAACCTTAATGTCTTAATTTTTCCTCTGATGATCATAAATTACATGTAACAGCAAACGAGACCATCAGTGTAGCAAACGAGACCATCAGTGTAAAGAATGCTATTTTTTGTATAGTTTTTCTTAATGCCTTTGTCATGGGGTATACGCTCACCCAGGAACAACAGCTGGCGTGGTAAAAACAATACCACTTTTGTCCAAAGGGGGCGCTAGAATTAATCTCTCTCTCACACACACACACACACACCCACACACCCACCCACCCACACACACACACACACACACACACACACACACACACACACACACACCAACACAAACTGAAAGGCTGACTTGAAAGGCTGTCAAAAATATATATTGTTTTATTATATGTTATTTTTCTTACATTAAATAAAAAAATCCAT
This sequence comes from Hyperoplus immaculatus, assembly GCA_949357725.1. Taxonomy (NCBI): domain Eukaryota; kingdom Metazoa; phylum Chordata; class Actinopteri; order Uranoscopiformes; family Ammodytidae; genus Hyperoplus; species Hyperoplus immaculatus. Next base: position 36,261,717 of record OX442351.1, read on the forward strand.
GCAGATTATTTTTTTTATAATTAATATAAATTTTGTAGATATTTTTCTCTTGAAATATGAGTTTACTGACTTGTGTTAAATAATTAAAATCTAAATTTAAAATAAATTAAAAAAAATTACAAATATATGGTGTAGATATGTGGCGACTGTGGCTCAGTTGGCAGAGCGGGTCGGCTGATGATCAAAGGGTTGGAGGTTCGATCCCCCACCCCGCCACCTGTGTCACAGTTGTTGTGTCCTTGGGGAAGACACTTCACCCACCTTTCCTCGTGTGAATGTCGATAGTTAGTCTGCTATCGGTGTGTGAATGGTAACGTGGGAATGGGAACAGGTCTCCCTTGCAAAAGAGTCTTCGGTCTCAATGGGATTTACCTGTATAAATAAAGGTTAAAAAAAAAAAAAAAAATGTGTCTTATCAAGTCACATTTGGAGATAAAAAATAAACATATATTATTAATCCATTCATTGCAGTTCACAACACCTGATAAAACATAAAACTCCTGTAAAAACATGAACTATTTTGACATTAATTTTCACTCCAATGTGTTTTTCTTGTAACATTAAAAACTCCCCTTGCTTCTCAACCAATCACGTCGCTTCCCTGATTCCTCCTCTCTTCCGATTGGTCCGTTTGCCTTCACCCACTGTCATCACAAAGCCTTCTTCATCAAATCTCAAATCTCTCCCTTTTTCCATCACCTCTTCCAAATCATTTTTCCTTTCATACTCAGTTTTTTTTTTTCTTGTTCTTCGTGCCAGGCCTTCCCCACTAAGATCTCTATTTGACAGACACACACACACACACACACACACTCACACTCACACACACTGCCACACACACTGCCACACACACTGCCACACACACACACACACACACACACGATCTGGCGATGTGTCGTGGTTGTAGATTGTGGATGCTTGGCAGACAGTATTGATTGCAGACTGATTTGCATACATAAATCCATGGGACGGTGTGACACTTGTCAATAGCCAGAGGGGGCATCAGGGACGGGCTGTTTGCTGAGTGGACCGCGGCACATTATCATTGGTGATGGGCCTTTGATGAAGTGTGACAGCCACACACACACACAGCCACACACACACACACACACACACACACACACACACACACACACACACACACACACACACACACACACACACACACAGATAGACACACACACAGATAGACACTAAGACACATATACACACACACACACACACATGCAGATAGATAGACACACGCAGATAGACACACACACGCAGATAGGCACACGCAGATAGAAACACACACAGATAGACACACATAGACGGACTCACAGACAGACAGACAGACACACACACACACACACACACACACACACACACACACACACACAGATAGATAGACAGACAGACACACACACACGCACACTAAGACACACACACATACACAGGCTGAATTGGAAAATGCACTGTAGAAATATAGATATAAAATATAATGGGTGAAGTTTAAAGGTGCTACGAGGAACTTTTTTTTAAACAAATTTTTTTAAAGGTGCACTATGCAGTTTCAGAGGAGGGGGTACACATAGTACACATGTACTATGTGTGCATTGGGAAAAAATTCAGTGTTAATACACAGCCTAGGCCCTGTAAACAGGCGTGTTCTTATTTCTATACAGTTAGCCCCATTTGTTTACATACCAGTTAACAGAGCCTCGACTGCGCAAACACACAGTACAGACAGATGGCAGATCATGACGAGATATTCACTGATTTTGACAACAAAGTCATTATACTGTACTATTCTCCAGAATCACTGACTCCACCTTTAATTACAAAGA
>OX442351.1:36268542-36313542 GCA_949357725.1 Hyperoplus immaculatus
AGCTACTTAAGCACAGCGTTATAAGTCTAGTTCTTCAGACTGACAGCAAATGGAATCGTTAAGGTGACGCAGGTGGTGAGTGCAGTGTGTTTGCACCTTAATTTTATATTTTGTATCAGGCTATGATCATGTCTTAAGGATAATTCAGACCTTTGGTACCAACAGATTCTCTAGTGGACTCATTTGTGTTTTGCTCCTCATCAGATGCAAACACATCAATACCTGTGTGTAACACCTGCAGTGCAGCTGAGACCTGTGTGATCGATGACAAGAACAACAGGAGGTGTGAAGGTCAGTCTGAGTGACCAAGAAACATCCACCATGCTACCTGATTAACCTTGATGGTTTTGACACTAAAAGAGTGTGGTGTATATTTAATTTACCATTTAAATGTTGTTGAAGCTCTAGAGACTATTATACTATAGACTATACACAGTGCATGGGCAACTGAAGGCAGCCCCATTTCCAAATGTTTTTAAATAAACTCAATACACACTGTGCTAGGTCGTGAACGTGACGCGATCAGTTAACTTCAGATTATCTCCCAGATGATCTGATTCAATTATTAGGCTATTAACTATTCTAGACAAAAACGTTGTATTCCTTTTTTTGTATGATAACTTACATTTGCTTAATATGAGGTTAAAATCAAAAACACAAACTAAAATATTTTTTTATTTTTTTTACATATTCATCCGCGCCCCCCCTGCCATTACTCCACGCCCACCGTAAACTGTTCTTAAATATCCAACAGGAGGCCTAATAAGGTGATATGCATTCTCCACATGAGGGAGTCTGCAAAGGTTACTTTTCCTACATATGTTAACCTACTGATTATTCTCAACTACATTTGATTTTAGGTTGATTCCTACAATGTGTTCAAATTATGGTTTCATGGGTTTGCAATGGTACAATAACATGATCATTTTATTAACAGGGACAATCATATATGGTTTATTTTAATGGTGTCCTATTTTCCTCACTGAGGTGGTTTAATCATTTAATTTTCATTTTATGGTGTGCTTCTTTTGGTCATGGAGCGGGGTATTCTCATTCCGGTTTTATGTTTCCATGGTGAAATTAGTCTCAATAAAAGTAGGGTGGTCAAACTGTGTCAAAATCTTTCTCTTTCCCCTGGTATGAATTTTTAACATGTGAAGGTCCATACTGATTTGATAAATTTTTGAAGGTTTGATTTTCGTGTTTTTGGAAGGTGCCACCTCTTGTTTCTAGAAAACCATAGAAGAAATTGGAAATGTGACCACATATTTTTACTTTTTTATATTGTATGTATGTTTGTTTTATGTATGTTTTTTTCCCCGTTAAAGGGTTTTTTACTGGGAGTTCTTCCTCTCCGAGCTGAAGGTCTAAGGGCAGAGGGTGTCATACTCTACAGAATGTGAAGCCCACTGAGACAAATGTCTATTTGTGATATTGGGGTATACAATTAAAGCCGATTTGATTTGATTTGATTTATGCAGAGCAATGCGGTTCCTAAGCTGGGCAGGGAACCCTATTGATTTCGTACGGATTTTAATTGTTTTAATTTTTCTCTTCATAAACGTGGGTCCACAGCCCAAAATTTTCCCAAAATTGCAAAAAAAATGCAAAACTGTTATGTAGGCCTATTTGTCAAATTGACAATGCAATTAAACTTTCAAATATAATTCTGCTTTCTTGCTTTCTTGTTAAGATGTGTCCTACCCTTAGGTGCTCTTGGGGACGTTTTTGTCCTTTCACACTTTTTTTACGCTCTTTTTTGTGTATAACTCTGGCTGTGCTTATGTTAATTGAAATATTTTTGTCCAGGGATTTTTTTTTTCAAATATTTTGTGAATTTCTACTCAGCAACTTTGAACCATCTTTAATAAAGGCAGGACACTTTTTTGTTACACTCAGCTCCCTAAGGACGTTTTTGTCCCCTATTGACTCCCATTCATAATGGCCTTGTTTTTACCAATTTGATCCTGCTGTCATTACAGCATAAAATATTTTTTTCAATGATTTTAGGCTTTCATCCTCGACATAAAGCATAACAATGTATCATTTTCAACACCATCACAATTTTGAGCCATTTCCCTATATTTGGCATAGGGTTGAATTACAAGCAATTTTCCAGGTTGTCGGTCCTGCCACCCACAGTGCAATAGAAAAAAAAATCAACCTAAATGGTGTGAGTGTGTTGGTAGGGATGGTAGTGTGTGGTGCATATGTGTGTATTGAGTGTGTGTTTGTGTACACACAGCCAAACTTTACAAACTCAAACTTGTATGGAAAAAATTGCCCAATTTGAAAGCATTAAATCCTGTAAAAACTTTTTTCAAACCATAGCCATGATGACAAACAGATGTAAATTTGATGATATTAGTCAATAATCCAAAACTTAAGACACAAAGGGCCGGTTTCGCAGACATGGATTAAGCCTAGTGCTGGACTAAATTGTACTTTCAATGGACAATCTCCATTCAAAATTCCATTTAGTCCAGGACTAGGCTTAATCCATGTCTGTGAAACTGGCCCCAAAATTGCTTTTTTTAGCCTTATCTAGCTCAATCATTTATTTCCTCCTGTTTTCTTTGAGGATCAAATATGCTCCCTAAAACCATTTTTGTACTTTTTTGTAATTTTTTAGAGTTGCAGGCCTAAACATAAGAAATATGAGAAATGAATGAAAAGTGTGGATCCATATGGATACCTTAGGGTTGTGTCTGTGTGTGTGTTGTGACATTACTGTGTGTGTGTCTTTGTGTGCATGCATTTGTATGCAGCTATAAGGTGCAATTTGTGGGTTTTCAAGTGGCTGCAGGTTCCAATTACTATGTTGACATCATCAAAGAAACTGGAATTAAAAGGGTCAAAAGCAACTGACAATGAATGAATATTTGATATGTATGTAAAGAGGTCAAGTGGGATAAAAATAGAAAAAATATTACTGCATAATGTTTTTAGGGCAGTTTATAGGGAGGGGACGTTTTTGTCCTTAGGGAGGTGAGTGTGAGTATTTATTTGCATCTGTGACTGCACAAATACTAAACAAGTATCAAAAGCAGTTTTATTGCAAATCATTAACATATCCTAGATTCTGATTATCCCACTCAAAAAAATCCACTTTGCATCTATTATATGAGAAATGTTTCAATTATTGTGTTTTTTTTTTATAAAAATGGCTCACGTCATCACATAAGCTTGCATGTAAAGGGTTAAAAGCAATTACAAATGAATGAATATTTGATATTTATGTAATGAGGTCAAGTGGGATAAAAGGTTTGTAAAAAAAAAAAGTAGAAAAAAATATTACTGTATAATGTTTTTATGGCAGTTTATAGGGAGAGGACGTTTTTGTCCTCTATGGTAATGAGTGTAACACAAAAGTTAAGGTCACACAAGGGTTAAGAAAACATTGTGACAAGCAACCCCATAGTGTGTGACAACCGACCCCTTGATGGGGTTGGTTGTCACACTGTGTCAGGGTGTCTTTGATGATTCATTTCTTCTTTATTACAATACTTTGGAAACTGAGAGGGGTACACATTTCAAGCCAGCACCTTAAGCTTCAATTTAATGTAGGAATGGAAATATGTTTTGGTGATGAGCAATTCACACTAGAGTAAAAAGTTTGCCTACCAACCCTGTTCTCCCTACTCGACTGTTTAAATGATAGTGGGGGTTAAGAATACAGCTTTACCTACATTATTCTAGACCTGCGTGTGTGTGTGTGTGTGTGTGTGTGTGTTAAAACCACAAGAATGTTCTGTAGGAGATTCCCGAGTGTGTGTGGCTCAGCAGGTTTTTATTTTATTGGTTTAAATACAGGGACAGTGCATATTATCAAACATTTCTGTCAATATGCCAGAATTAGCAAGAAGGCTATTTTTCATCTGCAGTCCCTAGACTGATGGTAAAAGTCACCCTAAAAGAAAATAAGTTACACATTTACATAACACAACATACCTATAGTAAAACGTACTATTAAAAAGTAAGTAAAGTAAAAAGTACTATTAAGCTAAAATATACAATAAAAACACAGCAGAGCAACAATCAGACAACAGCGGACAATGACATGAACAGGTTAATGGTAATGTAGACAGCTCTGGTTATCAATGAGTCATTTATTTAACTGGAATTTATATGCCCTATATTCATTTCATTTTCATTTTCCTTTATTTATTATAATCTATATGTGTTCAGATTTCTGATGGCTACGGCGGTGAGGTTCCAGTCAGTAGCTGCACGAACAGAGATAGAAGTAAGGGATAGTAAAGGGATAATACAATCTCCCCTCGCTGAACTTCTAGTTCTGCTGTGATCAGCTGTTCGGATGCTGACAAACTGATGGAGCGGAGGGGGTGATAAACCGTGACTGATTTTATAGACAAGACATAGATTTGAATGTTTGACCATGTTTTCCCAGTTGAGTAATCTGTGCTTTTGTAATATTAGACAATGATGAAATCTACAAGGTTTCTTGTCCAGGATTTTAACAGTTTGTTTGTAAAGTGATTGTATAGGTTTCAGGGATGTAACAGTAGCTTGTGACCAAATGGGTAAACAGTAAGTGATGTGTGAGAAAATCATAGAGTGCATGAACATTTTTGCTGCCTCTATAGACATTTGATGGCGAATGTGTCTAAAGTTCCTGAGGTTGAATTTGATTCGGTTACAGACCCCTTTTTACATGTGATGTAAATGACAACTTTGAATCAAATAAAACTCCCAGATATTTATATTCGGACACCATCTGCAGCCTTTCCCCTGAAACCAAAACATTCGATAAAATATTAATATAAAATAAAATATCATGCAGGGTCCTCTGGGTTGGGCTTGGTGCTCTTTTTCTTTTACGGGACATATTTCTCTGTAATATAATGAATGCATTTAAATGCAGTGAGAGGAACGAAGCAGAATAACTCTTGTCCAGCTATCTTTATTTCCACAGACAAGGCTGAAATAGGCTATAGACTATACACAGTGCATGGGCAACTGAAGGCAGCCCCATTTCCAAATGTTTTTAAATAAATTCAATACACACTGTGCTAGGTCGTGAACGTGACGTGATCAGTTAACCTCAGATTATCTCCCAGATGATCTGATTCAATTATTAGGCTATTAACTATTCTAGACAAAAACGTTGTATTCCTTTTTTTGTATGATAACTTACATCTGCTTAATATGAGGTTAAAATCAAAAACACAAACTAAATATTTTTTTATTTTTTTACATATTCATCTGCGCCCCCCCTGCCATTACTCCGCGCCCCCCAGTTTGAAATCCACTGGTTTAGAGAATTAACTACTGAAATCGTAGAGAAACTGACCATACAATGATGATAACAGGACCATACAATGATGATAACAGGACTACAATGGCCAGTTGCATTACCTATTGAGTTATACACAACTTGTAGTACACCAAGTGCTACTTTAGGACTTAGTCCTCATGAAGTTCTTATGGGGAGGCCCTTGTCCACAGGGATAAGACCACCTTTTACACCTCATAACACTCCTCTGCTCTGGACTGATGGGGTTATGATGTGATTTGTTAAAATGCCTAACAGTTTTATTTGCAGGTGTCTCAAGTAGCTTTTCTGTATAATGAAATCTCTGGTGGGGGTCTCTTTGTCTTTGTGGTTTTTCCTTATTCTAGCTGGAGTGGAGGTGCAAAACATCTGAGAGGATGAAACTGACAAGCACAATCATGCTTTGCATCGGTGTAAGATCAACAAGCACGCACATACAGTTTGAAGGGGCACCCCCCCTAAACTGTTCTTAAAGGATCCAACAGGAGGCCTAATAAGGTGATATGCATTCTCCACATGAGGGAGTCTGCAAAGGTTACTTTTCCTACATATGTTAACCTACTGATTATTGTCAACTACATTTGATTTTAGGTTGATTCCTACAATGTGTTCAAATTATGGTTTCATGGGTTTGCAATGGTACAATAACATGATCATTTTATTAACGGGGACAATCATATATGGTTTATTTTAATGATGTCCTATTTTCCTCACTGAGGTGGTTTAATCATTTAATTTTCATTTTATGGTGTGCTTCTTTTGGTCATGGAGCGGGGTATTCTCATTCCGGTTTTATGTTTCCATGGTGAAATTAGTCTCAATAAAAGTAGCGTGGTCAAACTGTGTCAACATCTTTCTCTTTCCCCTGGCATGAATTTTTAACATGTGAAGGTCCATACTGATTTGATGCATTTTTGAAGGTTTGATTCTCGTGTTTTTGGAAGGTGATTATGTGGAGGTTATGGTGTTTTGATCCTGTACGGATTGTACAATCACATTTCTTTGTTTTGTTTAACATGTGATATGCGTATTAAAACATTGATTTGATATGACTGTTTTAAAATGTTGCAAGGCAATATAGCCTCAAATACCTTGTGCTCATGGTCATGTCAAGCCTGACGCTGAATGGATTACAAAAACAACTCGCGGCTTGGGTCAGTCGTTTTTATACTGGCTCAGGTGAAGACTTGCGTTTTTGGATTACAAAGACAATTACGGCATCGACCTATGGAAGAAAGAATGTTCATTCTGTAATTTTTTACTCTGTTGTATTTGTTTGATTATTGATTTATGTGTGGCTGCAATCTCTTTTCTAACAGATGTCCTGGAGCTTCTAAATTAGGGTAATCACTAGGGGTGGGTAATTTGTGTTGATGTCCTGATCAAAAAGGAGGGATCTGTGAGGGAATTTTGGGTCTTTAGTTGTAATCTTAATGGTAAAGATTAATAGTTCATATATGCCTATCATGTGTGTCTGTCTCACAGACTCTACGTCAGCCTTGGAGCCTGTTAGGAGACACTTAGGTCAGCTGTATAGATAAAGTCTCATCTCCTTAGACTCCAGAATGTTATGGTTCACTGTGTTCAGCTCTGAACCATAACATTGGTACGCTTGGTGCCCGAGCCGGGGAGGTGGTAGAGATAGCGCGAGGTTAAAACACAGCTCTAAGCATGAGTTTGGCAGAATTGAAGTGCAAGTCACGAGAGTTGCAGTCCGGTTCTCCTTGGCCAAGTCTGTAATAAATATTGCTTCATAATTCATCCAAGTCTCCTGAAATATTCTTCCACCGGAGTTGACCTCCAACCTTAACAGAACTTCCTTCACACCCATCTCAGACTGACTGCAGCGACCGCAGCCATGACACCAGCCTTCATCATCCTCCTCGGCCTTGTGCTCACGGTATTTACACTTTTAACCCTTCTATTGTGTTAAACTCAAATTTGACCAGTATTCAACTTCAGATATGCAGAAGTTTCCTTGTATTTATGTTGTATTGGAACACGATTTGATGATATACTCAGTGAAAGCTATATAAACAAACAAAAAAATGATTTACCATTTAAGTCAATTCTGAATGTCTCTAAACAAAAAAGTGAAATCTGTGGTCTTGCGGGTCAAATATCACCCGGCAGAAAATAGTGCCTGTTGCATGAATCTTTTAAGTTGTTAATGGCTCTGTGGATCAGATTTTGGCTCAAACAAGAATTATCTTCGACTCTGGACACCTCCTCCTCCTTCTGCTATTTTGGGCAAAGAAAATCTATACACCTTTTTTTACCTTTTCATCTACAGATATCACTATGGTTAAAACAATTTTTTTTTATTTGTATTATTTTCTTAAACAAAACAATCACAGACAACATATACATACACCACACGACAACAAACTCACAGTACAGTGCAGATCCATACTTTTAAATAAATTAATTTAAATGTCCAGTTTCTTAAGTTCATACTTATAAAGTTCCAGGGTCCTTCCTTACCACAGTCATGGTCATTGAGAGCTGATGCTGCTGGCTCCATCGACAGGAGGTCTAAAAAGTCCTTCAGCCAATTTTCAATGCTGAAGCAATTGGGTTTACGTATCTTCCAATTTATCAAAATAATTCCCTTCGCTGACAGGAAAGCCAAGGCTATGATGCGTTGGGTGACTGTTGATTCAATGTTTTCGACTCTACTGCCTAGAAGGCAAGTTAATGGGCAGAGTGGTACTCTCACATTCAAGAAAGAAGACAAATTATAAATAACACATTTCCAAAAACACTGTACTGAGGGGCATTGCCACAATTGATGTATCAATGTTCCTGCCTCTCCGCAACCATGCCAACACAAATGAGAGAGGGACTTGTCCATTTTCTTTAATCTGCTCTGTGTTATATAAGCCCTGTGCATAATTTTTCATTGAAGAATTTTATATCTTACACATTTGGATAGGGTTGTAGGGTTTTTTGTTACAGTATCCCACTGAGCATTACTCAAGGGTTTGCCCAAGTCCTGCTCCCATTTGTGTTGGATAGAGGATAGGTTATCAAAGGAAGCAGTGGTCAACAACTCATATAACCGTCACACTGTTCTCCTTCCTGATGCAATCTCCCTCAGTTTTATATCCAACTCTTTATCCTGGACCTCTACTGTGGGTTCCTTTGGAATAAGTAACCCCAAAATAGATTTTAATTGTAAATACGCAAAAAAGCCCCTGGAGCAGTTTGGGGTTAAGTGTCTTGTTCAAGGACACAATGGCAGAGATGGTGGGCACCGTAGATGTTATACCAGCCACCATTAGTTTTACAACTAACACCCTCCTGTCCTGTGCCAGGGATCCAACCAGCAACCGCATGGTCATGGTTACTGGTCAGACACATTTTCTCTAGGCGGTTGTGTTGGGTGGGTGGGATGTATTTGCTGTCTTTATCTATATGTAAACCAAAAAATAAGAACCATAGATATGGGGAGGCTGCGCAAAAAAATAAAATCTGTGGTCTTGCGGGTCAAATATCACCCGGCAGAAAATAGTGTTGCATGAATCTTTTAAGTTGTTAGCAGCTCTATGGATAAGATTTTGGCTCAAACAAGAATCATCTTTGACTCTGGACACCTCATCCTCCTTCTGCTAAGAAAATCTTTACACTTTTGTTTTGTACCTTTTTAAATCTACAGATGTCACTGTGGTTAAAACTAATTTTTTTCTCTTTTGGGTTTCTCCATGTAGGTTGACTCACAAACGACCCCAGCCGGCCCTGTGGAAGGTCAGATTGTTATGTGCTAGTTTGTGTGGTGTAAATGTTGTTGAAGCTCGAAGCACTATTCAATTTGATTTGATTTAATTTAACTTTTATTCATACTGTAGCGATCATTTGAGGGGTGACCCTCATTTGCAATGATGTCGAGTCAAACAAATTTAGTTTACCATTTCAAATGTTTTTCTTTGCTGGTAGAAACTTCCACAAGAGATTTGACTACTTCAGCAACAGGTCGGATTGCTTTGTGCTGGTTTGTGTGGTGTAAATGTTGATGAAGACTTTTATTTTTATTTCATTTAAAGGTGAAGTAAGCGGTTTATTTATGTTAATATAAGTTTTAAATCGCTCTTAATTCATACAGCGATCACTTATATAATGTGCACATTTCATAAAGCCGATCTCTCAGTCACCCGCTCTGCATGTAATCGGCAAATTAACTTTTCGGGGATCCCACTACTTATGACCAAACAGAAGAGAGAACGCTACAAACCGGCACCCATCTCACTGCTGGTGCACGCCAGAGCGACAGATGGGTGAATGTTTATGCGCCTACAATGGCGGAGCAGGTAAAAAACCTTCCCAATGTCGGTAGGATTTTTATCATGTTTTATCATACTTACAGATGATCTGAGATGATGCTATATAACTCGCTGCTTGAAGACATTACTCGCTGCAGTGCATTAATGTGATGACTAAGGGACTGCTAACTGCAGTAACTGACAGTAACTGACAGTAAGTTAGCTAAACTGACCATTCCGCTTACTTAACCTTTAATTGAGCTTTTATTGATATTCCAGACATAATTTCAAGGGTGTGTGTGTGTGTGTGTGTGTGTGTGTGTGTGTGTGTGTGTGTGACCCTCATTTGCAATGATGTCGAGTCAAACAGTCCTTAGGTGTAAAATCTGTTGTTGAAGCTCAAAAGACTTTCATACCCACAATTCCTTGTTTCCGCTGTAGATGAACCCAGTTTTTCGGAGTTGGAGTTGGTGTGTGGACGGGAGCAGATGCGTCTGAAGGTCCCAAAGAGGATCCTGGAGGAACAAGGCCTGGACGGTTCCTCTGCTCACCTGATCGACCCGCGCTGCCATGAGCAGGTGGACGACCAGGAGACCATCTCGTACCTCGTGCAACGGAGGGAGGTCTGTGGAAGCGTGGTCAAGGTCAGTGAAGATCAAGAACAAATCTTTCTTTGTTGTCCATTGAATTGTCCTCAAGCTGCCTAATGGATGCCGTCAATGTTATCATCAAACCAGTCTTGAATATTCCTGATATAATGGCCAATGTGGGCTTCCACTGTGAAAAAACGCTTGTTTGACCTTTCAACATTGCACACAAGGGTTATGAGGGAAAAAATCTACTCAAAATATCTTTAGGTTTTCCAGATGAAATGGGATACTGTTTCTACGGCCCTAGAAAGCTTTCCCACTCTCTGTGAAATGGTAATTCTAGAAAGCCCTGATAAAAACTAAAACTAAAATCAGCCTCAACAAATGTCAAACCATTGTGTCCGCTCATTGTCGTTTCCAGAACAACGGGACCCACGTCACGTACTCCAACATTGTGTTCGTGTACCCCTCCGATCGGTCCGAATCATCGATCTCTGTCCCGAGGAGTTTCCTGTTCTGCTGCAACTTCCCACTCGATGACATCACCAGCCTGGACGCCGCCATCCGATACCAGCCGCCGTGAGTTCACCACCTTCACCGCATCACAATGATGTTCGAGCCTGATCGGGAGCGTATCAATGTTTGTTCGGGGTCATTCCTATGTTCCCACAGCCAGTTTGTCCCACAGCCCTATGTTCCTGAAATGTGTGATTAGGTTGAGGCATGGTTAGGGTAAAGGGACAGAGAGAGGTTAGAAGGAGTGACACACACCCAATCACACACAGACATACTCATCTCTATTACTGTATATAGTTAGATTACTTAGAAATGTGGGACCAACAGGCTGTGGGAACGTAGACACGCTCCCGTTTTTCCAGGGCTCAATAGTCCCAGTTCGAAGGGTTCCCAGACTCAATGGGGTAATATGTCAGGGTAGTATGTCTGTAATATGTCAGCTGTGATGCCTGAACCTAATTGCCAATTTCAGGAACATCCTAGACCATAAGTGGAAAGAATGACATTTTTATAGGTTTTTCTAAATGCCTTTGTCCTGGGTAGACTCACCCAGGAACAACAGCTGGGGTAGTAAAAACACTACCACTTTTGTCCAAAGGGGGTGCAAGAATGAACAAAAGCTGAAAGTTCCTAAGAGCACCTTTGAGTTCGCCTCTAAAAGTTAATTGAAATAAATGTATTCCAGAATTGTTTGTCGTCTCTTTGCAGGGCCAGTGGAGATGTTGGAGTTGGTGTGGTGAGTTCAGGGGACCCCACCAAAGTGTCCATGACTCTGTTCAAGAGTCCGGACTTCAGCGAGGCGTTTCCATCCGGCCCCGTCCGCCTGCCACTCGGCTCCGCTCTGCACGTTGCTGTATCCGTGAACAACACCGAATATGATGGCTTCGGGCTGCTGCTGGAGTCCTGCTACGTCACACACTCTCTCAACGCCAGCGACCCCCGCAAACACTTCCTGATCGAAAACAGGTGACGACCAAAGTCAAAAGTCCAAGTCGCTTTATTGTCAATTTCTTCAATATGTTCCAGACATACAGACATGGTAGAATGTCCAAGAATTTTTGAGGTTCATCCTCCCGGTAACCACGAGGTCTCTTGCTCCTCCCAGTAACCATGGGTCTCTGGTTCCTCCTCCCAGTAACCATGAGGTCTCTGGTTCCTCCTCCCAGTAACCATGAGGTCTCTGGTTGGATCCCCAGCAGCAATCAGGAGGGTTTTATTTGTAAAATGAGTGGCCACCATCTCTACCTTTGTGTACTTGAGCAAGACACTTAACCCCAAAACTGTTCCAGGGGCGCTGTACTATGGCCTGTGTGAGGACCCCCTCCAAAGTGTGCTACCTTGAGAGGGGATATGCGAAAAAGACACATTTCAATGTAACCATTGACTAATAAAGTAACTTAGATCAAGAATAAATCTTATTTACTTATATTTTTTACATCAATATGTTGGAGTGCACATTTTGAGCATATTTTATTACTGGGGAGGAAGTGTCCCTCTCAATGTATATTATAAATAAGACCCTTGGAGCTAGATAACAACAGGGTGGTAGGATGGCTAATGGAAAGGGGGCCGACTAGTAACCATGAGGTCTCTGGTTCCTCCTAGTAACCATGAGGTCTCTGGTTCCTCCTAATAACCATGAGGTCTCTGGTTCCTCCCAGTAACCATGAGGTCTCTGGTTGGATCCCCGGCACCGGACAGGAGGGGTGTTAGCTACACTGGTGGTGGCTGCTATTACATCTACAGTGCCCACCATCTCTACCAATGTGTCCTTGAGCAAGACACTTAACCCCAAAACTGCTCCAGGGGTCGCTGACCGTGTGTGAGGACCCCCTCTGAAGTGTAGTAACTTGAGAAGGGCGATAGAGAGACACATTTCAATGTAATAAAGTAACTCAACTTAAGAATCTGAGCTGCTGTGTGATTGGCTGCTCCCTCCAGGTGTGCTGTTGACCGTCATGTGCAGGTGCTAGAGAGCGGTGCTTCTCTGCGAGCTCGTTTCTCTGCTCTGCTGTTCCTGTACCACGGGACCTATGAGGACGTTTACCTGCACTGCAGAATCAGCATGTGTGACCGCAGCAGCGACTCCTGCAGCCCTGTAAGTCATGTAAACATGATTTCCTTTATGATTTTTTTCACTCACTCACTCACTCACTCACACACACACACACACACACACACACACACACACACACACACACATACAAGCCAATGTTGCCAACAGTGGACTATCAATTTTAACCGCCAAGTGTTGACTCCTATTTGAAAATCATTCAAAATTGAAAAAAATTAAGCTGAGGGTAAAGGTGATGACTGGCCAAGCATGTCTCCAGACCTAAACCCTATTGAGCATCTTTGGGTCATCCTCAAACGGAAGGTAGAAGAGCGCAAGGTCTCTAATATCCACCAGCTCCGTGATGCTGTCATGTCATGGGTGGAAGAGGATTCCAGTGGCAACCTGTGAAGCTCTAGTGAACTCCATGCCCAAGAGGGTTAAGACAGTGCTGGACAATAATTGTGGCAACACAAAATATTGACACTTTGGGCCCAATTCTGCACCTGTCTTGTCCTCATAAACACAGAGCAGTCAGTGGGACAAGTTTTCAATAAATATAAATTCTTATCAAACATGGTATTCTAAAAATATGATCTCTGTGAATAAACTAAAAAATTAACAATGACAAACTTCTTCTTGGTTTTTAGAACTGTTCCAAGCGTAAGGCTCGGTCTGCAGCCTCCTCCAATCAGCTTCCTGTTGCTGTCGGACCAATCAGCTGTGAGTATTTCCCGTCAATAAAACACATCTGTTCTTCTCTTAAACATGCCCTGTGTTCCAAATCACATTGGCTCCATTTCAATCTCCATACTATCTACTATTAAGTATTGCAGATGTACATGTTAACTAGATTAAATATATGGTCAGATGTAGTATGTAGAATAGAAAAGAGAAAGAGTATGAGATTTGGAACGCAGGGATAGTTATTTGTTCTATTCTGCATACTACAAAAAGGATGCTGTTTTCAACACTAAAAATCCCGTCCGGATCTAGTAGGCATTCGGGTATTTTTAAGCGTACTAAATCTGACCAAAATAATTGGGACATCCTAAATCTTTTTTTCTATAATACTAAATAGCAGATAGTATGCGGATTTGAACGCATCCTTGGTCTTTTGGCTCTGATCAGTAAATGTTTCTCTGTTTGTGTCTTCAGGGTTTTGAGGAGCAGAAGACGACGTCACAGCTTTTTAAACTTTTTTCATTTGAATCATTCAAAGAAAATCAACGCTAATCAATGTAACCAGATATAATCACTAGCTGAGTTTACATGGACATTTAATTTCAGTTAGCCTTGATTCATACTCGAGAGATCAATTGAGGGGTGACCCTCATTTGAAATGATGTCGAGTGAAACAAATGCAAAGCAAAAACCGATCATAAGAAAAATTGTTCCATGTAAATGATTAAAGCCTAATAAAATGCTAAAAGGCTGTACTCATAGTCAGCTCTGCAAATATCTTGGATAACAACATAATACAAATATGAATTAAATTCAAGATACATCCACCATCTTTAGCAAACTATTGATAATAACAGTAAAGGATACGGTAAAATAAAGGAATGGTTTCATAAAGAAAGAAAAACTATATAACTAAGGTCTTTAACGATGCATTTTCGACATGTTTGCGGAAGATGTCTTAAAAAAAGTAAATGATTATAGCCTTACCTTACCTTCTGGCTATGTTGTTCTGAACAATTGGACCTCGTGGGATACAACATTTTTAATTCTGACTATTTGATATTGGAGGGATTGTAATGTAAGTCAGGAACAATTCAGTTTTTAAAACAAACACACAAATTATTATTATTTTTTTTTAAATCAACAGTCTGCTCTCACGGAAGAAAACGATGGCAGAACCACTTTCCATATGTCAAATTAAATGAATGCTTTGGGCCTTTTAAAATCTGATCGATTCATTGTATTAAACGTCCATGTAAACATTGAATTTGTAATCTGCAAACTGAATTGATTTATTCGGTTTGAAGAAATATTATCCATGTTAACTAATCAATCAATCCTTTTGTGTAATCAACAAAACTTGAAGCTGATCACTTATTTTTTATTTTTGTGATGATGAACAAAAATAAATATATATATTACACTTTTCATTGAGTCTGTTTTGTACCTGAGTCAAAACGTTTTAGTTTTGTATCATGGATGTATGTAGGGGAGAACAGGGTAATCTGAGACACTTTTTATATTTGCTCCCCTCTAAGCGAGCTAAAATGATTTATCACTCAAATTTACACATCTCCCATTAATTCAGGATGTTTCCTAGAAATTGGCATTAGAAGAATTGTTTCAAGACAAAGGGCAGTGAAAATATGATTGTTTTAAAAAAAGTTGTTATGTGGCTCACTTTACCCCAGCTGTGGGGTAAACTGATCCACTTACTTTTTCCACTGCGAAACTACCATAACAGCACATATTGTAACAGTTACACACATTGTGTTAATTGTGTTCATATTGTTTAACATTGTTATAGCGTTATTAATAACAGCCTGAGGAGCTGCCTCGGTCTCGGTTTGTCTGGGCGTGAATACCGGTTGTCCACCCACTGAGAAATTGTCCTGCCGATGGTACCAAAGGTCTCAATTATCCTTAAGACATGATCATCTTCTGATATATAATATGGAATAAGGATTCTATTCGCTGTCAGTCTGAAGAACTAGACTTATAACTTTGTGCTTCAGCAGCTGAAGCCTCTGGATCTTGATCTAAACATTTGGCTCAACTTTAATACCACAGTGTGACTGCATAGAAGGAATGCTTGTTGCTTACCTGCACAGTATGCTAGAGGGCAGATAGTGGCCTTTCCGAACTTGTAGACGTAAAAGTTTCCTGGGCAGGCTTTCAAATGGATTGGTTTTTCCTTGTAAAAGCAGCAGTCTCCAAAGCCACCCTGCCTCCTGCTGCCACAAACCTGGGCCTGTATGATACCTGCAGAGAGCATCTACGGTGCCCACCATCTCTACCATTATGTCCTTGAGCAAGACACTTAACCCCAAACTGCTCCAGGTGCGCTGTACTATGGCTGACCCTGTGTGAGAACCCCCTCTGGAGTGTAAAACTTGAGAGGGGACATGAGAAAAGTTTATTCAACTTAATTTAACTTAACTTACCAGTGTACGTGTGGACAATCATGGCAACATTTTCTTGTTTGTTTTCGGACCCAAATGTTCCGAACCAATCAATTGTATTTCCCAGCAGACAACGATGACCTTAAATAACTGCCTATGTATCCACAGTGTGTGTGTGTGTGTGTGTGTGTGTGTGTGTGTGTGTGTGTGTGTGTGTGTGTGTGTTTGTCTTCACATCTCTGAGTTTCTGAGGAGCTGAAATAGTTCACCAACACAGCTGACAGACAAGTTCGTCAAGAGTTCAACATATGTATTGCCATTTGTACAGAAAGTTAAGCTGCACCTCTTCCAAGAGTCAGCTTACACTAACTATGGGGAACTTTCAAATATTTCTGAAACAGTGTCATTTTCCATCTGATTATCATAAATAACATAAATCAGTTTTTTCTTTAAATTAAAAAGTATTGGGCCAAAACAATAAAATAAAAACCTGCTGAGCCACACACACGCAATCTTTCTTCAGAGCATACTTTAAGTTTAAACACCCACCCACACACACACACACACACACACACACACACACACACACACACAAAAAAAAATCGTCGGATGTAGCATGTAAAATAGAACACTTCAGTGTAATAAAGGTTAGCAGCACGGAAGCAACAGGTCAACAGCAGCAAGCAGAGCAGGGGCCAAGACTCCTCCTGCTTTTATGCTGCTCACTGATTAGAACAGGTGAGTATGACTGAGTGAGGCGGCACACCTGCTCAACCAATCAGTGGCAAATTAAAGAACAAAACATAGTAAACCCCTCAAAACGAACCCACACGTAACATCCCCTCCCATAAATACAAACACCCAGTGTTTGCTAAAACAAAACCCAAGAGTCTAACATTTTTCCACAAACTACCAAAGCAAAAAGGCTGGTCTCCCACTGGAGGGACACACAGACACACAGGGACACAAAGGGGGGATTCCTATCAAGTGTCTTAATGTGCGGTACTAAGTTATCAATTTATATAAGGTTTCCCCCACTGTCTGAGGCCAGATCTGAGACTCCGGTGGATCTGATGAGAAGTTGGCTCGCTGCTATGCTGGATCAGCCATAACAAATCTTCAGGGGGGACTAGGAAAAACTAAAAGTTTTTCCTAATTTAAATAATAAATATAAATAATAATATTTTTTTTTAAATTACTACTAACTCCAAAAATTCTCAAATTGGTTAAGGGAAAGTTCTGTATATCCCCGACGAGCCCCCAATTGTTACATCCCCATTTTATCTAGTTTATAACAGAGGATTTACATAACTGTGACATGTCCTCGCCCTGCTATTTGGTTTATCACACAGTCTTACGGTTTGGGCTGTGGACCCGCGTTTATGCCGAAAAAAAAATGTATGCTCTGTATAAATCAAATCAAATCAAATCAGTTGTATTTGTATAGCCCAATATCACAAATAGACATTTGCCTCAGTGGGCTTTACATTCCATACAGTATGACACCCTCTGCTCTCCTTACACCCTTAGCTTGACTGAGGAAAAACTCACAGTAAAAAACACTTTAACAGTAAAAAAACTAAAAGGAAACACACATAATACATACATACATCCATGATACAAAACTAAAAAGTTTTGACTCAGCTACAAAACAGACTCAATGAAAAGTGTAATATATATATTTTATTATTGTTTAATCATCACAAAAATAAAGAAATTATCAGCTTCATGTTTTGTTGATTACTCACTGTTTATAAGGATTGATTAATTCAGTTGGCAGATTACAAATACAATGAATGGATCAGATGTTAAAATGCCAAAAGCTTTTAATTAATTTGACACGTGCAAAGTGGTTCTGCCATTAAAATGAAGTGTGTGTGTGTGTGTGTGTGTGTGTGTGTGTGTGTGTGTGTGTGTGTGTGTGTGTGTGTGTGTGTGTGTGTGTGTGTGTCTGTTGCGGACTGTTGCAATTTTATTTAATTTTTTTACACTTTTTCATGTACTTGTTTGAAAAGTGAGTTGTTCCTGACTTTCAGTCATTACAATCCCTCCAGAGAGACTAAAATATCAAATAGGCAGAATTAAAAATGTTGTATCCGATGAGGTCCAGTTAGTGAGCATGCTTGGAACAAAATAGCCAATAATCGGCTTTAATCATTTACATGGAACAAGTTTTATTTTGATATTTTGGTTTAAATCTCTGCAACCCTAATGTCCTTATCATTCAGAATAAGGACTTTATATGGAACGGTTTGATTCGGTTTGGTCTTGGCCAAACGTTTTTTAATCTGAATATAATAATTAATAATAATACTAATTTTAATTGCAGCAATTCATACATTCGTACATCGCTGTCTAAATGTTTAAATTGTTATCTTTTTCTCTCTATCAGCTTGTTGTGTATTTGATGTAATTGTATTTTGTGTATGTATTGTTTTTGCATTGCATTTGTTTGACTCGACATCATTTCAAATGAGGGTCACCCTTCAATTGATCTCTCGAGTATGAATCAAGGCTAACTGAAATATCCATGTAAACTCAGCTAGAGATTATATCTGGTTACATTGATTATTGTTGATTTTCTGTTAATGATTAAAATGAAAAAAGTTTAAAAAGCTGTGACGTCGTCTTCTGCTCCTCAAAACCCTGAAGACACAAACAGAGAAACAGTTATTGATCAGAGCCTAAAGACCAAGGATGCGTTCAAATCCCCATACTATCTACTATTTAGTACGGTAGAAAAAAAGATTTAGGATGTCCAAATTATTGTGGTCAGATTAAGTAGGCTTAAAAATACCCGGATGTCTACTACATCTGGCCAGGATTTTTAGTGTTGAAAACAGCATCCTATTTGTAGTATGCAGAATGGAAAACATAAACAGTATCCCTGCGTTCCAAATATCATACTCTTTCTCTTTTCTATTCTACATACTACATCTGACCATATAAATAATCTAGTTAACATGTACATCTGCAATACTCAATAATAGATAGTATGGGGATTGGAATCCAGGCTATGTGATTTGGAACACAGGGCATGTTTCAAAGAAGAACAGATGTGTTTTATTGACGGGAAATACTCACAGCTGATTGGTCCGACAGCAACAGGAAGCTGATCGGAGGAGGAAGCTGCAGACCGAGCCTGACGCCTGGAACAGTTCTAAAAACCAAGAAGAAGTTTGTTATAGTTAATTTTTTAGTTAAAGAGGAGCTATGATACTTTTTGACTTTTATGACCTATAAACGTTGTTATAATGATTTATAGCCATGATTTATAACCATACTAGCTTATCAAATAATGACGTACATGCATTTCGACATATTCCCTGCTGACCGTCTGGGCTGGCTGTGCAGAGCACTAAACACTAGGGCAGCCGGTCGAGAAATCGGTTCAGAATTTCCGGACATTTTTTTCGTCACGCGGACATTCTTTTCTTCACACAAGTGGATGTTTCCATGTATGCTCAGGCAAGCTCCGGCCATGCCCCCACCTTCCTTCTCTGAAATCTCCCCTCAAATTGTTCCGGAAGGAAGGTAACCAATCACAACGGAGTGGGGTTTGCAGAGGGGGGGTAATATCAATTACTTCTTATTTGATATTTATTTGCAACTAGTGGCCATGATTATGTTCATAATGTTTGTATCACAGGGAAATGTTTAGTTAGTGTTAAAGTTAAAGTTATAAAAGCTATCTTAAAAAGAAACAAAAGAGGTAACTGCAGCAAGCAAACAGTCATAGAGTGAAACAATAGGCACAGACAGCTCCATTGATGCAGTGAATGGAGTCCCCTCTTACATATGTAGATATCAGCCAAGGATTCAAGTCCCCTCTGAGCAACTTCTTCAAAAAGAAGATTAAAAGCACATTTGAAGTAATGTTGTGACAAAAGTCCTTAAAAGTAAATATTCTATTGCGTTTTTAAATTTTTTTTTATGATTATTAAATAGGAGTCAACACTTAGCGGTTAAAACCAATAGTCCACTGTTGTCAACATTGGCTTGTATGTGTGTGCGTGCGAGAGAGAGAGAGAGAGAGAGAGAGAGAGAGAGAGAGAGTGATGAGAGTGAGAGTGAGAGAGAGAGAAAATAATAGAAGAAAATCACAAAGGATTACAATCATTGTCAAAATGTTTACATGACTCACGGGGCTGCAGGACGGGCTGCTGCGGTCACACATGCTGATTCTGCAGTGCAGGTAAACGGCCTCATAGGTCCCGTGGTACAGGAACAGCAGAGCAGAGAAACGAGCTCGCAGAGAAGCACCGCTCTCTAGCACCTGCACATGACGACGGTCAACAGCACACCTGGAGGGAGCAGCCAATCACACAACAGCTCAGATTCTTAAAGAGGACCTATTATGCTACTTTTCTGGTCTTAATTTCTTGTTTTACACTTCTATAGAGCAACCTGACACGAATCACATCACAAAAAACTATGTAGATTTTCGGGAAGCTCTTTCTTTTATTTTGGCGATCCAGCACATCCTGTCAACACTTGAGTGTGTGTGCTTCGGCTCCCTCCGCCTGTGCTTCGGCCATCTCCGCTCCCCTCCCCCCTCCTGCAAACCCTACTCCGTTGTGATTGGTTACCTTCCTTCCGGAACACTTTCAGTGGCGGGAAGCGCGAGCATGGACCTATAAGGGCGCGAGGCAGACGCGAACAGGGAAGTGACAGCATTACCATACATGGAAACATCCGTGTGGAGACGTCACAAAGTTTTATGCGACGTCACAAATTATGAAAGGGTAGACCGCTTTGAAGACGTGACTTCTCGACTGGCTAGAATAGTGTTTAGTGCTCTGCACAGACACCCCAGACGGTCAGCAGGGAATATGTCGAAATGCATGTAAGTCATTATTTGATAATTTAGTATGGTTAAGCATGACTATGAATCATCATAACAACGTTTATAGGTCATAAAAGTCAAAAAGCATCATAGGTCCTCTTTAAGTTTAGTTACTTTATGAGTCAATGGTTACATTGAAATTTGTCTTTCCACATATCCCCTCTCAAGTTACTGCAATTCTGAGGGGGTCAGAGCGCAGGGTCAGCCCTAGTACAGTGACCGTGTACAGTGGTTTATTGTCTTGCTCAAGTACATAATGGTAGAGATGGTGGGCACCGTAGATGTAATAGCAGCCACCACTAATGTTACAAATAATACCCTCCTGTTCGGTGCCAGGGATCCAACCAGAGACCTCATGGTTACTAAAGAGCCTCTTTACACTATGCCATCCTCTGGAACATATTGAATAAATGGACAATAAAGCAACTTTGACTTTTGACTTTGGTCGTCACCTGTTTTCGATCAGGAAGTGTTTGCGGGGGTCGCTGGCGTTGATAGAGTGTGTGACGTAGCAGGATTCCAGCAGCAGCCCGAAGCCGTCGTATTCGGTGTTGTTCACGGATACAGCAACGTGCAGAGCGGAGCCGAGTGGCAGGCGGACGGGGCCGGATGGAAACGCCTCGCTGAAGTCCGGACTCTTGAACAGAGTCATGGACACTTTGGTCGGGTCGCCTGAACTCACTACACCAACTCCACTGGCCCTGCAAAGAGACGACAAACAATTCTGGAATACATTTATTTCAATTAACTTTTAGAGGCGAACTCAAAGGTGCTCTTAGGAACTTTCAGCTTTTGTTCATTCTTGCACCCCCTTTGGACAAAAGTGGTAGTGTTTTTACTACCCCAGCTGTTGTTCCTGGGTGAGTCTACCCAGGACAAAGGCATTTAGAAAAACTATATAAAAATAAAATTCTTTCCACTTATGGTCTAGGATGTTCTTGAAATTGGCAATTAGGTTCAGGCATCACAGCTGACATATTACAGACATACTAACCTGACATATTACCCCATTGAGTCTGGGAACCCTTCGAACTGGGACTATTGAGCCCTGGAAAAATGGGAGCGTGTCTACGTTCCCACAGCCTGTTGGTCCCACATTTCTAAGTAATCTAACTATATACAGTAATAGAGATGAGTATGTCTGTGTGTGATTGGGTGTGTGTCACTCCTTCTAACCTCTCCGTGTCCCTTTGCCCTAACCATGCCTCAACCTAATCGCAAATTTCAGGAACATAGGGCTGTGGGACAAACTGGCTGTGGGAACATAGGAATGACCCCGGACAAACATTGATATGTTCCCGATCAGGTGCAATATAAACCAATTTCAGGATCATCCTATTTGGTGCAATCTGACCCTGCACTGGGATGACCCCAAGCTCAGGGAACTGTCTGTGGGAACATAGGAATGACCCCGAACAAACATTGATACGCTCCCGATCAGGCTTGAACATCATTGTGATGCGGTGAAGGTGGTGAACTCACGGCGGCTGGTATCGGATGGCGGCGTCCAGGCTGGTGATGTCATCGAGTGGGAAGTTGCAGGAGAACGGGAAACTCCTCGGGACAGAGAGCGATGATTCGGACCGATCGGAGGGCAACACGAACACGAACACAATGTTGGAGTACGTGACGTGAGTACCGTTGTTCTGGAAACGACAATGAGCGGACACAATGGTTTGACTTTTTTTTTTAGATTGATGTATGTTATTATCTGGGCTTTCTGGAATTACCGTTTCACAGAGAGTGGGAAAGCTTTCTAGGGCCGTAGACACCATCCACAAGTTGCTTGAGGACATTTTAAAGGACAACAAAGAGAGTATGTGTGTCCATCCATCATGTAACCCCTATCCCGAGTTTTTTTAGCGGAAACCATCCCATACTGGATAGACAAAGCTTTCGTTGGACCTAAAAGTCTCCAGTGGTCGTGACAAGCCTAGAATGGCTGTTTCTGGGCTGGAAGTGCTTTGATTTGTTCTTGATCTTCACTGACCTTGACCACGCTTCCACAGTCCTCCCTCCGTTGCACGAGGTACGAGATGGTCTTCTGGCCGTCCACCTGCTCATGGCAGCGCGGGTCGATCAGGTGAGCAGAGGAACCATTCAGGCCTTGTTCCTCCAGGATCCTCTTAAGGACCTTCAGATGCATCTGCTCCCGTCCACACACCAACTCCAACTCCGAAAAACTGGGTTCATCTACAGCGGAAACAAGGAACTGTGGGTATGAAAGTATTTTGAGCTTCAACAACAGATTTTAAACCTAAGGACTGTTGGACTCGACGTCATTGCAAATGAGGGTCACACACAAACACACACACACACACACACACACACACACACACACACACACACACACACACACACACACACACACACACACACACACACACACACACACACAGACACCCCTCAATTGATGTACCCAGTATAAATAAAAGTTAAATGAAATTAAATGAAAATAAAAGTATTTTGAGCTTCAACAACATTTACACCACACAAACCAGCACATAACAATCTGACCTGTTGTTGAAATAGTCAAATGTCTTTCTGAATTTTCTACCAGGAAAGAAACATATTTGAAATGGTAAATTAAATATACACCAAACTCTTTTAATGTCAAAACCATCAAGACTCACCCTGACGTTCACACCTCCAGTTGATCTTGTCATTGCTCACACAGGTCTCAGCTGCAGTGCAGTTATTACACACCAGGGTGTTGACAGCTGATGAGGAGCACAAAACAAATGAGTCCATTAAATAATCTGTTCGTACCAAAGGTCTGAATTATCCTTAAGACATGATCATCTCCTGATACAAAATATGGAATAAGGATCCCATTCGCTGTCAGTCTGAAGAACTAGACTTATAACTTTGTGCTTCAGCAGCTGAAGCCTCTGGATCTTGATCTTAGTATTTGGCTCAACTTTGAAACCACAGTGTGACGCATAGAAGCAATGCTAGTTGCAGGAAAACCTCACAGAATATGAATAAAAGTGTAATTAAATAAAAGTAGTCGGATGTCTTGTGGAAGTTGCTATCAGGAAAGAAAAATATTTGAAATGGTAAATTAAACACACGCCAAACTCTTTTAGTGTTAAAACCATCAAGGTTAATCAAGTGGAATGGTGGATGTGTGATGGTCACTCAGACTGACCTTCACACCTCCAGATGCTCTTGTCATCGATCACACAGGTCTCAGCTGCACTGCAGGTTTCACACACAGGTATTGTTGTGTTGACATCTGATGAGGAGCAGAAAACAAATGAGTCCACTAGATAATCTGTTCGTACCAAAGGTCTGAATTATCCTTAAGACATGATCATCTCCTGATACATTATATAGAATAAGGATTCTATTCGCTGTCAGTCTCAAGAACGTGACTTATAACTTTGTATAACGACGGCATAGAAGGAATGATTGTTGCTTACCTGCACAGTATGCTAGAGAGCAGCGAGTGGGCTTTAGGAGCTTGTAGACGTAGTAGTTTCTAGGGCAGGCTTTCACATGGATTGGATTTTGCTTGAGTTGGCAGCAGCCATAGGTCCAGCTGCCACAAACCTGGGCCTGTATGATGCCTGCAGAGAGCCGTGGGTGAGGCGTCTGCAGCCACAGTGGAATATGAGTTCCACACATGTGCCTCTCACTGCATCTCTCTGGCATCTGAACACTGCTGTTACCGAGGAACAGACGGTACCAGCCCTGCCAGTCTGTTTTTTGGTCGCAGTGAAAAGGCAAGGATCCCCTGTTGTCTGTGGCTCTCCAGGCGTCGTCTATCGGCGTGTAGTGATCACACGGGTCCATGCAGCGAGATGTGTTGTCCACCTGGAGGCAGTCCTGACCAGAAGGGCACTGTGTGCTGCTGCAGTTAAACATCACAGAGCCGGCTTGGGTCGTTTGTGAGTCAACCTACACGGAGAAACCCAAAAGAGAAAAAAAACAGTTTTAACCACAGTGACATCTGTAGATTTAAAAAGGTACAAAACAAAGGTGTAAAGATTTTCTTTGCCCAAAATAGCAGAAGGAGGAGGAGGTGTCCAGAGTCAAAGATGATTCTTGTTTGAGCCTAAATCTGATCCACAGAGCCACTAACAACTTAAAAGATTCATGCAACAGGCACTATTTTCTGCCGGGTGATATTTGACCCGCAAGACCACAGATTTAATTTTTTTGTATGGAGACATTCAGAATTGACTTAAATGGTAAATTATGTTTTTGTTTGTTTATATAGCTTTCACTGAGTATATCATCAAATCGTGTTCCAATACAAAATAAATACAAGGAAACTTCTGCATATCTGAAGTTGAATACTAGTCAAATTTGAGTTTAACACAATAGAAGGGTTAAAAGTGTAAATACCGTGAGCGCAAGGCCGAGGAGGATGATGAAGGCTGGTGTCATGGCTGCGGTCGCTGCAGTCAGTCTGAGATGGGTGTGAAGGAAGTTCTGTTAAGGTTGGAGGTCAACTCCGGTAGAAGTTATATTTCAGGAGACTTGGATGAATTATGAAGCAATATTTATTACAGACTTGGCCAAGGAGAACCGGACTGCAACTCTCGTGACTTGCACTTCAATTCTGACAAACTCATGCTTAGAGCTGTGTATTAACCTCGCGCTATCTCTAACCCCTCCCCGGCTCGGGCACCAAGCATACCAATGTTATGGTTCAGAGCTGAACACAGTGAACCATAACATTGTGGAGTCTAAGGAGATGAGACTTTATCTATAAGTGTCTCCTAACAGGCTCCAAGACTGACCTAGAGTATGTGAGACAGACACACAAGATAGGCATATATGACCTATTAATCTTTACCATTAATATTACAACTAAAGACCCAAAATTCCCTCACAATGGGAAGTAGTTTACCTGTAGTACCTGTGAGCTGAGGCAGCCGCTCTTATATTGATCACTGGGTGTTTCTTAACTTAATGCCGGTAAACCTAACCCACGTAGAGATGCTGGCACTGATTCACTTCCCTAACTTGGGGCCGAGGACATTTTTCAATGTTTTTCAATGTTTTATGACTATTATGATTGTTCCACTTTGAGATGCACAAACACAAACTGATGAGGTGTTGCCTGATACTGTTGGCATTGACCCAAAGTAAACGGAAGAGATTTGTTTTTGTCGCACCATGTGACATTGGTTACTGGGAGGAACCAGAGACCTCATGGTTACTGGGAGGACCTTTCCTCTAGGCCACTGCGAGCAAAAGCTGCACACGCATGACCGCGCAGCCTCCCCGTATCTACGCTTATTATTTTTTGGTTTACATAAACATACAGACAGCAAATACATCCCACTCACCCAACCCGCTTGGACATGGACTACACTCACCTCTTGGGTGGTAGGATGTCCTAGAATGGTGGGTGCTATTACATCTACGGTGCCCACCATCTCTACCATTGTGTCTTTTAGCAAGACACTTAACCCCAAACTACTCCAGGGGTGCTGTACTACGGCTGACCCTGCGCTCTGACCCCCTCCGAAGTGTGAGAGTTGATATGCGGAAAGACAAGTGTAACCATTGACTAACAAAGTAACTTAAAGCTCGCATATTATACACTTTTCTGTCAATATTATATGGTCTTAGAGGTCCCTAATACGTTTTTCTTTAGTTGTTTGCTGAAAAAACCATTCAGATCATTTATTGTAGCATGCCTCTATACCCTGATGTTCAGCTAATCTCACGATGGCCTATTTTTTAAACCGAGCTGCAGCTCCCCTCGTAAATATACAATCTATGAGCTTCCCCCACCCCTCTCTGGAAGCGATGGGTCCATAGCCTGTAATAGTAGCCTCTCCACAGTGCCTGTACTGAATGTTAGCACGGAACCTAACGGCTAAAAGTATCACGAAAATCAGTGAAAAAATGAGCTTCAAAGTTAGGCTTAAACTCTATTACCTTCCTATGCGTTGTCTGGCTAAAAACGAGGCATTTTCAAACTGCTGTGGAGAATATAAAGAGCTTGTTATGGGCAAAATATCAATGCTTTTCCCGAAGCTAGCTCGGAAGCTAACGGCTAAAAATAGCACGAAAATCAGTGAAAAGACTTACGGTTTGGGCTGTGGACCCACGTTTAAGCAGAGAAAAATTAAAACAATAAAAATCGGTACAAAATCAATAGGGTTCCCTGCCCAGCTTGGGAACCACGTTGCTCTGCATAAATCAAATCAAATCAGTTGTATGTGTATAGCCCAATATCACAAATAGATATTTGCCTCAGTGGGCTTTACATTCCAGACAGTATGACACCCTCTGCCCTTAGACCTTCAGCTCGGAGAGGAAAAACTCCCAGTAAAAAAACCCTTTGACGGGAAAAAACATACATAAAACATACAAACAAACATTATAAAAAAGTAAAAATATGTAGTCACATTTCCAATTTCTTCTATGGTTTTCTAGAAACTACTTCCCCCTGGCACAACTCACCCCACTCTCCCCTACATACATCAATAATACAACAGACTCAATTAAAAGTGTAATATATATATTTTATTTTTGTTCATCATTACAAAAATAAAAAATAAAATCAGCTTCAAGTTTTGTTGATTACACAAAAGGATTGATTCATTAGTTAACATGGATAATATTTCTTCAAACCAAATGAATTAATTCAGTTTGCAGATTCAAATTTACTATTTACATGGACGCTCAATACAATGAATGGATCAGATGTTAAAATGTCCAAAGCATTCAATCAGTTTGACACATGCAAAGTAAAATGAAGTGTGTGTGTGTGTGTGTGTGTGTGTGTGTGTGTGTGTGTGTGTGTGTGTGTGTGTGTGTGTGTGTGTGTGTGTCTGCCATTTTTTGCTTCCGTGAGACAGGACTGTTGCAATCTTTATTTTTATTTTTAATTTTTTTCTGTGTGCTTGTTTGAAAAGTGAATTGTTCCTGACTTTCATTACAATCCCTCCAATGAGACTAAAATATCAAATAGTTTAAATTAAAAATGTCTTATCCGACGAGGTCCAGTTAGGGAGCATGCTCAGAACAACATAGCCAGAAGCTAAGGTAAGGATATAATCATTTACATTTAAAAAAAAAATCTATTTGATCATTTTTTTAAAGAAAGTACAAATGTATATAATAATAATAATAATACATTTTATTTATATAGCGCTCTTCTCTCACTCAGCTTAAATATAGTTTGCTTAAGGTGGATGTATCTAAAATTGAATTCCTTTTTGCATTATGTTGGTATCCAGGATATTTGCAGAGTAGACTATGAATACAGACTTTTAGCATTTTAGAAGGCTTTAATCGTTTACATGGAGCTATGTTTCTCCTGATCGGTTTGTTAAAAAGGTTTAAATCACCGCTCTGCAACCCAATGAAATGTCTTTTTTATTCAAAATCAGGACTTTATATGGAACGGTTTGATTCGGTTTGGTCTTGACCAAACGTTTTTTAATCTGAATATAATAATTAATAATAATACTCATTTTAATAGCAGCAATTCATACCTACATCGCTGTCTAAATGTTTCAATTGTTATCTTTTTCTCTTTATCAGCTTGTTGTTTATTTGATGTAATTGTATTTTGTGTAAGTATTGTTTTTGCTTTGCATTTGTTTGACTCGACATCATTTCAAATGAGGGTCACCCTTCAATTGATCTCTCGAGTATACATAAAGGTTAACTGAAATTAATTGAAATAAGTGTCCATGTAAACTCAACTAGAGATTATATCTGGTTACATTGATTATTGTTGATTTTCTGTTAATGATTAAAATGAAAAAAGTAAAAAGCTGTGATGTCGTCTTCTGCTCCTCAAAACCCTGAAGACAAAAACAGAGAAACATTTACTGATCAGAGCCTAAAGACCAAAGCTACGTTCCAATCCCCATACAATCTACTATTTAGTACGGTAGAAAACAAGATTTAGGATGTCCCAATTCTTTTGGTCAGATTTAGTATGCTTAAAAATACCCAGATGCCTACTACATCCGTCCAACATTTTTAGTGTTGAAAACAGCCTCCTTTTTGTAGTATGCAGAATAGAAAAAATAAAGAGCATGTGATTTGGAACGCAGGGAATGTTTCAAAGAAGAACAGATGTGTTTTTATTAACGGAAAGTACTCACAGCTGATTGGTCCGACAGCAACATGAAGCTGATTGGAGGGAGGAGGAGGCTGCAGACCGAGCCTGACGCCTGGAACAGTTCTAAAAACCAAGAAGAAGTTTGTCATAGTTAATTTTTTAGTTCATTCACAAAGATCATATTTTTAGAATACCATGTTTGATAAGAATTTATATTTATTGAAAACTTGTTCCACTGACTGCTCTGTGTTTATGAGGACAAGACAGGTGCACTCAAATCAGTGTGTGTGTGTGTGTGTGTGTGTGTGTGTGTGTGTGTGTGTGTGTGCACTTGTGCACCTATATAACAGTGCACCTAGGTGTCGTAACACTTTTTATTTAACTGTGGTGGTTTAATAAATCTTTAAAATGTAACATTGTGAACACATTCCTTTAAAGCTTGTATAAGGAAAATGTTGTTGCTAAGTCCCTGATATTAGTGCACCCAACAAGTTACTTCTTATTTGATATTTATTTGCAACTAGTGGCCATGATTATTTTCATAATATTTGTATCACAGGGAAATGTTTAGTTAGTGTTAAAGTTAAAGTTATATAAGCTATCTTAAAAAGAAACAAAAGAGGTAACTGCAGCAAGCAAACAGTCATAGAGTGAAACAATAGGCACAGACAGCTCCATTGATGCACTGAATGGAGTCCCCTCTTAGCAACTTCTTCAAAAAGAAGATTAAAAGCACATTTGAAGTAATGTTATGACAGAAGTCCATAAAAGTAAATATTCTATTGCGTTTTTGATTTTTTTAATGATTATTAAATAGGAGTCAACACTTGGCGGTTAAAATCGATAGTCCACTGTTGGCAACATTGGCTTGTGTTTGTGTGTGTGTGTGTGTGTGTGTGTGTGTGTGTGTGTGTGTGTGTGTGTGTGTGTGTGTGTGTGTGTGTGTGTGTGTGTGTGTGTGCATGTGAGACAGAGAGAGAGAGAGAGAGAGAATAATAGAAGAAAATCAGAAAGGAAATCACAAATCATTGTCAAAATGTTTACATGACTCACGGGGCTGCAGGAGGCGCTGCTGCGGTCACACATGCTGATTCTGCAGTGCAGGTAAACGTCCTCATAGGTCCCGTGGTACAGGAACAGCAGAGCAGAGAAACGAGCTCGCAGAGAAGCACCGCTCTCAATCACCTGCACATGACGACGGTCAACAGCACACCTGGAGGGAGCAGCCAATCACACAGCAGCTCAGATTCTTAAGTTAAGTTACTTTATTAGTCAATGGTTACATTGAAATTTGTCTTTTCTCAAGTTCCCACACTTCGGAGGGGGTCAGAGCGCAGGGTCAGCCGTAGTACAGCGCCCCTGGAGCAGTTTAGGGGTTAATTGTCTTGCTCAAGGACACAATGGTAGAGATGGTGGGCACCACTAATGTTACATTAGAGAGGGACACTTTTCCCCAGTATTAAAATGT
Source organism: Hyperoplus immaculatus (assembly GCA_949357725.1). NCBI lineage: Eukaryota > Metazoa > Chordata > Actinopteri > Uranoscopiformes > Ammodytidae > Hyperoplus > Hyperoplus immaculatus. Next base: position 36,298,701 of record OX442351.1, read on the forward strand.
GCTCAAAATGTACACCCCAACATATTAATGTAAAAAAAATTAAGTAAAGAAGAAAATTACTTTTCCAGGAGAGGCTCACATCAAAATTTCTATTTTTTTTTTGGCAATCCCCCGGCAGATTTGGACCAACCCCATTTAGCCTAACTTTTACTTTGAAAATCTGCCCTCAAACCGGCAAGAAGGATCCTTCTGGACAGGCTAAATCTAGTGGACGTTAGATAGAACGGTCATGCTCATTACTAAAAAACACTACACTGAATAAGATCAGTCAGTAAAAATCCTCTAAAGGTCGTCAGGATCTTTAAACATGTTTTTCGATCCAAAACACAAACAGATTCAGTTTATTTCGAAACATGACTTCAAAAGTCTATTTGGTGATAGATGGATTTTTGCAGCTCAACATGTATTATGACTAAATTATATATAATTAGTTAAAGACTTTTGAATTTTGAAATTAACGATAAAGTTGACTTGGACTTTGAATTTGGTCGTCACCTGTTTTCGATCAGGAAGTGTTTGCGGGGGTCGCTGGCGTTGATAGAGTGTGTGACGTAGCAGGTTTCCAGCAGCAGCCCGAAGCCGTTGTATTCGGTGTTGTTCATGGATACAGCAACGTGCAGAGCGGAGCCGAGTGGCAGGCGGACGGGGCCGGATGGAAACGCCTCGCTGAAGTCCGGACTCTTGAACAGAGTCATGGACACTTTGGTGGGGTCGCCTGAACTCACCACACCAACTCCACTGGCCCTGCAAAGAGACGACAAAGAAAACTGTGATACATTTATTTCATTGGACTTTTCTTTTTAAACTGGTAAATCCCATTGAGACTGGAGACTCTTTTTCAAGGGAGACCTGTTCCCATTCCCACGTTGCCATACACGCACAGATATCAGGAGCAATTTAGGGTTCAGTGTCTTGCTCAGGGACACTTGGACATGTGGTGGGGGATGAGGGATCGAACCACCGACCCTGTAGTTGAGGGTCGACCCCCTACACACTTCACCACAGCCGCACATTAAATTGACTTTTAGAGGCGTACTTAACTTGATGGAGATTGGGGAAAGTCCAGACTGATCCAATGTGAAGGTCACAGATCAGGCTGGACATCCCAATGTTCCCAGGTTTATATTTCACCAAATAAGATGTGCCGGAAATTGGCGATAAGGTTCAGGCATCGCAGCTGGGTCGTTAGGGTAAGGGGACAGGGATAGGTTAAAATAGGGGTGAGACCGACACACACACACGCACACAGACATACATACAACCCTGAATTATACCATAGCTTTACGAATACTCTATTCTGATTGGCTGGAGTACATTCTGTAGGTGTGGATTAACCCCTGATATATGGACACCTAGATGGAACTCTTAAACATTCTGTCCACTTTAATGTGTCACTGCTGATTAAACAGTGTTGTCAAGGGATTCATAAAGCCTAAAATATCTTGCCGTGCTATAGCCTCTGAACACCACAGGATGGCGCTAGTAACATTGAGCCCCGGAAAAAAATTGATACGCTCCCGATCTGGCTTGAACATCATTGTGATGCGGTGAAGGTGGTGAACTCACGGCGGCTGGTATCCGATGGCGGCGTCCAGGCTGGTGATGTCATCGAGTGGGAAGTCGCAGGAGAACGGGAAACTCCTCGGGACAGAGAGCGATGATTCGGACCCATCGGAGGGGTACACGAACACAATGTTGGAATACGTGACGTGGGTCCCGTTGTTCTGGAAACGACAATGAGCGGACACAATGGTTTGACATTTGTTGAGGCTGATTTTAGTTTTAGTTTTTATCAGGGCTTTCTGGAATTACCATTTCACAGAGAGTGGGAAAGCTTTCTAGGGCCGTAGACAACATCCACAAGTTGCTTGAGGACAATTCAATGGACAACAAAGAAAGTGTGTGTGTCCATCCATCATGTAGCCCCCCTTTCCTAAAGTAAGTCTCTCTCAAAATACATGTGTTTGTCTATGTAGGAATGAGCGCATGCACACACATTGATAGGAGTAAAGGGGGCGCAGACATGTGTGTGGGCGGGTCTGGATGTGATAAAGGAATTTGAGCCTTTTTTTCTAAAGACAAAGACTAATTTCAAACCTTAAGAATAATTAGATATTTAGAGATAACCAACCCATACTGGATAGACAAAGCTTTCGTATGACCGAAAAGTCTCTAGAATGGCTGTTTCTGTGTTGGGATGGAGGATCTGGCCGCAGACATCTGAATATAATAATAACATGCTTGACCAGAAGTCTGGGACAGAACCAAAACATATGAGCCAGGGTTCCATCAGAGTGTTTAAAACTAATGCAAAGGGGTGAGGATGGCTGTTTCTGGGCTGGAAGTGCTTTGATTTGTTCTTGATCATCACTGACCTTGACCACGCTTCCACAGACCTCCCTCCGTTGCACGAGGTACGAGATGGTCTTCTGGCCGTCCATCTGCTGGTGGCAGCGCGGGTCGATCAGGTGAGCAGAGGAACCATTCAGGCCTTGTTCCTCCAGGATCCTCTTTGGGACCGTCAGACGCATCTGCTCTTGTCCACAGACCAACTCCGTCTCTGAAAGACTGGGTTCATCTACAGCGGAAACAAGGAATTGTGGGTATGGAAGTCTTTTGAGCTTCAACAACAGATTTTACACCTAAGGACTGTTGGACTCGAGATCATTGCATCCTTTGAGCCTTAACAACATTTACATCACACACACCAGCACATAACATTCTGACCTGTTGGTGAAGCAGTCAAATCTCTTGTGGAAGTTTCTACCAGGAAAAAAAAAACATTTAAGTTGGAAGATTAAATTTGTTTGACTCGACATCATTGCAAATTAGGGTCACCCCTCAATTGATTGCTACAGTATAAATAAAAGTTAAATCAAATCAAATAAAAATAATAGTGTTTTGAGCTTCATCAACATTTACACCACACAAAGCAGCTCATGACAATCTGACCTGTTGGTGGAGTAGTCGGATGTCTTGCGGAAGTTTCTATCAGGAAAGAAAAATATTTGAAATGGTAAATTAAATATACACCCAACTCTTTTTGTGTCAAAACCATCAAGGTAAATCATGTGGAATGGTGGATGTTTCATGGTCACTCACCCTGACCTTCACACCTCCAGACGGTGCCATTGCTCACACAGGTCTCAGCTGCACTGCAGGTCTTACACACAGGTATTTGTGTCTTGACATCTGATGAGGAGCAGAAAACAAATGAGTCCACTAGATAATCTGATGGTACCAAAGGTCTGAATTATCCTACATACATGATCATCTCCTGCTACAAAATATGGAATAAGGATTCCATTTGCTGTCAGTCTGAAGAACTAGACTTATAACTTTGTGCTTCAGCAGCTGAAGCCTCTGGATCTTAATCTTAGCATTTCGCTCAACTTTGATACCACAGTGTGACTGCATAGAAGGAACACTTGTTGCTTACCTGCACAGTATACTAGATTGCATTGTCTGGGCTGTAGGAACTTGTAGACGTAGTAGTTTCTTGGGCAGGCTTTCACATGGATTGGTTTTTCCTTGAACCGGCAGCAGTCACTGCTCCAGTGACCACACACCTTGGCCTGTATGATGCCTGCAGAGAGCTGCGGGTGGGGCGTCTGCAGCCACAGTGGAGCCTCAGTTCCACACATGAATTTCCCAATGCATCTCTCTGGCATCTGAACGCTGCTGTTACCGAGGAACAGACGGTACCAGCCCTGCCAGGCTGGGCGGCCGTTGTTATTGTTGTTATCGCAGTGCCAAGGCGAGAATCCCCTGACGTCCGTGGCTCTCCAGGCCTCGTCTAGCGGCGTGTAGTGATCACACGGGTCCATGCAGCGAGATGTGCCGTCCACTTGGAGGCAGTCCTGACCAGAAGGGCACTGTCTGCTGCTGCAGGAAAACCTCACAGAGCTGGCTTGAATATGAATACAAGTTAAATTAAATCAAATAAGAATTAAAATTCTTTGAGCTTCAACAACATTTACACCACACAAACCAGCACATTACATTCTGACCTGTTGGTGAAGTAGTCAAATCTCTTGTGGAAGTTTCTACCGGGAAAAAAAAATCATTTAAGTTGGAAGATTAAATTTGTTTGACTCGACATCATTGCAAATTAGGGTCACCCCTCAATTGATTGCTATAGTATAAATAAAAGTTAAATCAAATCAAATAAAAATAATAGTGTTTTGAGCTTCAGCAACATTTACACCACACAAACCAGCACATAACAATCTGACCTGTTGTTGAAATAGTCAGATGTCTTGTGGAAGTTTCTATCAGGAAAGAAAAATATTTGAAATGGTCAATTAAATATACACCAAACTCTTTTTGTGTCAAAACCATCAAGTTGATGTTTCATGTTGTTTCATCAGGTCCGACTGTTTATCTACAGTGGGAAAGACTTTTAGCTTTAGTGCCCCTGACTCCTGGAACAGCAACAAATTAAAATAAATACCTTTATATCTTTTAACAAATCTAAACATATTATCTTAAATCTGCCTAACTCTACCTGTTACTGTTTTAATTAGGCCATGTTGTTCTTTTACCCATTTCATTTTAATTGCAGCCATTCTACATCACTGTTTCTCTATAAGTTGTTGTGTATTTGATGTATTTGCATTGTTGATTGTGTATGTATTGTTGTTTTTGCTTTGAATTCGTTTGACTCGACATCATTGAAAATGAGGAACACAACTCAATTGTTGTCTACAGTAAAAATAAAAGTTAAATGAAATTAAATGAAAATAAAACAATTTTGTGCTTCATCAACATTTACATCACACAAACCAGCACATAACAATCTGACCTGTTGGTGGAGTAGTCGGATGTCTTGTGGAAGTTTCTATCAGGAAAGAAAAATATTTGAAATGGTCAATTAAATATACACCAAACTCTTTGTGTGAATCATCAAGAGAAATCAAGTGGAATGGTGGATGTTCCATGGTCACTCACCCTGACCTTCACACCTCCAGTTGATCTTGTCATCGCTCACACAGGTCTCAGCTGCAGTGCAGTTATTACACACCAGGGTGTTGACATCTGATGAGGAGCAGAAAAAAAAAACGAGTCCACTAGATAATCTGTTTGTACCAAAGGTCTGAATTATCCCTAAACACGATCATCTTCTGATAAAAATATAGAATAAAGATTCCATTAGCTGTCAGTCTGAAGAACTAGACTTATAACTTTGTGCTTCAGCAGCTGAAGCCTCTGGATCTTGATCTTAGTATTTGACTTAACTTTGATACCACAGTGTGACGGCATAGAAGAAAAATGTGTTGCTTACCTGCACAGTATGCTAGAGGGCAGCTAACTGGCTTTATGATCTTGTAGACGTAGTAGTTTCCTGGGCAGGCTTTCACATGGATTGGTTTTTCTATGAACTGACAGCAGCCTCTCGTATAGTGACCACAAACCTGGGCCTGTATGATACCTGCAGAGAGCAGCGGGTGGGGCGTCTGCAGCCACAGTGGAACATAAGTTCCACACTTGTTTAAACGAATGCATCTCTCTGGCATCTGAACGCTGCTGTTACCGAGGAGCAGACGGTACCAGCCCTGCCAGGCTGAGCGGCTGTCGCAGTGAAAAGGCGAGGATCGTCTTATATAGTCCGTGGCTCTCCAGGCGTCGTCTATCGGCGTGTAGTGATCACACGGGTCCATGCAGCGAGATGTGCCGTCCACCTGGAGGCAGTCCTGACCAGAAGGGCACTGTGTGCCACCGCAGGAAAACCTCACAGAGCCGGATGGGGTCGTTTGTGAGTCAACCTACATGGAGAAATCCAAAATAGAAAAAATCGTGGCAACAAAGAGGTATAAACCATCTGGGTCAGATAGTGAAGGATGGCCATATGATACCCTTTAAAGTCTTAAAAACACAATATGATTTAAAAGATGTCGACTTTTTGCGTATTTACAATTAAAATCTATTTTGGGGTCACTTATTGCAAAGGAACCCACACTAGAGGTCCAAGATAAAGAGTTGGATATAAAACTGAGGGAGATTGCATCAGGAAGGAGAACAGTGTCACGGTTATATGAGTTGTTGACCACTGCTTCCTTTGATAACCTATCCTCTATCCAACACAAATGGGAGCAGGACTTGGGCAAACCCTTGAGTAATGCAGTGGGATACTGTAACAAAAAACACTACAACCCTATCCAAATGTGTCAGATATAAAATTCTTAAATTAAAAATTTTGCACAGGGCTTATATAACACCAAGCAGATTAAAGACAATGGACAATTCCCTCTCTCGTTTGTGTTGGCATGGTTGCGGTGAGGCAGGAACATTGATACATCAATTGTGGCAATGCCTCGGAGTACAGTGTTTTTGGAAATGTGTTATTTATAATTTGTCTTCTTTCTTGAATGTGAGAGTACCACTCTGCCCATTAACTTGCCTTCTAGTAGAGTCGAAAACATTGAATCAACAGCCACCCAACGCATCATAGCCTTGGCTTTCCTGTCAGCGAAGCGAATTATTTTGATAAATTGGAAGATACGTAAACCCAATTGCTTCAGCATTGAAAATGTGTTTGTGGTGTATGTATATGTTGTCTGCGATTGTTTTGTTTAAGAAAATAATAAAAATATTATTATAAAAAAAAATAGAAAAAAAAAAGTTTTAACCATAGTGACATCTGTAGATGAAAAGGTAAACAAAGTTGTAAAGATTTTCTTTGCCCAAAATAGCAGAAGGAGGAGGAGGTGTCCAGAGTCAAAGATAATTCTTGTTTGAGCCTAAATCTGATCCACAGAGCCATTAACAACTTAAAAGATCCATGCAACAGGCACTATTTCCTGCCGGGTGATATTTGACCCACAACACCACAGATTTAACTTTTTTGTTTAGAGACATTCATAATTGACTTAAATGGTAAATTATGTTTTTGTTTGTTTATATAGCTTTCACTGAGTATATCATCAAATCGTGTTCCAATACAAAATAAATACAAGGCAACTTCTGCATATCTGAAGTTGAATACTGGTCAAATTTGAGTTTAACACAATAGAAGGGTTAAAAGTGTAAATACCGTGAGCGCGAGGCTGAGGAGGATGATGAAGGCTGGTGTCATGGCTGCGGTCGCTGCAGTCAGTCTGTGATGTGAAGGAGTTTACCCGTAGTACCTGTGAGCTGAGGCAGCCGCTCTTATATAGATCACTGGGTGTTTCTTAACTTAATGCCGGTAAACCTAACCCACGTAGAGATGCTGGCACTGATTCACTTCCCTAACTTGCGGCCGAGGACATTTTTCAATGTTTTTCAATGTTTTATGACTATTATGATTGTTCCACTTTGAGATGCACAAACACAAACTGATGAGGTGTTGCCTGATACTGTTGGCATTGACCCAAAGTAAACGGAAGAGAGTTGTTTTTGTCGCACCATGTGACATTGGTTACTGGGAGGAACCAGAGACCTCATGGTTACTGGGAGGACCTTTCCTCTAGGCCACTGCGAGCAAAAGCTGCACACGCATCCCTGCGCAGCCTCCCCATATCTATGTTTTTAATTTTTTGGTTTACATAAACATACAGACAGCAAATACATCCCACTCACCCAACCCGCTTGAACATGGACTACACTCACCTCTTGGGTGGTAGGATGTCCTAGAATGGTGGGTGCTATTACATCTACGGTGCCCACCATCTCTACCATTGTGTCTTTGAGCAAGAAACTTAACCCCAAACTACTCCAGGGCGCTGCACTACGGCTGACCCTGCGCTCTGACCCCCTCCGAAGTGTGAGAGTTGATATGCGGAAAGACAAGTGTAGCCATTGACTAACAAAGTAACTTAACTCTGTAACCGGTTCAACATGAGTTCTGTGAGAACAATGGCCTCGACATCACACTCTGTAATCCATCGGTTCCAGTGTTTCCTGAAAAAGTGTTTGAGTGACAGATATAATTAAGCTCAGACACGCAGAACAGAATGTATTGTTCTCTAGCGTTCAAAACATCAGGTGAATGAATTCCTACATATTTGGTTTCATGAGATCAGGAGTGGCAGCTTTTCTGTGTTGAAGTCACAATGAGGTCACAACACTAGTGTATTTGATTTTAATTGCTGCCACTCTTCACCACTATGTAAATGTTTCAATTGTTTTTTTTTCTCTTCACCTATTGTTGTGTATTTGATGTTTTTGCATTGAATATTGTTTATGTATTGTTGTTTTTCCTTTGAATTTGCTTTGAACTCGACATCATTGTAAATGAGGGTCACCCCTCAATTGGTCTCTCGAGGATAAATAAAAGTTAAAGGCTCTGGCAACCCACAGACATAAATATATGACATTAATGTTGGGTTACTCTATAAGCTGTTTACAGTCATCCAATTAAAAATGTATTTTCATAAATATTATAAAATTTAGTCTAAAAAACTGCTTTTTTGCTGTCTAGAACATTTTGCAGGGTGGTGTGGGCGTGGCCAACAACGTTCTGTAAGGGAACGTTCTCTCACTCACGGTGCTGAGCAGGTTAAACCCAGTTCAGACCAAAGATTCACCACACAACGAGACGCAAACTTGAAAATGCTGCACATGCTCACAACGAGCCTCACTGGCAGTTCACACTGCTGCACGGGCTGCGACGGTAGCTGGTTTCCCTAGCAACGGTGAATGCTTTGGCACAGCTGAGAGCGCAAGCTCAACATCACTTGCAGAAAGTAACTTATTATTATTAGGCCTATATAGGTTTGCAATTAGTTGTAGGATGTTTTTTCCCACTACAACCGCAACCTATTTAATTGAAACAGGTGTCAGTGTCACAATGAAAATATATAAAAAATATCTCTGTCTCATATTTATTGTTATATCTTATTAGTTTATTTCCCATTTAACTTGCAAAAAAATCTGCTATCTATTTTAGACATATGCATTTTTAAATGTTTTTGAGGATAGGAGTGGGAATAATAGAGAGAGAGAGAGAGAGAGAGAGAGAGAGAGAGAGAGAGAGAGAGAGAGAGAGAAAAAACGGAGTCTGATTATGTTTCTCATCACGTGAGCTGATGCGATATGCGGTTTGAATTAAGAGCACAAGGAGTAAAATATAAAATAAGACAATCAACTGAGTTCAAACCAGCCGGCCTTGACTTTTTTTTTTTGCGAGTCGACGTGTCAGAGGCATGAATCGGCGCAGCGATCGACAGTGGCTTTTCTGCGCAATTTGGAGACATGTCTCTCAGGTCTCGGGACACAATCGGATCGTGAAAGCCTGTCCCCTCTACAACATTAACGTTCAGGAATCCCCGGTGATCATTTAGTCTTAAACCACATAGTTTTTCTGCACGGCGGCTCGGCGAGGTGTCACTGCGAACGTTACCATCACAGTGTTTCACCGGGGTGCGCGCTGCTTCGCTCAGACGGGGCTGTGAGTGTAGGCTCAGGCGCAAAGAGATATTGTATATATTTGTTTTTTAGAACGTGTGACGTCCCAAGATATTGACGTAAGCCAATGTTCGAATCAGAAATTTTCAAATGGCCGTCTCAATGCATTTTAGAACAGAGATCCTTCGCGTGACGTCCCAAGATATAGCTCGCTCTAAGCTGAGGCAACATTCGAATCAGGATTTTTCAAATGCTCGACCAACTGACATGACAGTATGTTTGCTGGGGGTTGGCAGCTATTCCTAAAACCTTTCATATACATATTAGCACTGATTTTACCCCCCAAATAACATAGTTACAAGGATTTAGTGGATTTGGGTTGCCAGGGCCTTTAAATTAAATTAAATGAAATGAAATCCTCGAGTTTCCCCTTGTCACCACCAATACAGAAATACAGTTTTCCCTCAAAAAGCTCCAGTTTCAGTGTCCGGTTGTGTGGACAGAAGGACAATTCACACACAGTCATGGTTAGGGATGGTAGGATGTCCTAGAGGAAAAGGGGGCTGACTAGTTCTAACCATGAGGTCTCTGGTTCCTCCCAGTAACCACGAGGTCTCTGGTTGGATCCCCATCACCGGACAGGAGGGTGTTAGTAGTAAAACTAGTGGTGGCTGCTATTACATCTACGTTGCCCACCATCTCTACCATTGTGTCCTTAACTGCTCCAGGGGCGCTGTACTATGGCTGACCCTGCGCTCTGACCCCCTCTGGAGTGTGGTAACTCGAGAGGGGAGATGAGAAAAGACACATTTCAATGTAACCATCGACTAATAAAGTAACTTAACTTTGATCTCTCAGACAGCGTCATGTTTTCAGACGGCGTGGGGATACTGCTCACTGTAACCGGTTCAACACGTGTTTCAGTGAGAACAATGGCCACGACGCCACACTCTGTGATCCATCGGTTCCAGTGTTTACTGTAAACGTGTTTGATTGACAGATTAAACTAAACTCAAACACGCAGCTTTCAACACATCAGGTGAAAGAATTCCTACATATTTGGTTTCATGAGATCAGGAGTGGCAGCTGTTCTGTGTTCAGGTCACAATGAGCTCATGACACCAGAGTATTCACAAAATCCTCCAGGTTCAACTGTCACCACCAAACACAGAAATACAGCTTCCCTTCAAAAAGCTCCGGTTTCAGTGTCATATACCCCAGCTTTAAATCCTTGGCAGCGGCCTGTCTTGCTGGAAATAACAGACCTGTAGAATGCCGTGATTGACCAATCAGAACAGAGTATTTATAAGTGCCATGATATATAAGTATATTTAATTTGTTAAATAATTGAAACCTGGTGCAGTTCATTGATGAGATACATTCCTTTATTGTAATTAAAGTTTTGCAAACGTCGGCTCTGCTGCGATGCAGGAATGTCAGGTCAAAACAAAAAAACAGATTTTCAAAATAAGAGAAATCTGCTCAGATAAAGAATACAATTTTGTGAAAAGAAAAAAAAAATCAAAAGAAAAAATAAATTCTTAACCATTGCACATCATCATTAGGCGCCAAAACATTAAAATAAAACATGGAATTAAATACCAAAAAAGCATCAAGCAACAGAGTGGAATATGATTTAAGATTGAGGAGTGCTGGAGATAAGAGCTGAGAAATATTCCAGTTTTAATACAAGACGATCCGGTGCTTAATAGGTGGAGTCAGTGATTCTGGAGAACGCTTGTTGTCAAAATCAGTGAATATCTCCTCACGATCCACTACCTGTCTGAAAATCCAATGGTAATACACTGCCTAGGCTCTGTAAACGGGCATGTTGCTAGCTACAGCGGGTCACTTTGTTTACAGAGCCTGGGCTGTGGATTAACACTGGAGTTTTTTTTTTTTGTTTCCGAGCACACACAGTACAGACAGGTAGCGGATCGTAAGGAGATATTCACTGATTTTGACAACAAGCAATTTTCTCCAGAATCACTGACTACACCTTTAAATTCAACAAAATAAAAATCAACAACATATTTATACAGTAGTAGACTTTGCAGTTTAGATGTTGAGATGTGCAGCCCTTTGAACTGATCACAGGGGAGAGACACAGACGGTAAAAAATAAAAAATAAAAATAATAATTGTCACAGTTTGAAGCATTACGATGGACAGACACACACCTGGAACTCACTCCACTCCACGCCTTCTGAAACATTAAAAATCCTTCATCAGTTTCTTTGATTTCTTCATTAACTTAAAGGAGTACTTCACCCATACGAAACCGGTGTTCTATCATTATAAAATCGCAATTATAATATAATGAACAAGGTTTTTCTTCCCTCAGTCTTCCCTTGGCCCAGCTGTCCTGTTAATCCTAACACTACATGTTACCAGGTGTGATGTCACGCATGGGAAAATGTAGGGTGAGACAGTAAGACCATAACACACTCTTTCTACCTTTTCTCAGGCTAGGATGAACCGATTTATAAAATGTTTGCACATTTATACTACATAGGATCTCAGAGTTCAATACACCTTCATATTTCCACCGGTGAAGTAGGTCTTTAAAGAAATAGCTCAGATTTGGTGTTGGTTGTATGAAGTACTTATTGTTTAGTTAGTCTGTTACCTTATGGAGATATGGCATTTTAAGGGTGAAAAAAACGTTTTTCCTCTGGCCCCCTCTGCAACAGTACAACATTGACTTCCGCTAAAGCCACGTCTCCCCAAACTCCTTATTTTGACTGATGGCCATCTCCATAAGGTTACACACTAACTATGAAGAACTGTGTGTGTGTGTGTGTGTGTGTGTGTGTGTGTGTGTGTGTGTGTGTGTGTGTGTGTGTGTGTGTGTGTGTGTGTGTGTGTGTGTGTGTGACACTAACTATGCATAAGTACCCCATACAACCACACTTTAAAAGTACTGAACCATCAAAAAAAAAAAAAAAACGGTTGCCATCACTCTCGATCATACAGCAACGAAATTATAACAATCATAAAGGCTCTTATTTTGAAAAGGCTTGAGTGGAAGAGGAAGTGAGGGGATCGAACAGGCAACAGGAAAAATACAAGACACGCAAAAAAATGTTATACCATGCGTTCCAGATCTCATACTATTTTGTTTTTCTATTCTACATAGCATACACTGCATGCTAACTAGATACTGTTTGTGGTCAGCTGTAGTATGTAGAATAGAGAAAAGAAAGAGTATGAGATTTGGAACGCAGGGACACACACACCCCCTGCGTTCCGAAATCGCATACCTTCTGCTATATAGTATGTAGAAAAAAGATTTAGGATGTCCCGATTCTTGTGGCCAGATTTAGGATGGTTAGAAGTACCCGGATGTCCTACTTCATCCGGCCAAGATTGTTAGTGTTGAAAACTGCATCCTATTAGGGCGATTCTGACCCACAATCCGGTGCGCACGTGAAGTGACGTCACATCGACGAAGCCTCCATATGAAAACAAACGGGGATGCGCGGGATATAAAACCCCGAGAGGCAAGATCAAGGCGCAATGTTATGATGAAATAAGAGAGTAAAAGTATGTCCCAATAGTATGCCTACTGCATCCTAACTAGATTATCTTTATCGTCGGATGTAGTAGAAAAAAGAAAGAGTATGAGATTTGGAGCGCAGGGACACAAACACACACAAAAAAAATAGTAATGGCTGCCGGTTGTAGGCGGTCCTTCTTTCATCACTGAGCAGTTTCAGGATTTCAAAATAAAATCACAGATAGTCGACATTTTTTTCACATTTATATTGTTTGAAACACTCAGTTGAAAAAATAATTCAAAAATAAAAGAAGAAAATTCCAAGGTTTAGGAGTGCAATAGGAGGAGAACTACAATTCCCAACAAAGCATTGAAGCAAGATGTGTGTATCAGGCTTCAATAATGTAATCATTTGTAGTTTTTTTAATGTTAGAAAAAGTCGAGTATGTAGTAACTTGCCAATATTGAAAGAAAACTCTGAACCAAAAAATGGAGGTGATAAGTCAACTACAATTCCCAGAAAGCACTGCAGCAAGACGTGTAGCAGCCAATTAGGTAATAACTGTTGTTAATAGTTTTTTGTAGTTTTTTAATGTGATAAAAGTCTAAAGAAAAAAAAAAGAAAAAATCTATATATTGAAAAAAATCTTTGAACCAAAAATCGTTTTAACTTTTTGACCATAATGTTGTAAGTTATTACACAATCAGGTATTTTTTTTTTTAATTTTTAAGGGATTTAAAAGTATTTTTAAACTTGGCCAATAATGTAATAGCTTATAACATCATGTTAAAAAACACCGTCTTATATTATTAATCTTTAATTTTGGATATTTTTCTTTGTAAATTTGTATCTTAATTCCTTTTATAAGGTTAACGTGAATAATAGAGAACAGTTTTTTAACATTGAAAACCATCACCAGTGGTAAAGGCTCGTGCTGCGTTCACTGTCTTCTGAGATTATGATTTTTGGTTGAAAAATTGAATTTCCCGCAGAATTTGGTTATTTTTTTTGTGGATTGTTATATTTTGATTTCAGATACCATAATATTAGTAGCATAAGAAGCTTGAAATTGTTACATGTAGTCATCAGTATTAATGTGAAAGCGACAATCCGTCGAACAATGATTATTCCCACAGGACTTGAACGCAACACTGCGTACAGCAAAAAAATAATAAAATAAAAATTGGAAAGAAAATATTTAGATAATTTTTTTTTGGAAAGTCATTTATAGTTGATTTATTTGCTGCTTAATTTTTCCTTCTTCTTCATGTTATAAACAGGAGCACAGGTGCATTATGGATAGTGTAGTTTAACCGGAGCCTGTCTGGACTGTCTGTCTGTCTGTCTGTCTGTCTGTTGTGTGTGTAGACTCTATGAGATGGCCTTGGCCTCAGGTAAGAAGGCGTCCCAATATTTTATCAGCTGTTGGAGAAAAAAAATAAAATGCAGTTTTTAATATAGTGCCACAAATGCATCACATTTTTGTCTATATGTAGAATTTATATTGTTGAAGTGTATATTTTTATATTATCAGCTATCATAAACAAAAATGCAAAATTGATTTTACGTAAAAAACGGTTAATCTTTGTGGAATTATGCGTTTTTTAGAGTTTCCATACATTTCTATTCAATTATTATGTCCAATTATAGATATTAAACAGTATCTTGACTATAACAGCAGAGTAGTTTATTCAAATCTAGTTGATAATAGATATAAATACTATATTAATAGCAATAAGTATATTTTAGTTTTTACCTGCTGTTGATTCTGAACCAGCGACTCCAGGTATTTTATAATGATGGTTTTAAAGTCCTTCACTCGCTCTTTCTGTTGAAAAAAATACAAATACATGTTGAAAAACAAACATATTTTAAATTTTTAAACAAAACAGAGAAATTCAGAATGACCTAGCATCAGTAAATTCACCAAATATATTGAAATAACTTGTTAATTTCGCTCTCTATCTCTCTATCTATCTCTCTATCTATCTATCTATCTATCTATCTATCTATCTA
>OX442351.1:36323542-36326042 GCA_949357725.1 Hyperoplus immaculatus
CACACACACACACACACACACACCCCTACACACATACACACACACACTGGTTGTGTTTCATTAATAGGCAACACAGACCCACACACTCGCTCGGACCTGCGAGTGATTCATCCGTTAAGTCTGTGACACGAGGCCATTTATCCTGCTGTCAGAAAACGCTAGAACCATTCCACACAAAACCAGATGGTAAGAGAGGATTTAACAATAAAATGAGGAAATGTATGTGTGCGTGTGTGTGTGTGTGTGTGTGTCTCTTTCTGTGTGTGTGTGTGTGTGTGTCTCTTTCTGTGTGTGTGTGTGTGTGTGTGTGTGTGTGTGTCTCTTTCTGTGTGTGTGTGTGTGTAATGCCTTGGGCTCTTAAACCCTGAGGCAGTTTTTACAGGCGTAAGGTTGTTGGTTTGACCTTGTCAGGACTTTTTGCCTTTTTTTAAGGTATTTGTGTGTTTTTTGTTTTTCTTGTTTTACAAGGCTAGCACTGGTCAATTTTGTCTATTTATCTTCCATAACATGTCTTCTTTCATACTAGTATAAATCAAAGGTCGAACATGTACATTCAGGTGTTTATTTGACTAAACCTTGTCTGTTTGCGTCTGTATATTTCTCCTATACAACCATCTTTAACAGACATTATCTAAAAAAGACATAACACATAACACTCAGAACCAAAAATCTCAACTTCTAAAGCACTTACATCAACTAAACTTTCCATAATTCATATGTTGTTAATTGTCTGATTTATGAGACATTTTCTTCTTAAAAACATGCTGAAAAAAAATGCATTTTCAAAAATATCTGTGTACTGTATGTGTGGGTATGGTCTGAAGCTAATGTGTGAAATAGTTTTAATCAGCAGACTACTTTTATTTTAGGCTTCATAAATCACTTATCAACGCTGTTTAATCAGCGGTGACACATTAAAGTGGACAGAATCTATGGTCGCATACTTTCTACTATATAGTATGTAGAAAAAAGATTTAGGATGTCCCGATTCTTGTGGCCAGATTTAGGATGGTTAGAAGTACCCGGATGTCCTACTTCATGCGGCCAAGATTGTTAGTGTTGAAAAGTGCATCCTATTTGGGCGATTCTGACCCACAATCCAGTGCGCACGTGAAGTGACGTAACATCGACGAAGCCTCCATATGAAAAAACAAACGGGGATGCGACGGATATAAAAGCAAGAGGCAAGATCAAGGCGCAATGTTATGATGAAATAAGAGAGTAAAGTATGTCCCAATAGTATGCCTACTGCATCCTAACTAGATTCTTTTTATCATCGGATGTAGTATGTGGAATAGAAAAAAGAAAGAGTATGCGATTCGGAACGCAACCTATGTGTCCATATATCAGGGGTTAATCCACACCTATGGAATGTTCTCCAGCCAATCAGAATAGAGTATTCTCAAAGACTATGGTATACGTTCTTATAAAAACATTAAATTATTTTCTTTCACCTCTGAACTCTCCAGGAACTGCAGTACGTCCGGATCTTTCAGGAGAATGGGATGTTTCACCGTCCGCATCAGATACCTGCAAACAAGAAATATACTCTTTAAAAAGGTGAATTAATGAGGGCCGCTCATGATGAAGTTGTAGGACCCCCCCCCCATAGAGTCTCAGTCCTCTTCACAGCAGACCCGGGTTAGAATCCAGTCGTTCTCTGCATGTCATTCCCCCTCTCTGACCCATTTCATCTCTGTCTCTCCCCAAAAACTGTCTAATAAAAGCATAAAAATGCCCAAACAATTACAACAAAAATTATGATTTTGCTTTGGGGCAGAACTCAACTTATGAGGAAACATTTTCAAATCAAGTCATTAAAAATTTTCTTTATTGGTTTGATACAAAATCTGCTTACTAAAGTCAAAAACACAGAGTGAAATTAAAAGGCAAATGTTTTCATAAATATGTTTCTAAATCACTGACAACCACATAGCAAGAGTCGAAATAAAAAAAATAAAAAAAATAATAATTATCAGGAATTTGAAGTGATAATTTTTCAACAAATACGTAATATATATATATAGTTTTTTAATTATGCAAATTCATTCATTATTATAATTATTAATACACCACCATTGTAATTCTGTAAAATACAGATTAAAAATTTAAATTGTGTAAAATATGTAAATGTGTTTGTCCATCAGTGTGGAGTTCTGACATCATTGGCCGACCTTCCTGTCAATCAAAAAGCTTCAGCAAAGGGCAACAGCATGTCAGTATTCAACACACACACACACATGCACACGCAGACACACACACACACACTCTCCACGCAGGCAGGCACGCACACACACACACACACACACACACACACACACACACAAGACAACATTTCAAACCTACACTGCCTCTTTAAAAAGGTAAAGTCAAAATTTGTCAAAATCAGTGAATATCTCGCGGCTCGCTGAAACAAATCCAGTGTTAATACATAGCGTAGGCTCTGTAAACTTGCATGTAAACAAAGTGTATGTATGTATGTATGTATACAAAGAAGGCA
>OX442351.1:36336042-36401042 GCA_949357725.1 Hyperoplus immaculatus
GTGGGTGTGTGTGTGTGTGTGTGTGTGTGTGTGTGTGTATATATGTCAGTGTTTGTGAGTGTGTGTGTGTGTTAAGCAGCTGACTCTATTGTGCAAACTGTTTTAAACTGATCATCTCAAGTATTTGCTCCAGAATCACTAAGAAACACACACACACACACACACAGACACACACACACACACTTCCTGTCCTTCAGTCAATCCGGTCAGTCTGGTTTTAGAGTCCAAAATATTTCCTCTAGCTGGCATTTTATACCTTCCTTATTCCTTGTCCGTGGGGGCGGCAGTGGCGAAGTGGGTAGGGAGATCGCCTCTGGAGTGCAGGGTCGGAAGTTCGATTCCCCGCCTACCCGCCACATGTCGAAGTGTCCCTGAGCAAGACACTGAACCCCAAATTGCTCCCGATGGTTCAGAGAGCGCCTTGCATGGCAGCTACTGCCATCGGTGTTTGAGTGTGTGTATGAATGGGTGAATGTGGTAAGATATGTAAAGCGCTTTGGGGCTGAGAAAATCGTCTAGAAAAGCGCTATATAAGTCAAGTCCATTTACCATTCCGTTAAAATATTGTCTGCATAATTAATTAATTAAGGACCCAATAAAAACATTTATAAAATGGTAAATGGACTCCACTTATAAATCTATTTTCCCTGTTTTTTCACAGACCCAAAGCACTTTACATTGTTTTGTACACATTCACCCATTCACACACACATTCATACACCGATAGCAGCAGCAGCTACCACGCAGGGTGCAAGCAGCTAACTATCAGGAGACATTTAGGGTTCAGTGTCTCTTTGCCCAGGGACACTTGGACATGTGGCAGGGAGACGGGGGATCGAACCACCGACCCTGTAACCCGGTGGACCACCCTACCCACAGCAAGTAGCTAAACACAAATAATTGGTTCACATCGCAAATGCTCATGAGAGCAACTGTTCATTTTCCAAATACATACAACAGACAATACACATTCTATGAGATTTTAAAGTAACACACAAAGTCAAACACACATGGAGAAGATAACTTTTAAAAAATTTACTTAAAGGAATGCTTCACCCATACGGAACCAGCGTTCTATCATTATAAAATCGTTATTATAATATAATGAATGAGGTTTTTCTTCCCTCAGTCTTCCCTTGGCCGAGCTGTCCTGTCAATCCTAACCCTACATTTTTGTAGAGAAAATGCAGGGTTAGACAGCGAGACCATAAAACACACTTTCTACCTTTTCTCAGGCTAGGATGAACCGATTTCTAAAATGTTTGCACATGTATACTACATAGGATCTCAGAGTTCAATACACCTTCATATTCCCACCGGTGAAGTAGGTCTTAAAGTCAGAAATAGACAGAAATAAACAAGTGTGTCACATTAAACCTGTACCAGCTGCTGCTTCAATTCTGTTTGTCTCAATTGTACTTCAAGCGGAGACACTTTTGATGTTTTTCTACAACAAAACCGTTCAGATAGCCAGCAGGGTCATAACCTACTAATATGTCTACTAGTTATCATTTATATTACTCTCAGAACAAGCACAAAACAAAAACTGTAAATGTGCATAAAGAGAATAGACTGACCTGTATGTTGTCCTGTCTGTGTGTGTGTGTGTATGTGTGTGTGTGTGTGTGTGTGTGTGTGTGTGTGTGTGTGTGTGTGTGTGTGTGTGTGTGTGTGTGTGTGTGTGTGTGTGTGTGTGTGTGTGTGTGTGTGTGTGTGTGTGTTTAAAACTGTGGCAGCTACATACTGTGTTTAAGTTTGGCTTCTATTTGTTTAGCTGTGTGTGTGTGTGTGTGTGTGTGTGTGTGTGTGTGTGTGTGTGTGTGTTTACTTAAACAACTATTTTTCTGACAATTGAAGACATTTAGTCCGGTTCTCACTTTGGGACAGGCCTTTAAAGGGCTGTTTGAGGGTTAACACTAGGTTTTAAGGACAGGCCTTTAAAGGGCTGTTTGAGGGTTAACACTAGGTTTTAAGGTTCAGGTATGAATTAGGTTTATGTTAGGGTTAGTGTAAGGGTTCGGGTTAGGCATTTAGTTTTGATGGTTAGGGTTAGGGGCTAGGGAATGCATTGTGTCAATGAGTATCCACATAATATAGACGTACAAAAGTGTGTGTGTGTGTGTGTGTGTGTGTGTGTGTGTGTGTGTGTGTGAGTGTGAGTGTGAGTGTGTGTGTGAGTGAGTGAGTGAGTGAGTGAGTGAGTGAGTGAGTGAGTGAGTGAGTGAAGAATAAGGTTTATGTTAGTGTTAGGGTAAGGGGCTAGGGAAATGCATTATGTCAATGAATGTCCTCACAAGCCCTGACATATATATTTATAAGTGCTGAGTTTTCAGTTTTTTTACAGTCGTCCCTGAACACACCACTCCCACCTGTGTGACTGTCACCTGACTGTCACAGCAGACACTATATGGGCTCATTTAACTGTGTCTTATAAGGCCAAATGTGTTGCCAAATGTTTTATTTATAAACTAAACTTTTGTCTATTTTTGCTGGAAAATCACCTACAAATATTTCCTTTCCTCCCTTTTTTCTTCACTTGGTCGAAATAAACAATACTTTTTTTTAAATATAGTCTGTCATGGGTTGCTGTTCTAAAGTACAGTCGCTTATTTTGTCTATGATAAAGGAAGTTTAAAGTATTTATAATAAAATAGTCCTTATGTAGTGGATGCAGTAAAAATATTATCTTAACTTTAGTATAGGTTATGTGATGTGTATGACATTAGCTATTTGCAATGTTGGGGGATAGATAGATAGATAGATAGATAGATAGATAGATAGATAGATAGATAGATAGATAGATAGATAGATAGATAGATAGATAGATAGGCTATAACATAGGTTAATATATAGGCTAGACAGATACTGTAGATAGATAGATAGATAGATAGATAGATAGATAGATAGATAGATAGATAGATAGATAGATAGATAGATAGATAGATAGATAGATAGATAGATAGATAGATAGATAGACGGGATGTTGCTGCTTCTTTTTAGTCTTGTTTTTTTATAGGCCTAGTTGCTTGTTTCTGTAGCAAGATCTGGCAACACTGTCTGCTTGAAGGCCACCGTTACTCCCCAAAAAAACGCGATTAATAATCACCAGTTTTCTGTCAAATGATGACGTATAAAACAAAATTAAAAAACCCTGACGTCACTGAGAATATAACAGTTTTAAATGACATTGTGTGACGCTTAGTTTAGTTTGAACGAGCTGTCAGTTTGGCAGGCAAGCATCACGCCCTGGGCCTGCCTTGCTTTCATCCATAAACTCACTCACTGTATAATAATGTCCTTACCTCCAGAGTATTTGCCGGCTCCATGAAGAGATCCTCCCCGTCCTCCAGCTCCTGAAAGTCGGATAGATCAGGCGGAGGGTCCCGGTGGGCTGTGACTGTGGATGATGTACTAGTGTCCGCCATTATTATTACAGCGTTGTTGTTTGTGAATGGTGGTGGTGTGTTGATAGCTATGAGGGCAGCTAACGGACACACACACACTCACACACACATAGACACACGCATACACACACACTCTATTTCTCTGACAGGAGGTTTTTCCCACCGCTGTCATGTGACTAGCCGGATGGGAATAAAGATAGGTGAAAAAGAAAAGATAGGACGTCTCACTCTGAAATTTTTCCCTGATTCTAGTGTCACATTACAGAAAATGTATGTATTTAGGCTACTGTACAGTGGTCCTTGCAGATCCTTAAAGGTGCACTATGTAACGTCGGGTGTGTCAGAGAAGAAGTGAATACTTTCTAAGGTATATTCTCATAACTGAATAAACAAAAACTTTGCTCACAGGAAAATGTGATCCCTGGAACACTGTTTGAAGTTAGAAAGCTTCCTGAAAAGTTACTGTTTCACTGTTGTTGTTTACAGCAGCAGGGCCCACAGTTTGGTGAACAAACATATTCTAGTCTTACATTTAGTTCCAGGTTCCTCAAAATAATTTAGTTTTGATTTATGGTGATACAATCATTAAATACTAAGAATTACATGTAGAGACAATATGTTTTGTAGACCAACTGCAGGCTCTATGAATGTAAACAAACCCCCCCCCCCTCCTCTGAAACTACACAGTGACCCTTTAAAAAGTAATGTTTTTGTCTGTTGTTCAATAAAGTTTTCTTGGAAGAAAAACCAAAAAAAATCTCAATAGACGATCTTTGATGCTAAAAGACACGCTATCATTTCCGGTGAAGTTAGCGAATAATTTTGCGACAACAGCTACCGTTAAATCCAAACAGTAGTAACTTTAGATTCATATCCCAGCGTTTATATCCTTCCTTAACGTATTCGGAATTTAAAGCCACCATAACCATCAAGATATCAACATCTTTGTAGTTTCATGGTTGTGGCTCTGGAGGTAGCATGGAAGCTAGCGGGGTAACTGCGAGTCTGAGGCCGAAGGAAGTGCTCGAATCTCGGCATGAATTCACGGAAGACGACCTGGAGCTCGCCTTGGCAAACATGGCGTGTGTAGGTAGGTAACATGAGGACATTTCTTGGGACTAATAATTCTGAAAGTCCGTTTTTTTTTTTATTAGAATAATTTGAATTAACTTGTTGTTTTTAAGCGGGTAAATAGGAGTGACGTATACCTAACAGGAAGTCAGTGAAATGTTTATTTTCATTAATTTAAAAACAAACTTATTTCAACTGTTTTTTATGAAGGATCTTACGTGAAACAATTAAAAATATTTAAAAAATAATTATTGAATTAATTTGCTCCAAAATTAAAATGTATATGAAGGTAGGTAATAATTATTTTTTATTTCCTTTTTTGTTTTTGCGGAGGACCAAAATTTGACCAAATTAAAAGATATAAAGCCTTGATGTGGCCAGACAAGGATGGCGGCTGTGTGTGTGTGTGTGTGTGTGTGTGTGTGTGTGTGTGTGTGTGTGTGTGTGTGTGTGTGTGTGTGTGTGTGTGTGTGTGTGTGTGTGTGTGTGTGTGTGTGTGTGTGTGTGTGTGTGTGTGTGTGTGAGGGGGGGGGGGGGGGAGACGGTTGATGTGTCGTAGGTGCGAGTATGCAGTCTAGGTTGATGTTATTGACGTGGGGTTGAAAGGATAGTGTGGTGTCGAGGATAACACCCAGACTCTGTGTGTGTGTGTGTGTGTGTGTGTGTGTGTGTGTGTGTGTGTGTGTGTGTGTGTGTGTGTAATGTTATTGATGTGGGGTTGAAAGGATAGTGTGGTGTTGAGGATGACACCCGGACTCTTAACCTGGAGGGGGGTGAGTGTGAGTGGGGGGGAGGGGGGAGACAGTGGAGTCATCAATGGTGAGAGAAAAAAGCTATCAGGTTTGAATAATGTGGATTTGGTGCCTCTTAGGCCTTTCACACCGCAGCAAAATCGGAGCCGGTTCTGGGCTAGTTCGGAGCTAGAGACAGTATTTTGGTTTCACAACGCCAAAGAACCGGCTCCGGCCTGTAAAAACCGGTTCAACTCAAACACCAGTATTGAGCATGGTCTAAATCAAGAACTGCTTTTACGCAGGGGGCGGGGTTATCCTTACCTTCATGGAGGGATTATCCTGACCAACCAGACCAACTCAAACCTCATGCCCGCCATATTTAAAAACACCGCTACTACGAGACGTAAACATAACATAATTACCGAACGTAGCGATCAAATTGACCGGCGAAAATACGCTGTATGGGTCCTGTTTGCAAAGTAGGGTGACCAGATCCCAATTCACCAGATGTGGGACAAAGACTATGTTTGTGCGGGACAATGTGTCGTTTTTTTTAGCAAAATAAACTTGTGTCGCCACCGGTAATGCCCGAGACACGGCTTTCTATATTAAAAAACACTATCTTTAGATCAGTGCGCATTAAGGCTGCGGCTTCACATTAAAAGCATTTCACTGGCTTCACATTAGGATTTCACTGGACAAACGTGAGTTGGCTTTTATTTTGAAGTAACAGGAACGTAAACCCACTGAGCCGAGCAGGGCGACACATAACAGACAAACGGAGACACACTCACACACACAGACAAACGGAGAGACGCACACTCACTCACACACACACACACACACACACACACACACATACACACACACACTCACTCACACACACACACACAAACGGAGACATGTAAAAATAACGTATTCGCCACTGTTGTTGTGCTTAAAGCTAGCGGTAGCTTTAGCGTTAGCCACAAGAGCAGCGGCGTCGGGCGACGTACACACACGTTTACAGTGACGTCATGATGTTGCTCTCTTACTGGCTCCATGGCTGTCTCCGGTCGATGTGAACCCAACCGGTTCATAACTGGGATAAGGCTGTAACCAGTTTTGAACTGACCCCAACACCAGCCCGGAACTGGCTCATGTTTCATATTGGTGTGAAAGGCCTAAATGAGGAGAACCTCTGTTTTGACACTGTTTACAGAACCAGCGTTCTATCATTATACAATCGCTATTATAATTTATTACATGGCTCTTTGAGAATCCTATGTAAATCACAGCATTCTACCTAAAGTCTGAACAAGAGCTCCTGCTTCAGCTTGTCGGTCTTTATTTCTAGCAAGTGACCCGTTCGTTATACTTTATCCCTTACATAATGAATGAGGTTTTTCTTCCCTCAGTCTTTCCTCAGTCTTCCCTTGGCCCAGCTGTCCTGTTAATCCTGACCCTACATTTTTACAGAAGTGATGTCACATCTGTAAAATGTAGGGTTAGACAGTGAGACCATAAAACACTCTTTCTGCCTTTTCTCAGGCTAGGATGAACCAATTTCCCAAAAAAAAAGCACATTTATACTACATAGGATCTCAGAGTTCAATACACCTTCATATTCCCACCGGTGAAGTAGGTCTTTAATTTTTAACCCATTTTATCCACTGTATTCCCCCCTCCCCATAGACTTGATATGTAAATTCCAAGCCACTCAGACAGACAGCACGACTCAGGACTTTGGCGTAAACACAGACGCGGACTGGGAGAGCCAGGTGGCGGCCATGTTTGAGTACAGTGTCACTCTGTCGGACAAATACGAGAAACTGATGCTGAAGCAAAGTGACGAAGATGCCGCGACAGAACTACACAAGATAAACCTGCAGAAGAAGAAGGACGAGGCCACCAGACAGCACCTGGTAGGAGTCACACAAACGCTTTTAAATACACACACATTCGCACACATACACTGTATACACACACACACATATACACACACACACACACACACACACACACACATTCACACACATACACTGTATACACACACACACACACACACACACACACACATTCGCACACACACACACATATACTGTATACACACACACACATATACTGTATACACACACATGTACGCACATACACACACGCTTTTAAACACACACACACAAACACACAGACAGACAGATATACTGTATATGTAGACAGACACACACACACACACACACACACACACACACACACACACACACACACACACACACACACACACACACACACACACACACACACACACACAGATGCTGTGCCTACAGAGAGTGTCTCATTTGTAATGTGTTAATGCTGCCATAGTGCATTCGGAGGGAGTAACGTCTAGGGGCGCACTCACACTAGGCAAGTTTGCCTGTTCCATATTCCAGCACGTTTGCTCCGAAAAAAATTGAGAAATCTCAGGGAGAGTCGACAGAGTAAGGGATCCCTCTCCCAGGACGGACATGCTGCAATAGCTGTCATAAGTAGAGAAAAAATCACGAAGGAATTCAATCATTGACCAGATGTTTACATGGTAATACTAAAGTAAAGTGTGAATAGTGTGGATTTTAACCATAGCAGTTTAAGGGAAGGGCCGTTTCCATTTTGGCCTGCATGGACTTTCCAAGAATTTTGGGTCCCGTCGAAAAAACTCCCAGTAAAAAAAAACTTTACCGGAATTACATTTTTTTTTAGAAATCTCAGGGAGAGTTGACAGAGTAAAGGGATCCCTCTCCCAGGACGGACATGCTGCAATAGATGTCATAAGTGGAGAAAAATCACAAAGGAATTTGATCATTGACCAGGTGATTACATGGTAATACTAAAGTAAAGTGCGAATAGTGAATAGTGTGGATGCAGGAAGACTTAAGGTGCTGAACCATAAAAGCCCAACCCAGACGTGCCAGGCCCAGACAGACACCCTGCTGTGTTTACCTGATCACATCTCTGTGACACAAGCTTCAAAGCTGTCTTTGAAGGAAGAGCTCCTATTGGCTGGTTTGAATGCAAACGCTGCTTCCTGATAAGACCACAACCCCTTCTGATTGGATGAGGATGCATTTAGAGCGTTTTAATACAGAATGCAATACGCTCATCTTGGCCATTCCATCTCAGCTTCCAGCCGTGTCAGGAGGAGGTACCAGAATGCTTAAACCTGAGGGCTAAGGAGAAAGCAACCCCATCCTCCAGTCTTTATTATCGCTGGATTAGTTCACGGACTGCTTGAAACATCCTTTTCTGTTTTCCTGGATTCAAAAGAGTTTTTTTATACAGAACCTTCTTCACCAGAGCTGAAGCAAACCTCAGCCTCTCTCATCAAAACAGGACCCACACACTCGCAAAGACGTGGGATTAATTTTTCAAGACACAGCCTGTACTGCCCGTTCCACAGCCCGGAGCCAGCCAGTAGACCCGCCAATAGTGTTTCACGTGAGTGACATGCAGAGAACGACCGCGGGCTGGAATTAAACCCGGGTCCGCTGCTGGCAGAGGCCCATGGGGGGGGGGGGGGGGACGCCCTACCAACTGAGCTAAGAGCGTCCCGTGGTTTCTTGATTTAACGTAATTCTGACTTGCTTATGTTTTACATTTCGCTCACTGTGTTTTACTCCCGTTAACCAGGAATGTATTGATGTGTTTGTTGTTGCCGTCACACCCAAGGCCGGTGAATTGTTCCCTCTTTATCAATTGAACTCGGTGTAAGTAAATGCACGTCTGTGGCTCACTGTGTGATTGAAGGAAACGGTTCACTGTGCTCTGGAACTGCGCCTACTGTCTTTCTCCTTTCTGTCTCCTTCTCATTTCAAACTTCGTACATCCACACAGACAGACAGACAGACAGACAGAGACACACACACACACACACACACACACACACACACACACACACACACACACACACACACACACACACACATTTTAAAAAACAAACATGTGCTTTTCTGTGTGTATTTCTTCAGGCCCTCCTGGAGAAACTCGAGTCTCTGCGCGTGAAGCTGCAGCTGAACAACTCCAAAGCCACGAAGAAGAACTTCCTCTCCAAGAAACAGGAAATGACCTCAGAGAAGACCAGAGCCGAGGACGAGAGGAACAGGTAAATCTTGGTTGCGTTCTGAATCTCCTCCTCTTTCTTTTTTCTATTCTACATACTACATCCGACGATAAAAAGAATCTAGTTAGGATGCAGTAGGCATACTATTGGGACATACTTTACTCTCTTATTTCATCATAACATTGCTCCTTGATCTTGCCTCTTGCTTTTATATCCGTCGCCTCCCCGTTTGTTTTCATATGGAGGCTTCGTCGATGTGACGTCACTTCACGTGCGCACTGGATTGTGGGTCAGAATCGCCCAAATAGGATGCAGTTTTCAACACTAACAATCTTGGCCGCATGAAGTAGGACATCCGGGTACTTCTAACCATCCTAAATCTGGCCACAAGAATCGGCCTTTTGTGTACATAGGAATAGTCTTCGATTTTTATCAGCTTATGAAAAATTTGGACCAAAAACAAGTGTCGCATTTTTATGTACTTTTAAATTCAAAAATATTGGAATACAGTCTTAGGTTAGTATATAAAATGTTATAAAATAGTGAAAAACATCACTTTTTCCCCAAACTAGCAGATTAAAACACTTTTTTTTTCAAACTCTTTGGCCTTTTGTGTTTCGTACATAGAAAATCTTGTCCTTTTTTGTCCTATAACCCCATTGAAACTCACCACCTTTCCCCGTCTCTGTCCCCAGACTAGCGAAGGAGCTTGAGGACATTATTATTCGAATCGTTATATAGTTTAGTTTGTAGAAAGTTTCGAAAATAGCGGAAAAATTAAACTTTTCTTTCCATATAGCAGCCTCTACCACGTGTACATTTGTCCATTTTGTCCCTAAAAAATTGCTAAAATACTTCAGATTTCTGCAATTTTTTCTTTCAAAACCCTTTCAAACTCTCCGGTCTCTGTCCCCAGACTAGCTACGGAGCTTGAGGACAGCGAGCGGAAGCTGTCGTCCCTGTCCTCAGAGCAAGGACGACAGCTTTGATTTCAGCTCATGATTAACTGGAGCAAAAACAAAAAAGTGCTGCATTTATATTTTTGTTTAGTGTCCTTTTTTAAAATTAAGAAATCTTATTATTCAATTCATTATTTTGTATATATCATGTTATAAAATAGTGAAAAACGTCACTTTTTTTCCAAGGAGCAGCCTAAAATGTATTGGATTTTTGTCTTAAATAACCATTAAAACTCATCGTCCGTCCAGACTGGCATAGTATCTTTTAAAGTGTTAGAAAATAGTGAAAAATGCAAAAAAATAAAAAATCTAAAACACATGAGATTTGTGATATTTTGTCCTAAAAACCCATTGAAACTCACCTTAATGTCTCCTTATCTCCACAGACAAGCGGAAACTTGAAACTGACCTCCTTTCCTCCCCTCTCTCCCAGACTAGCCAAAGAGCTTGAGGACAGCGAGCGGAAGCTATTAGCACTATCCTCATAAAGGCCTTTTGTGTAAATAGAAATAGTGTTGGATTTCAGATCATGCATGAAAAATTGGAGAAAAAACCAAAATAGTGTTGCATTCATATTTTTGTTCAGGGTGTCATTTAACTACAAACTATTTGAATCAAGTATATAGTTTAGTTTGTAGAAACTTTAGAAAAATAGCGAAAAATGTAACTTTTCTTTCCAAATAGCAGCCTCTACCACGTGAAAATGTGTCAATTTTGTCCCTAAAAAAATGCTAAAATACTTGAGGTTTCTGCCATTTTTTCTTTCTAAACCCTTTCAAACTCTCCCCTCTGTCCCCAGACTAGCCAAAGAGCTTGAGGACAGCGAGAGGAAGCTGTCGTCTTTATCCTCGGAGCACAGCGAGGAGCAGCGGAGATGGACGGAGGAGCTGGAGGAACTGCGGTTAGAGATGGAGCGCGTTCGCCGGGACGCGCAGGAGAAAGAACTGATCGCTCTGAAGGACGAGATCTCTGCTGTGGAGAGACAGAGAGACACAGCCATGGGACATATACAGGCCTGGCTCGGAGAGGTTGTGTGTGTGTGTGTGTGTGTGTGTGTGTGTGTGTGTGTGTGTGTCTGTCTGTGTGTCGATCTATCTGTCTGTCTGTATATCTTTCTGTCTGTCTGTCTAGTTATTTATCTGTCTGTCTGTGTGTGTGTGTGTGTCTGTTGCTCTGTCTGTCTATCTATCTGTCTGTCTAGGTGTCTGTCTGTCTGTCAATTATTATGATTCTATATAAAAGAGGTGCATTCAGGGATTCTAGAGAAAATCAGTCAAAATCAGTGAATATCTCCTCATGATACACTAGCTGTCTGTACTGTTTGAAATATGGTGTTTTAATACGCAGCCTAGACTCTGTAAACTGGTATGTATACAAAGTGGGCCCGCCATATCTAGCATCATGCCCGTTTACAGAGCCTAAGCTGTGTATTAACACTAGATTTTTTTTCATCGGAATATTTTCACTGATTTTGACAACAAGCGATCTCTATTCAAAACACACTAACTCACTCACTCACTCACTCACTCACTCACTCACTCACTCACTCACTCACTCTCTCTCACTCACACACTCACTCACTCACTCACTCACTCACTCACTCACTCACTCACTCACTCACTCACTCACTCACTCACTCACTCACACTAGGGCTGCAACTAACGATTATTTTGATATATATTTTCTCGATTAATCGATTATTAATCGATTAGTGGTTTGGTCCGTAAAATGTCAGAAAATGGTGAACATTTTTCCAAAGCCCATGTTGACGTCCTCAAATGTATTTTTCTGTCCAAAACACACAGATATTTCAGTTTGCTGTCGTAATAGGATTAAAGAAACCAGAAAATATTCACATTTGAGAAGCTGAAATCAGAGAATTTGGAAATTATTTATTAAAAAATTACTCAAAACGATTAATCGATTATCAAAATAGTTGTCGATTACTTTAATAATCGATTTGTCGATTAATCGTTGTAGCTCTAGCTCACACACACACACACACACACACACTCACGCACTCACTCACTCACTCACTCACTCACTCACTCACTCACACACACACACACACACACTCTTACCTTTCTAACCGGTCCCTTCTATCCTAGGTGGGGCAGTATTTGAACACACTGCGCGTAGAGTTCCCTCAGCAGTTTCCTCAGGAGAGGGTGAAGTGGGAGAAGCAGGAAGAGGCCGTTATACGGAGCAAGGCTGAACTAGAGAGACGCTACCAGGTACGGGCTTCATTTATCATTTTATTTAAACCTGCAGTGTGAAGAATTTGGGATTTTATTTCCTAGCAGATTTTGTAGAAAGTAATTATAATATCCATAAGTACATTTAATTTAGTGCATAATAGCTGAATTTTTTTTTTTTATTATTTATTTTTCCCTTAGAAAGGGTCTCATATATGTCCATATTTCTGCACATTTTGGACCAAGGCCTAGTGCCGCCATCTTGAAAGTGTCATAGTTGGAATGTCATCAGGTGCATTGTTTAAAATGTTGAACTGTTCTTGTCCTTGAAGGCCACTGTAGCTTCTGTTATTATTCTAAAGAGTTGGGGTTACCCAGGGAGCGTTGCATTCTAGAACTTTGTAGAACTTTCTTGATGATGTCATATTACACACTGCACCTTTAAATGTTTTATTTCTATTCTGCTTTTCTAATGTCTATTCTATACTTGATGTATTTTAATCTTGATGTACTTATTGCCCCTGTAAAGCACTTTGAATGGCCTTGTGTCTGAATTGTGCTATAGAAATAAACTTGCCTTGCCTAGGGGTGTAACAAATACATGTATTCGTACTAAACCGCAATAATTAATTATGCCGTAAATAGCTTCAAGATGATGTAAATATGCCAAATGTAGAGACTTGTTTTAACTACGGTGCGGAACTAGCACTTTTATTTGAGAAGTATTTTATTTATTGGTTGTTTGCAGCAGTATTTTCTTTTTTCTATACTGAAAAATACCTATAGGCAGGGCTGTACGCTTATTTTTTTAGGTGGTACCACTGGTGCTAGCAAGCAAAAAAATTCAGTAGCACAAAAATAAATTTGGTAGCACACAAAGTATGATCAAAAACTTGCATAACCTTAACCCTTGCATTTCACTGTAATTACCTTTGAGCCAGTCATCTTGGTCTCCTTTGAGATTCTCAATTAATATTATATCCTAGTGTGTGCAGTAATAAATAATTGTAGAAGAATGAATAGGGGTGCACTGATTGCAATTTAGACAAAATAATCTAACCTGCCAATTGCAATTTTTTGCTGATTCAGAATAATTTTTCCCCATAAAAATATAAAAATAATATCTATATCTATGTATGTTTTGTATATACTAATGCTGTCAAACGATTAAAATATTTGATCGCAAGTTAACTATCAATGTCATAGTTAACTCGCGATTAATCGCATTTTTACCTATTCTAGCCTAAATGTCCCTTGATTTCTTTTTGTCCCATTATTTTTTCTCATTTTAATGCTCTTATCACACCCATTCTCTACACCCTTGTAATTCAGTGTATTTCTTCTAAAATATCATCATTTGCAATTCAGTGCAAATAGCCCACAATGTAGACCCCCCCCACCCCTAGAACAGCATACACAAACATAATTGGAACTTCTTTTTTTATTTAAAAACCAAACCAAAAAACAACATAGGCTATATAAAACAAATTAGTATTTAGGCTACATTAAACTTGTTGTTGTAGGCCTAAATGTTTTGGGAGTCTTTCATCCACGGCTTATTGGAGTGGACACACTATACGCTTGTGTGCCGGACTGCCGGTGGGTGCCGGGTGGTTGCCATTGCGCTGCTGCAGCCGAGGCAGTCTCCCTTCGTAGCGAAAATTAAAGTGAAAATTAATGACTGCCGGCTGCCACCAACATTCATGGAGGTTTTGGTGTGCGTGCAGAGTTATAAGTAAGACTTTTGCAAATGACAAGCTTTCTTTACTGTTCTTTTTCCGCGAAGTCCCAGAGTCACAACACGGAAGAAGCTACTAGTGAAGCAGCTGAGCTAGGAAGTGCTAGGTTCCGGTCTCTGCTTCAAAATAAAAGTCAAAATTGACTTGACGTTTAGTCGTTTTGCCAGTTAAATTATTTTAATGTGAAATTACGCTGTAGGACATGTTTCGTTTGAATTAACAGTAACTTACCTGCGAGCCAGATGTATGGTTTGTGGTGTGTTGTTCTAACATTACTAGTTGATGCAACAGCATGAGAAAAAACCACAACGTTTCCTAGGCCATGACGAGCGTTAATCGCGCGATAAAAAAATTAACGCCGTTAATAACGCAATAAACTGACAGCACTAGTATATACATATAATTATTATATTAATAATAATATTTTTTTTTGAAAATGTCCTTCTGTTAATTAAAACCAAACTTTAAAACACTAAACATAGCCTATTAAATAAATAAGTATACATATTGGTGCAATTTAGGATACATTAAATAGGTTGTTGTGAATGTGTTGGAAGTTGTTCTTCAGTGGCTTATTTCAAACTTTGTTTTTAGACTACTGTTGACTTTTCTCTGCAGCTGAATGAGTTGCCTTTCTAGCTAGAGCACTGCAGGGCTGTGAAGCGCTAATTTCCTGTTCTTACCGGCTTCAAAATAAAAGTCAACTCACGTTTGGCTAGTAACAGGCTTTTAACGTGAAGGCGCACAGGAAATGTTCTGTTTGCACACGCGCTAACTTATCTGCGGTAATCTCCTTCCAGTTATTACCGTTGGTGAAGTTTTTATAGGTAGAATCGCTGCACGAGCACAGATCCCGAGGAAACATATCTTTCACCAGCCAAAGTGAAGGGTGGACTCAATAACTTACTTGCCTGAGACTACATTTACCCCCATTTGGAGTGTTAATGTAGAGCCCTCTAAGCAGTGTTGTGCATCTCTCCTCTGTGTTTCATAGACAGCCTCTCCTCATTATCAACTAGCACTAGTGCGAATGGACTTGTATTCATCATCGCACGTGATCAATTTCAGTAGTAAATGCGATCAAAACTGTCGCACTGTACAGCTCTGCTATAGGCCCAATGCTGAACACAGTTTTTTTTTTTTTACATTTTCCCTCTTAACTGAGAACCGTACCGTACAGAACCGAACCGTGACTTTTGTTACACCCCTACTTTCAGGACGTCCTGCAACAGCTGCAGCTGGGCCGAGAGCTAGAGAGTCTGCCCACTATCAACATGCCCGCACTGCCTCAAGTCCCTATGGTAAGAACCGGTGTCTGTCTGTCTGTCTGTCTGTCTGTCTGTCTGTCTGTCTGTCTGTGTCTGTCAACATGCCGGCACTGCCTCAAGTCCCTATGGTAAGAACCCTGTGTGTGTGTGTGAGCCTAGAATGTAAGGGATAATATATAGGATATATTGAATGCCTG
Source organism: Hyperoplus immaculatus (assembly GCA_949357725.1). NCBI lineage: Eukaryota > Metazoa > Chordata > Actinopteri > Uranoscopiformes > Ammodytidae > Hyperoplus > Hyperoplus immaculatus. The sequence goes on from OX442351.1 coordinate 36,351,682, forward strand.
TTCAATGGCTTATAAAAAAAACAAATAGCTAATCAGCCAATCACATGGCAGAAAATCTTGTCAAGAATGTTATAATTTATTTTTTATTTTTACAAACACCTGCACCAGTACAATATACAAAAAACAAACGAACAAAAAAACGAACCGAACCAAAAAAAAAAGGCAAGTCTATCCCAAACTTCCACTTATTAGGAAATGACTGTGTGTAGATTGCAAGTCTCAGTAGTCACGTTTAACGGAGGATATTCACCGCCTGACTTACGAACTTCGGGACAAGGATCAGCTGACCGCAGAGTTTGCTTCCGTAGCATCTTAAGAGTCAAAGGCTGGGGCGGCTGTTGATAAGGAGGACGACCCGTAACCTCATGGTCGGTGGTTCGATCCCCTGCCTCCCCGCCACATGTCCAAGTGTCCCTGGGCAAGGCACAGAGCCCTCAACTGCTCCAGGGGTGTGGCACCAGGGGGATAACGAAAACAACATTTCTATTATCGTGTGTGACTTTCCTTTCCTTTCCTTGCGTATGTTTAATTGACAAATAATTGACCATTTCAACATTTTTTAATTTCAAAGAAAATTTCGATTATGCAGCAGCGTTCCAGTCTTGAGGATCTGGATGACTCAATGTGGTCCTCCTCCTCCTTCTCGCTGTCAACACAGTCGGTTTGGGACTCTGCAGCCGTCTCCGTTCCCTTTCCCCACCGACGGCTGACTTCCATGTACACGTCCCGTCTGGATACTCCTAAAGCTGAGGTAAACGGACCTATAGACCTCTCTGAGCTGGACGCAAGGGAACCATGCACTACCACCACCATCGCTCCAACCACCAGCCCGCCACCGACTGAGGCCAACCAGGGAAACACGTCTACAGCGCCGGCCAAAAGCTCCACACCGAAGCCCGTCCAGCATCCATGGTGCACGGTGGAGTATCGCGGCCGAAAAAGGAGCAGGTTGGCTGGGGAGCGAGTTCCCAGTTCACAGCCTCCTATGGAGCTCTCGAACCACTTTGATTTGCTGAAGCCGGAAGATGATGCCACGACGGTCCAGCTTGATGATGCAACCACTACATCCCCGCATCCAGTGGTAAGTGAGCACCCGCTATCTTGCCCAGGGGCCCCCATCCCGCCCTACACCGGGGGGGGACAGCGAAAACAACATTTCTATAACCGTGTCTGACTTTCCTTGCGCATGCTTAATTGACTAATAATTGACCATTTCAAAATTTCAAAGCAAATCTCGATTGTGGCCCGTTCGGATACTCTTGAGGCAAATGAGGTAAACGGACCTATTGACTTCTCTGAGCTGGACACAAGGGAACCAGGCACTACCACCATCGCTCCAACCACCACTACCCCGCCGCGGACTGATGCCAACCAGGGAAACACGTCCACAGCACCAGCCAAAAGCTCCAGACCGAAGCCACGGTGTCGCGGCCGAAAAAGGAGCAGGTTGGCTGGGGAGCGAGTTCCCAGTTCACAGCCTCCTATGGAGCTCTCGAACCACTTTGATTTGCTGAAGCCGGAAGATGATGCCCCGACGGTCCAGCTTGATGATGCCCCAACAACATCCCCGCATCCAGTGGTAAGTGAGCGCCCGCTATCTTGCCCAAGACCCCCCCCCCCCCGGTATAGGACGGGATGGGGGAAGCGAAACCAACATTTCGATAACCGTGTCTGACTTTCCTTGCGCATGCTTAATTGACTAATAATTGACCATTTCAAAATTTCAAAGCAAATCTCGATTGTGGCCCATTCGGATACTCTTGAGGCAAAGGAGGTAAACGGACCTATAGACCTCTCTGGGACGGACACAAGGGAACCAGGCACTACCACCATCGCTCCAACCACCACTACCCCGCCGCGGACTGATGCCAACCAGGGAAACACGTCCACAGCGCCGGCCAAAAGCTCCACACCGAAGCCACGGTGTCGCGGCCGAAAAAGGAGCAGGTTGGCTGGGGAGCGAGTTCCCAGATCACAGCCTCCTATGGAGCTCTCGAACCACTTTGATTTGCTGAAGCCGGAAGATGATGCCCCGACGGTCCAGCTTGATGATGCCCCAACAACATCCCCGCATCCAGTGGTAAGTGAGCGCCCGCTATCTTGCCCAAGACCCCCCCCCCCCCCCCCCCGGTATAGGGCGGGATGGGGGGAAGCGAAACCAACATTTCGATAACCGTGTCTGACTTTCCTTGCGCATGCTTAATTGACTAATAATTGACCATTTCAAAATTTCAAAGCAAATCTCGATTGTGGCCCGTTCGGATACTCTTGAGGCAAAGGAGGTAAACGGACCTATAGACCTCTCTGGGACGGACACAAGGGAACCAGGCACTACCACCATCGCTCCAACCACCACTACCCCGCCGCGGACTGATGCCAACCAGGGAAACACGTCCACAGCGCCGGCCAAAAGCTCCACACCGAAGCCACGGTGTCGCGGCCGAAAAAGGAGCATGTTGGCTGGGGAGCCAGTTCCCAGTTCACAGGGAAACACATCCACAGCACCGGCCATAAGCTCCACACAGAAGCCCAAAGATGCCCCGACAACATCTCCGCATCAACCCGAGTCACCGGAACCAACTCTAGTGGCGGCTCAAGGCGCAAGGAGGAAGATAATCGTTAAGAGAGAGGTAAGAGAGCGTCCGCTACCTCGCCCAGGGAGCTCACAGTCACACACAACCGCACCATCTCCTCCTCCTCCTTTTCTCTAACCCTAACCCGCTACCCTGATCACGGGGACTCCCTAACCAGGAACATACGGTTCTAATTATTTTATTTTGAGATTATTTTGGGGCATTTTTAAACTTTATTAAATCCACGGGTCGGATTTGAACCCGCGACCAAGGCAGCTCACACACAATTTTTTCATTAAGTGATGTCTGACGTGACAAAAACACTATTGTGTGTGGGACAAGACTACATTAACACATTTGGGACTGGACAAGCTATCGGAGACAAGACAACAACAACAACAGAAAACTAGAAATTAATAATAATAATAATAATAATAATAATAATCCTTATTTTATCCCTCCTCTTTTCTAACCCGCTACCCTGATCATCGGTGACTCCCTAACCAGGCACATTCGGTCCTTTTTGTATATGTTAAGATTTTTTTGGCATTTTCAAGCTTTATTGGATAGTACAGAGTTGAAATGGGGAGACAGAGAGAGAGAGAGAGGGGGGGGGGGGTATGACCTGCAGTAAAGGTCCAAGGCCGGAGCCAATATGGTACGCGCTCTATCCACTACACCACCGGAGCGCCCCTCCTCCTCTTTTCTAACCCGCTACACTGATCACCGGGGACTCCCTAACCAGGAACATACGGTTCTTTCTTTTTTGTATTTTAAGATTATTTTGGGGCATTTTCAAGCTTTATTAGGTCCACAGGTTGGATTTGAACCCTCAACCACTGCAACGGAGATGGGATTCACCCAACACACCATGGAAGCCAAATGTTGTTGCGTGCAGTATCCAGTGTGCAGTGCAGTCCTCCCTAGACGCCCACTCAGGAGATCGCCCACACTATTCAGCACTATTCCCAAGCCCCATCAACTTTACATTTTCCTTTTGTTTGTTTACTGTTGTGCACCTATGCAAAGTGCTTTTGAGAGTGAGAAAAGCATTATATAAATTTAATATATTATTATTATTATTATTATTATTATTATTATTATTCAAGAAACCAGCACCCCCTACTGTCCATCTCCGGCACCACTTTGTACAGTTTTTTTTCACAAAACACATAAAAAACATCTGTACCATCACAACAAGGACACAAACCAAGACATAAAAAAATTAAATAAACGAAAAAATAAATTATAATAAATTATACCATGCTTTCATGAAAGCCATTTGTAAATGACTGTTTAAATCCCCCACACCAACCCCAGAGAGTTCACAAGTATTCATGGTGGCAACTGTTAGCACTACCAGGCTACATCCACAGCTAGCCGATTCACGCCACAAGCAGCGCAACAATATCAAACTGAGGAACACAGTCATGAAAAAGCATTGTTTAATAAAAGGTGGGGCTTAAAGAGACGGTCTCTAAAACGGAGGATTTCAGACAGAGGCTGAAAAGAGGAGATTCAGCAATGGCAATGTGAGAAATATTTAAAAGGTTTTCTTGGACACTACACCATGAAAACAGTTGCTAGTAACAACCAAATTAGAATTTTGAACCTGAAAAATTAGCAGAAATATGTGTCCTTTAATATTTTTATTTTCTTTCCTTCCAGGCGCAGTTGAGATTCAACCAGGTGATGCAGACGATAGTGCGCCCTCACTTCATGCCCCCCCCTAACCAGAGACACTTACACCCCCCACCCCCACCCCCACACACACACACCCCTATCCCTAACCCACACTTCTATCAACCACAGCCAGGGCATTTCATACCTCCTCAATTTCAACACAGGCACCGATTCAACCCACCACCACCAAACCAACCTCAACCTAACCAGCATCATTTCATAGCTACCGCCCCTCATACACCTCAACAAATGAGAGCGCCCCAAATTCAAAACCAACCAATAGGAGCCCAGCAACCTCTGCAAAACCCCATCAGAGCCCCCGTACAACCACAAAACCCTATGAATGGGTCACCAGTCAACCCAGTCAGCCCCTCTCCGCCCCCGGCCACGGCTAAACTAGATATGGTTCTGGAGAAGCTCGGTGCAAGGTTCCCACAGTGCGATCGCACACAGCTAACGTCACTGCTGCAACAGGTTTGAATCTATTCTATTCTATTTGGTTACGTTAATTTATCTTTTTATTTTTTATTAATAATAATTAAACAATTTATATTCAAGCTACATGGTTCACCAACTGATGTTGTTTTAAAATGTGCTATAGAAATAATTTTGACTTTAAGTTTATCTCCACACTAACTTTTCTTTCCTTACAACAGATTCTATTTTGTTTAATTTGATTTTACATTCTACTTTATATTTACTTGGTGCACCTTGGCTCCACGCTTTAAAGTAGCTACGAGGAACATTCAGTTTGTGTTCATTCCAGCACCCCCCTTTGAACGAAAGCGGTAGTGCTTTATTTAACTACGTTCGTGGGTGAGCGTATACCCATGACAAAGGCATTAAAGAAAAACTTTATAAAAATAGCATTCTTTGCTCTGATAGTCTCGGAAAATTTAGACTGTTTAAGAAATATTTAAAAAGTCCCTCGTAGCTACTTTAAGTGTGTGTGTGTGTGTGTGTGTGTGTGTGTGTGTGTGTGTGTGTGTGTGTGTGTGTGTGTGTGTGTGTGTGTGTGTGTGTGTGTGTGTGTGTGTGTGTGTGTGTGTGTGTTGCTGTAATTGTTAATCTTGAGTCTTGACTGTCCTAACAGGTGAAGAGTTCCCGCGGTACGCTAGCTGGCATGTCTATGGAGGATCTGATGGACCACGTTAACCGACTGATTCAGAACGGGAGGTCTGCCCCTGGGCCGATCAGCAGGCCGACACCCCCCGGACCCATCCAGAGACCCACACCTCCACCAGACAGAGTCAGTACACACTCAAATTACACAGCCTAGGCTCCGTAAACTGGTTATTTGAACAAAGGGGGGCCACAATAGCTAACAACATGTCAGGGTTAGTATACACACAAAATAGTTTATAGCTTTATTTAATCTAAATAAACATTAAATAAGTAATCGTCTAATGGATTTGTCTTGCATTACAGTTTATGAGATACATATCAATGACACAATTTACCCCATGGTATTCATTCCAAAAGGCACAACTCACCCCGCACGGGGGGCAAGACAACTTTTTTTCCAAAAGCTATATTTCTTAAACAGTTTATTTCAGATCCGAAGTTATTGTTGCCGGGGATGCACAACATCCTGAAATATATGTACATATTTGATTTGGAGACTTAAAAAATTTAACTTTTTTTTTTACTGTTTTTTAAAAGTGATTGAATTTAACCTTTAAATCTCCCCCCCTTCCCCCCCGCCCCTCCTTACAGAGAGCCCTGGGAGCAGTGGGACTGGGCCGTAAGCCTTGCCTTGTGTGTCAGAACATGGTTGATCTGGAGAGCAGACACCCCCTCAGCTGCTCTCACACCATCCACAAAGACTGCATCAGGATGTGGCTACAAACCTCCAAGAACAACACCTGTCCCTTCTGTGGCTAGCTAGCCTCATTCTAATCGCTAATCTGGGCCTAAGAAAATATATAATTAATAATTTGATGCTTATTTGTGCCAAAGAATTTATAATTAGTACGAATGGCAATACAATTTAAGGAGCAAATTATAATTTTTTTTATCATGTTACTGATAATTTTTCTATTCTGAAGTGAAATTTGTATGGAAAAAGATTAGGGCCATTTCAAGCGACTATACATTAATTAAAACAAACGTTTAGGAATATTCAATTCGATTTTCTACCAAGTCTGTTTTAGAAAATGTGGCTTGAGTACAGCTAATCTGTGCCTAAGAAAATTAACAATTAATAATTTGACTCTTATTTGTGCCAAAGAAAATTGTATTAATAAGGTACAAATGACAATTAAGATAATACATGAAATTTAATGTGGTGACTGGCTATACACCAGCGATAAAAACAACGCATGTCCATTCTGTGGCTAGCTGGCATCATGCTTATTTGTGCCTAAGAAAATGTATAATTAAAAGGAGCTACGAGGAGCTTTAAAATATTTCTGAAACAGTCTTAATTTTTCCTCTGATGATCATAAATTACATGTAACAGCAAACGAGACCATCAGTGCAAAGAATGCTGTTTTTATATAGTTTGTCTTAATGCCTTGGTCATGGGTATACGCTCACCCAGGAACAACAGCCGGCGTGGTAAAAACACTACCGCTTTTGTCCAAAGGGGGCGCTAGAATTGACAAAAGCTGAAAGTTCCTCGGGGCACCTATAATAATTTGACGCTATTTTGTGCCAAAGAAAATTGAATTCATAAGGTACAAACGACAATAAAGATAATTAAAGAAAGTCAAGTAGCAAATATTGTTTTTGCTATCATGTTACTCATAATTTTTAACATGGTAACAAGTGAAATTGAACGGGAGAATTTTAGGGCCAGGGGTGAAAACAATTATTATTTTTACTTTTCATTATGAAAAAAAGCTGAAACACAATCTGGTGAATGAAGTAGAAAAGTTGAGAATAAACAACAGTTCCAGACAGTGGAAAAATATGGAAAAATCTGGTCGGATTTGAACTTCTGGAATCAATTACTTATGTGTTCTGTTATCGTTTGAAATCTGTTACCGTTTGATACTTTCTGCCAACACCTGACACAATTATTATTTTTATTTGCCTGTTTTTTTTTTCCCGACAATCTTATAAATGCGTCAGTGTTTATTGTTGTGTTATCAAATGCTGCCGAATAACTATCTTATTTTGTCAAAATAAAATTGTATTACGCTGGGAAAAATAGTGAATTTTGTGAAAAGCTAACAAGCAAAAGTGAACATTTTAAGATTGTAGCAAGCTTTGTTTGTTCTGGTATTATTTGGAAACTGTAACTGATAATTCTTTCAATAAAACTTAAGTTTTTTAGGATTAAAAATACATATTTTGTTTTATATATAATGTTCTGAAGACATCAGGTTGTGTCGACTTATCAGAAATTGTATTTCTCAAAATAAAATTGTGTGAATTTAAAAAATTGTGTTTTTGTTATTTAATTGTGCTCTGAGTTCCCATGACAAAGGCATTAAGAAAAACTATATAAAAATAGAATTCTTTGCACTGATGGTCTCATTTGCTGTTACATGTAATTTATGATCATCAGAGGAAAAATGAGACTGTTTCAGAAATATTTAAAAGTTCCTCGTAGCATCTTTAACACGAACAATGTTAGTCTGATTACTTAAAAATAAATTATGCCAGAATTAAATTATGTTAAATATGCTTTATAAAGTTACAGTGTTTAATATCGGAGTATTTAGCATCATCTAGTGGTGAGATTCTAGATGTCATGCTCCCTTGCTAACCCCTCCCTTTGTGGGAGAATTTACAGAAGCTACGGTGGCCTTCAAGGACAATAAGCTAGTTACTAAAGATGCATCCACCACTGTCTTATAATAGGCTATTTATTTGAGATAAAAGCTGGGTTTTTCGAAACACTCCCACTGCTGCACTTACACACACACATACACTTCGGTATTTGAATTTGATTTTTATTTTTCACAGCCATATTTGCAGACGTAGTCGAAGCGTTTAACATAACTGTTCCAAATCACCACAGATTCACCAGGGAGACTGCCCCCCCATGTCACCCATTGCAGTTTGGTGGAGGCTTGGGTCTGTCTCTTCTGTCAACTCTGGAGTTGGTTCCTCTTGAGTTGGTTCCTCTGGAGTTGGTTCCTCTGGAGTTGGGTTCTCTTGAGTTGGTTCCTCTGGAGTTGGGTTCTCTGGAGTTGGGTCCTGTCGAGTTGGGTTCTCTGGTGTTGGGTTCTCAGGAGTTGGTTCCTCTGGAGTTGGGTTCTCTGGAGTTGGTTCCTCTGGAGTTGGTTCCTCTGGAGTTGGGTTCTCTGGTTCCTCTGGAGTTGGGTTCTCTGGAGTTGGTTCCTCTTGAGTTGGTTCCTCTGGAGTTGGGTTCTCTGGAGTTGGGTTCTCTGGAGTTGGTTCCTCTTGAGTTGGTTCCTCTGGAGTTGGTTCCTCTGGAGTTGGGTTCTCTTGAGTTGGTTCCTCTGGAGTTGGGTTCTCTGGAGTTGGGTCCTCTGGAGTTGGGTTCTCTGGAGTTGGGTTCTCAGGAGTTGGTTCCTCTGGAGTTGGTTCCTCTGGAGTTGGGTTCTCTGGTTCCTCTGGAGTTGGGTTCTCTGGAGTTGGTTCCTCTTGAGTTGGTTCCTCTGGAGTTGGGTTCTCTGGAGTTGGGTTCTCTGGAGTTGGTTCCTCTTGAGTTGGTTCCTCTGGAGTTGGGTTCTCTGGAGTTGGTTCCTCTTGAGTTGGTTCCTCTGGAGTTGGGTTCTCTGGAGTTGGTTCCTCTTGAGTTGGTTCCTCTGGAGTTGGGTTCTCTGGAGTTGGTTCCTCTTGAGTTGGGTCCTCTGGAGTTGGTTCCTCTGGAGTTGGGTTCTCTGGAGTTGGGCCCTCTGGAGTTGGTTCCTCTGGAGTTGGGTTCTCTGGAGTTGGTTCCTCTGGAGTTGGGTCCTCTGGAGTTGGTTCCTCTGGAGTTGGGTTCTCTGGAGTTGGTTCCTCTGGAGTTGGTTCCTCTGGAGTTGGTTCCTCTGGTTCCTCTGGAGTTGGGTCCTCTGGAGTTGGGTCCTCTGGAGTTGGTTCCTCTGGAGTTGGGTTCTCTGGAGTTGGTTCCTCTGGAGTTGGGTCCTCAGGAGTTGGTTCCTCTGGAGTTGGTTCCTCTGGAGTTGGGTCCTCTGGTTCCTCTGGAGTTGGGTCCTCAGGAGTTGGTTCCTCTGGAGTTGGGTTCTCTGGAGTTGGGTCCTCTGGAGTTGGTTCCTCTGGTTCCTCTGGAGTTGGTTCCTCTGGTTCCTCTGGAGTTGGATTCTCTGGAAATGGGTTCTCTGGAGTTGGGTTCTCTTGAGTTGGAGCAGGTTCTCTGGAGCTGGGTACTCTGGAGTTGGTTCCTCTGGAGTTGGTTCCTCTGGAGTTGGGTTCTCTGGAGTTGGGTTCTCTGGAGTTGGTTCCTCTGGAGTTGGTTCCTCTGGTTCCTCTGGAGTTGGGTCCTCTGGTTCCTCTGGAGTTGGTTCCTCTGGAGTTGGGTCCTCTGGAGTTGGTTCCTCTGGAGTTGGTTCCTCTGGTTCCTCTGGAGTTGGGTTCTCTGGAGTTGGTTCCTCTGGAGTTGGGTTCTCTGGAGCTGGTTCCTCTGGAGTTGGTTCTCCTGGAGTAGGGTTCTCTGGAGTTGGGTTCTCTGGAGTTGGTTCCTCTGGAGTTGGGTTCTCTGGAGTTGGGTTCTCTGGAGTTGGTTCCTCTGGAGTTGGTTCCTCTGGAGCTGGGTTCTCTGGAGTTGGTTCCTCTGGAGTTGGGTTCTCTGGAGTTGGTTCTTCTGGAGTTGGGTTCTCTGGAGTTGGTTCCTCTGGAGTTGGTTCCTCTGGAGTTGGGTTCTCTGGAGCTGGTTCCTCTGGAGTTGGGTTCTCTGGAGTTGGTTCCTCTGGAGTTGGGTTCTCTGGAGCTGGTTCCTCTGGAGTTGGGTTCTCTGGAGTCGGTTCCTCTGGTTCCTCTGGAGTTGGTTCCTCTGGTTCCTCTGGAGTTGGGTTCTCTGGAGTTGGTTCCTCTGGAGTTGGTTCTCCTGGAGTAGGGTTCTCTGGAGTTGGGTTCTCTGGAGTTGGTTCTCCTGGAGTAGGGTTCTCTGGAGTTGGATCCTCTGGAGTTTGGTTCTCTGGAGTTGGTTCCTCTGGTTCCTCTGGAGTTGGTTCCTCTGGTTCCTCTGGAGTTGGGTTCTCTGGAGTTGGTTCCTCTGGAGTTGGGTTCTCTGGAGCTGGTTCCTCTGGAGTTGGTTCCTCTGGAGTTGGGTTCTCTGGAGTTGGTTCCTCTGGAGTTGGGTTCTCTGGAGTTGGTTCCTCTGGAGTTGGTTCCTCTGGAGCTGGGTTCTCTGGAGTTGGTTCCTCTGGAGTTGGGTTCTCTGGAGTTGGTTCTTCTGGAGTTGGGTTCTCTGGAGTTGGTTCCTCTGGAGTTGGGCTCTCTGGAGTTGGTTCCTCTGGAGTTGGTTCCTCTGGAGTTGGGTTCTCTGGAGTTGGGTTCTCTGGAGTTTGGTTCTCTGGAGTTGGTTCCTCTGGAGTTGGGTTCTCTGGAGTTGGTTCCTCTGGAGTTGGGTTCTCTGGAGCTGGTTCCTCTGGAGTTGGGTTCTCTGGAGTTGGTTCCTCTGGTTCCTCTGGAGTTGGGTTCTCTGGAGTTGGTTCCTCTGGAGTTGGGTTCTCTGGAGCTGGTTCCTCTGGAGTTGGTTCTCCTGGAGTAGGGTTCTCTGGAGTTGGGTTCTCTGGAGTTGGTTCCTCTGGAGTTGGGTTCTCTGGAGTTGGTTCCTCTGGAGTTGGGTTCTCTGGAGTTGGTTCCTCTGGAGTAGGGTTCTCTGGAGTTGGTTCCTCTGGAGTTGGGTTCTCTGGAGTTTGTTCCTCTGGAGTTGGGTTCTCTGGAGTTGGTTCCTCTGGAGTTGGGTTCTCTGGAGTTTGTTCCTCTGGAGTTGGGTTCTCTGGAGTTGGTTCCTCTGGAGTTGGGTTCTCTGGAGCTGGTTCCTCTGGAGTTGGTTCTCCTGGAGTAGGGTTCTCTGGAGTTGGGTTCTCTGGAGTTGGTTCCTCTGGAGCTGGTTCCTCTGGAGTTGGGTTCTCTGGAGTTGGTTCCTCTAGAGCTGGGTTCTCTGGAGTTGGTTCCTCTAGAGTAGGTTCCTCCGGTGTTGGTTCCTCTGGAGTTGGTTCCTCTGGAGCTGGGTTCTCTGGAGTTGGGTTCTCTGGAGCTGGGTTCTCTGGAGTTGGTTCCTCTGGAGTTGGTTCCTCTGGAGTTGGGTTCTCTGGAGTTGGTTCCTCTGGAGTTGGGTTCTCTGGAGCTGGTTCCTCTGGAGTTTGTTCCTCTGGTGTTGGTTCCTCTGGAGTTGGTTCCTCTGGAGCTGGGTTCGCTGGAGTTGGGTTCTCTGGAGCTGGTTCCTCTGGAGTAGGGTTCTCTGGAGTTGGTTCCTCTGGAGTTGGGTTCTCTGGAGTTGGTTCCTCTGGAGTTGGTTCCTCTGGAGTTGGTTCCTCTGGAGCTGGGTTCTCTGCAGTTGGTTCCTCTGGAGTTGGGTTCTCTGGAGTTGGGTCCTCTGGAGTTGGGTTCACTATGGAGAATGAACAAAAGAAAAGCACAGAAGCAATGAGTCGGTGTCATGGGTCTGCTGGATGTTAACTTCTGTTCGAAAGGCCTAACCCTTTCACATCAGACACAACGTGAATAAACGCCACAAAAAACTGTGAATAATTAAAGGCCTATGCAACATTTGTATATGTAGGACATACAAATGGCTATTATATCTTTCCAGACAATTTCACCTCTATAGTGGACCGTACCATCTTAACCTTGCCGAGAGCCAGAGGAGGAGCCGACTGGAGCTTCTCATTAGCCTTGCACAATGCAATGCAGACAGTGTAGTGATGTCAGTTGCTAAGTCTAATACAAGTCACTTTCTCATCTTCAGGGTTTCTGAAATATATTCTGTCAAGTGTCTATGAAGGAACAAAAGCTGGTTTCTCACTTTTGCCTAAAGTTACTGTTTGCCTAACAAGCTAACATTTGCCAGCTGCTGATAGCCAACCCTTTTCATTTCGGTAATTTTTAATGTGTAGAATGTTTTGAACAATACAGGAGAATACATATTTTAAAGCAATACAGAATTCCTGAGAGTCGTAGTGTATTATATTCGCCTCAGCTCGTACCTGAATGTTGTCTTTTCTTTTTTTTTATTTTTACATAAAGACATTTCCACCATAAATTCATACAGTAAAGGCACAAATTGGTGCATACAACTTCACCAGAATTTAGAAAGTGAAGTGGTTAACACTCTGAAATTGTTAGGGGGAGCACCCCCGCCCAACCCCTCACTTATAATGTGCCCCTCCTCAATGTTTAAAAATCCTACATTTAAAATGTTACTTAAGTTACTTATGAAACAATTATTGTAAGCAAAATGGACTTTATCTTTCAAATATAGAAGTACTTGTCAGACAGAATGGCTCTATTCAGTTTCAAGTATAATTTTATGTTGTTGTTAATCAATTTAAGATACTTTGTTCTGTTTAGTTTAGATGTATAGGTGTATAGGTGAGTCAATCTATGAAATAAAACGGCTTAACCCCAAAAAAATTTATACACAAGGTTTTTCAATGGATTCTAGTAGTATTTGGTGTGCTGAATAACATACTAAAAGTATTCCAAAATATACCTCCCAGAAAGCCCTCATTTCCAAGATGGCGGCCGAAATGGCAGCGGGGAGCTTGAAATGGCTATATCTCAAATTGAAAAAATGTTGCAAATGAATTTTCAACTGATTCTGGTACCTCTGGACATGCTTACGAACTTACTAGAAATATAGGAAAATACACCTTCCGGAAAGGCTTCATTTTCAAGATGATCAGTAAATACTCACCCTCATCATCAGCTGTGGTCAGAGCTGCCATGGCGACCACAAAGAGAGCCACAGCCAGTAACTTCATGGTGAAGATGCTGAGAACCTTTCATTAGGAGAGACAGACATGTTACTATTACCTCAACAGAAAAACAACTTATCTTCCATAACATGTCTTCTTTCATACTAGTACAATTTATTTTTCAAAAAATACATTTAAGTGTTTATTTGACTAAAGCTTGTCTGTTTAAGTCTGTATATTTCTCCTATTTAAATGTACGTTATGGGGAGAGATAATTTAAACCTGTTTGTAGACCCAGGAAAATTACAGAGTAACTAGCCTGTCCTCTTTATAAGAATGTAGAAGAACTACAAAAGGTACCCAACCTGTTTTTTCATGGGGTCCAAATACTTTTCACAGCCACACCCAGACACAAGTAGCAGGTACTTATGTTTTCCGTGAGCAGGAACTAGGGCTGCAACTAACGATTTTCTTAATAATCGATTAATCGGTCGATTATTTTTTCGATTAATCGATGAATCGGGTAAAAAAAAACATTTGTAAATGCTGCATCTTTATTCAAAAACTGAACTTTACATTACTTCAAATTCACAGTGCAGACTGAAGTGTCAAAACACAAGGTTATTACTCCAATGTCCTGGAACTATTAAAAGTAATATTAAATGATAAATAATTCTAAAAATAAACTGTGAACACAAAAAAAACATACAATGTATGATATACATTTATACAGTATATAAGGGATGTCCATAGTAAACCAGTCAACCGATAAGATTTTTAACCGGGAAATACTAACGGTTAAAAAAATTAAATCATCTTAATTTCTCTCAGACGACAGGAGATCGTTAATATTTTTTATTGATATTGACACCATTTTCGAGACTCCTTAATGATCCAGGTCTTTATTGATATCACTATTGATACTTTTCTATTATTTTGCTGAAACAGAACTTGTATTATTGCTTTAATTGCTGATATGACCATAGCTCAAGATAGGACATTAAACAGGTCATAATTCCATCTTTACTATCTATTTTATATTGCTGGGAAAACAAGTTTTCGCCAAAATCTCAATTTTTTTTTTTTTGTGTTACATTTGAACACATCAATCATATTACTGAGCCGGCCTGAACACATCACATTTGACATGTTTGCTACTTTTTTTTAAGCTAGTTAGCTCTATATCCTTCCAATTTTAACATGGATTTAAAAACTGGATTACTATTTTTAGCTGACGGGACTTTCTTCACCGTTCGGTTGTGTGATTACTGCCGCTGCTTTGAATGACTGTTGATGCGCTGATGCCGACTCTCCGAGCCCGTCTGCACACCGTCTGCAGCAGCAGCTGACAGTTTTTTGGACTAGACGGATACTGAGTTGAAGGAATTTTTTTAACCCAAAGACAGCAAAGGTACATCACTTTTATATAGGCCTACAGTCCAGTGTTAGATATGACCAAAATACAAGCTGTGACCGCTCACACTATAGCTTTCTCGCACCGCTTCACGTGCGGAAGGCTCGCTGTGGTCGTGCATGAACCTGTCGGCGGCTGGATGTAAACCGTGTCGCGCCTACGAGTGACGTATTAATCGCGCGACTCAACGAATCTATGACCAAATTCGTTTCCAACGCTTTTAGTAATCGATTTTTATCGATTTTATCGTTTCGTTGTTGCAGCCCTAGCAGGAACAAGTCAGGAAATATAATCCAGACAAAACTGTTTAATATCAAAACCCAATCTTGTCACCATTTAAATTTGTATAAAAAAGTTATTGCAGCAAATCTGCTACAGTTTTCTCCTACATCCGCATTATCAAATACACAAATTCTCAGAGATATCATGAAACTCAGTCCTCTCAACTTTCAAACTATAAGAGGTTGATGAAAATGACATAAGAGGACATTAAGGCAGCTTTGTTATAACTAGTAACACAGAGAAGCAAATCTTACCTTCAAGTAGAAAGCCAGTGGTAATAAAAGTACTGTACCGCAGACCTTTCCAGTATACTGTAGTTTCCGCACTGTTGCATGAGCTATAAACCTTCCCCCTCCCTTTGTCACTGCCCCTTTTGAACCAAAGGTCTTGTGTTGACACTGACTCACCCTTGGGAGGAGGAACCAGAGACCTCGTGGTTATTGGGCGGAGGAACCAAGAGACCTCATGGTTATTGGGCGGAGGAACCAGAGACCTCATGGTTACTGGTCAGCCACTCTTTCCTAGTCTAGGCCATCCTACCACCCCAGAATATGTGGTACACTAATGTTCATATCATGCTATTGTCTGATTGTAAGCAAATGTATTGTCAATGGGGCAATTCATTTTATCAGTAGTAATGCAATCCAAAATCAAAATTGTGAAACTTATTTTAATCTTTTCGGGCACTCACTGCCATGTTAATAACAAGGAGACCTGGGGAAGATTTCACATGGTATTTTATCAGACACTTTTTATAGATGTGTTGATCCGGTTACCAGACCATAAAAAGAACATCCAAAGTAATACATCGTTATCAGCACATAGCATAGCAATAGGCTACTTGTATGCAGGCCTGCCCACACAAATGGCTGGGCCCCTGAAAGCCTCCGGTCAATGGGCCCCCCTTACCCATTACTCCTATCAACAATGAGTGTGAGTGCGCTCATCCCTCAATAAACACATACATGTATTTGTAGAGAGACTAACTATCTTATCAACCAGGGACTTGCAGGGACAGTTGGGAGAGCAAGGGCTCATTATTATTTTAAAATAGTACCACATTTCTGACTTAGCCCAGCATACCTACCAATTTATTTTGATTCCCTTACACTCACACAATGTTTAACAGATCAACAGATCTCTAGAAAATAATCAGTTCACAAAGAGACATTATTCTTCTTTAGTATTCACTAAAGCAAACCGTTTTTTTCACAATTTGCACATTTCTATGCTACTAGTTTCTGGTAAGATACATTTACACTAATTGACTGCACCAAATATTGCACGTTTTTGTATTTCTGCACATGACATTAAATCATTTGAAATCTTTTGGTGGTATTGTTGAAAAAAACAACATCAACAATAAATTCTTCACAAACAAATGAAAAAAGGCGGTTCTCTACATGAATAACCAAACTAACCTACCCTCAAAACTAGTTGGCCTATCTTTGGTTGCAACATTTAGGCTTAGTTCATTCTGCTCTCATCACTGCAAAAGCACTGAAATCATTACAAAAAAAGTTCTTAATCTTTGAACTCAAATCTGTTCCTTCAATTATTTTCAACTTCTTTGTGCCTTGTGTCTTTCTTTGCATTAAGAACTTTTTTAATTCTATTTTTATTTTTAGAAACAATACAGAAAGCAGGACCTTGTGGTTAAGGCAAAAATTAAAACAGGATGATGCTGCTCGTCAGCTTCATTGTGGTAGGACCCGGCTGGTTGGTCAATTAGCCAGGTTTCTGAAAAACTGGTCAGACCTGGCTGGCCGTGTCATCCTGAAGACTTGCGTCAAAGCCTTTAGAAGTTATTGTCCCTAAAGGGAAATTCTTTTTCACAAAAATGTACGTTATGGGGAGAGATAATTTAAACCTGTTTGTAGACCCAGGACAATGACAGAGTAACTAGCCTGTCCTCTTTATAAGAATGTAGAAGAACTACAAAAGGTACCCAACCTGTTTTTTCATGGGGTCCAAATACTTTTCACAGCCACACCCAGACACAAGTAGCAGGTACTTATGTTTTCCATGAGCAGGAACGACTCAGGAAATATAATCCAGACAAAACTGTTTGATATCAAAACCCAATCTTGTCACCATTTGGCACACAAAGGGTTTATAGGATGGATTATGTTTGAAACCGTATCACTCCGCTGTGCTCAATCATCGAACATTTCTGCTTTTTGTACTGCTTTTTAAATGGCCGTAAGCAGAGCCGTGGCTCTGTGTAAACACCTAACTCTGAATAGATATTGACATAAATATCTAAAAATGTAGTTTAGCTTAGTTAGGTTCTTGGCTTCCAAAGACCATGGGTCCCCCAAGTGGCTGGGCCCTAGAAAGCCTTCCCACTTTCTACCCCTTATGGGCGGCCGTGTGTGTGTGTGTGTGTGTGTGTGTGTGTGTGTGTGTGTGTGTGCTGCTGGCTGCCGCGCGCTGCTCAATTGCAAATATAGCCGATCTATTTTGTGTGAGTTAGCAGAAAAAAAGTTTGTTTCGCAGACTCTAAAACACATGAATAAATAGCCTAGACTACTGACAACCCCTCTAAAATCCACTTATCCGTTCGGGAAACCAAAAATCAATCTCAACTTGCGCAAACATTATTTTCAGTTGCCCCGGGCAAGCGGGCAACAGAAAAATGTGATCCCTGGGAAACTGTTTGAAGTTAAACAGCTTCCTAAAAAAGTGACTGTTTCACTGTTGTTGTTTACAGCAGCTGGGCCCACAGTATAGTTTACAAATATATTCTAGGAACTGCTCTTGAGAACTCCAGGAATGACAGAGTATGACAGACATTTGAACTTCAAATACTTAGTTTCCACTCAGGTGAGAGTATGTTGAGATAGGCAAGAATATTGCAACTTTTCATTGTACATATCTTGTTCTTAGGAGAATGTGAAATGTATATTTCTTGTTTTCGTAGGGAAAAGTATGATATTTTTAATAAGACAGGCAAGATAACAAGTGACCTTTAATATTAAGGTAGAATCACTAAAAGTGTTGTATTCAAGTTTTTATCCTGAAATATATACATAATTGTGAATTCATAAGGCCTCTCTGAAAAGGCATGCCTGGGCTTGTCCTGGGACAGGTCAGGGGTGAGAGAGACAAGGGGGGCAGTGGGTCCTTGAGCTGGACACACACACCCTCATCTTTACCCCCACCCTCTCTCCTCCTAATACACACACCCACTCTCTCTGTCTTCAGACTATTTAAGGCCAGGGTTTTGAGCAAGAAAGTCTGCTGGTTTTCGGGGAAGTCTTGACCAGAGCCATTTTTTTATTCTTTTAGCATGGACGAAAGACTTAGAAGAAAAACTCGAAAGAAACACTCTGAATCTTTTTGAGTGTAAAATACTTAGAAAAATTGAGGGTTATTTTTTCTTTTCAAGAAGGGAAAGAGGCTCAGAACCATTTCTTCCTTTTCTATTCTGAGAATTTTGGTAAGGGACCATTTGGGTTATTGATGGGAACTGATCAATGAACCAGGTTGTAAAATAGCATGGAGTTGAGGTTGTAAAACTGTTGAACCAACTTTTCCTGACTGTTGTGTCGCAAAATCAAACAGGTCATGGCATTTGAAGATATTCAAATATATATGACATGATTGAAAGTTCGGCCACCACGCAGAACTATTGAAGTTGTGTAGACAGTGGACAAACTTTTACTCCTGATCTCTTGTGGATCAACCAAGTAAACTGTTGAACCAACTTTTCCTGACTGTTGTGTCGCAAAATCAAACTTGTCATAGCATTTGAAGATATTCAAATATATACGACAAGATTGAAAGTTCGGCCACCACGCAGAACTATTGAAGTTGTGTAGACAGTATAGTTTTAAGAAACCTGAAGATGAGAATACTCCTGATCTCTTGTGGATTGAAAATGGGAGAACTCATGAACTAAATTCAATGTGAACAAAAGACATACAACACATAAGTTAATTCTTATACTTCTCTACATATAATACTCACATTAATGGGAGTGTAGGTACTTATTTTCCTTCCTTTCATTTTTTCTTATTTTTTCTTTTTATATTGTGAACGTATAATCTTTTTATATTGGTTAAATAAAATTTTTTGAAAACGTTATAAATCTTTGGCCTGAATTTTTAGTTTAGTGTTGGGAACAAGGACCTAATTAGGGTTTTCCTTTAAAGTGGTCGCGGCACCTCTGAGGTAAGCAATTCAAACCTACACTACGGCTACACTACTGATAACAAAGAATACACATCCCATAAACACGCTCCTTGAATTAGGAGGGAATTGCATTTATCTATTGGCCTAGCTCATCCAGGTGTATGAACTTAGTGAGGACTTAACGGTAGTCTTTTGAAGCCAGGGGTAAATGTGAGGTATTCATCCACCAGAATAATTAAAAACCTATTATCTAATCTCCTCCTTTCTAAAAACTTATCTAGGATAAATGTCTGATAACTGGACTTAACCTGGGATAAAAGTAGAAGCGACAATTGTAAGGGTCATTAGGGGGATCAACACAGGGGGAGATCTGGAGATAGGCAGGGGTCAAAAGGGTCACATGCTTTAAAACCAGAGCCTTTAAGGTAATATATTGTTAGGAAGGGTTTTTTGGTGAAAAGTAAAACCTTTTGATAATTGTGTGAATCGGCTTTTGGTCTTTTTTTTGCCATATAGAAGTGCAGGGGTCGATGAACACATAAACTTTATAGTGGAACAGGTTTAAACAAGGAACAAATAAACTTGGCGGGCTATATTTACATAAAAACATCCTGATATTAATTTAGGGGTGTTTTAATCTGGTGAAGGGATACCGGCTATATTCATTATGGCGCCCAACGTGGGGCTCGATAAGATAAATAGACCCTTAATCACTGTTTACTTATATTAAGGATTTACAGGGAAGATAGGGCAACTATTATTCTTTTCGGGCTTAAAATACAAAGATCCACAACCCTTAGTGAGGGTCTTTTTCAACCAGCGAAATCAAGCTGAGGGAGTATTCAAAATCTGCCAGGAAGTATAAACGGGGCAAAATATCCTTAAGATGTGTTAAAGTTTCCTTTAATAAAAACAGAACGCATGTACCGGCAAAACTAGGATTGAGTGTTTATTACTTCCTGCTTTATTTAAACTAAGCTGAAGACTTTTGGCAAAGGCTTATAAAACTCACCTCTAAAAACTCTGGTCACCCTTTTCACTGGAGAAGGGATTGTCTGTTTAAAATGGGAGAGCAAAATTGCCATAAGGATAAAACATTTGGCTAGTTGAGTAAAAAATCACTCTAAACTAAACGTACTTCAAGGGAGGGCATTTAGGGTAGTTAGTGGATTTTGATTATTCTTGCGTATATGGTTCAGAAGGTACCGATACTTGTTGAAATAACAGCCAGGCGAAAGGGCTTATTTGACTAATAAATATAGCTCATTCTCCCGTCGACAGCAGCTGTATCCGAAGGTGTAACCTGTAACTCTATGAATGTCAAGCTGGCCTTGCTAACCAGTGCTATAAAGACTCAGGGATAGAAGAGGCGAATTAAACGGCTATAAACCTTCCAAGAAAAATACTATCATTCTGGAAATATGGATGATATAACCAGACTGTTTTTGGTCTGTAACAGGGAATTCTTAGTTCCTGAGGTCCCTGATGCACCTACTTTTTGATTCTAGGAGTAATACAGGTGCAGAGGGCTATACAGATGAGGTTGGGAATAGAGGTCGGACACATATGGCAATACGTCCACCTTTATATGATGATGTTAATGAGGATAACAACGTTTCTTCTGGGGTGGTAAATAGTCCAACCGTCATTTTTCCAAAGCGGGAGGGAATACAGGGTTGTAATCAATACAATAAAGGAAAATTAGTAATATTACAGTCTACTATGGTGGGCCTTCCTTTTACAGAACCCTGTATGCTGGCAAATATAGAGAATTGGAATCTGACTTATGGTGGTGGTGTGGCTGCTGCAATTTTAACAATAACAGGGGAAGGAATGCAGAGGGAGTCTACTCGGATGAGACAGAATTATCAAGGGCCTTTTTGGTAGGACTGTTACCTTTTTATGATTTAATGTAGCTGTAACATTCGTCAACAATCTATTCTTGAAAGTTGAAGAGGGGGTAGTGAAGGGGTATTCCTCCTCTTCTCCTCTCCACCTTTTCTTGTTTTATTGCCCCTCGTCCTGCAGCCTGTGCTTGCAGCTCCCAAAGCCATAAAACTGATAACAGATACCAGCTATTCACCAGGGTTTTCTAAATTGTCAAAAATCGAAATTTCTAGACTCAGAGTACAGTGCAACAGTTTTGATCACATTTGCTATTAGAATAAATGACATGCAAAGATAAAAACAAGTTTGCTTGCACTTGTTGCTAGTGATGAGAGTGAGACACAGAGGAGCAATGTATGACACTGCTTAGAGGGCTCAAAGGTAAACTACAGCAAATGGGGGAAAATGTAGTCTTAGGCGGCTAAGTTATTAGGTCAAACCATCACTTTGGCTGGTGAAAGATGTGTGCAATTGGCGTTTCTAAACATTTAATGAACTTTAAACTTGGTAAATGGGAGAGGCACGGCTCTTTACATTACCACAATTAAGTGCATCAGAACATCTCAGTGCACTTTCACATTAAAGCCTGTTACTAGGCAAACATGAGTTGACTTTTATTTTGAAGCAAACAAGAACAGGTATTTCACTATTCACAGCCATGCATGCAGGACACTAGATACAAGCAATATGTCTTCAGTGTTATTAGATACATGGTGAAAATAGAAGACAGAAAGTTTGTCATTCTCAAATAGGATACTTGTAGACTCTGTGCTGACGCTAAGAGCTTCTTAAACGTTAGTGGGAGCTGCCTGTCATTTCAGCTGCAAAGAACAGATACATGTGATGTCACTGAAGTTTTTGGTGCTAGTCCAGAGTATATGAATAGGTTTGAAATGAGCCACCATATAGCTACCCCAATACATCCACAACCAACCAATTTCAATTAGCCCTCATATGTAAACTAATCTATTTAATATAGGTTTAATGTTTTATAGTTAAGTTTTCAATAAAAGAACAAAACGTTCTAAAATGCTTGTTGAAGCAGGTATTTAGTATATAGATATTGTGGTAACACAGAAATAGTAGAAATGGCCCAAGCCAGGCCGGAAATGGCTAAACATCTCTTTGATATTCCATCAGATAAACACAAAGAAAATCGCACACCACAGTTATACTTGAGAAAGCCTCTTTAAGTAATAACTGCAGGTGCACACATGAGGTTGGACACATATTATTTATGTGTCTCTAAAGAGAACCTGGTTCTCACGCCTAAAATGCACTTACAACACAACTGAGGTCAGAGGTCAACAGGGTGCTATGGTTGATGGGTTAAAGAAACAACTGAAACTACTCTGTAAAGAAACTAAACTAAATTGAGTCACCTTATCCCATTTTTACCTGGTCCTGCTGTTGAATCCCTATGACCTCTATCTACATAACACAAGCCGTGTGGGTATTGTCTTCCTCAGGGGCGCTTTTTATTTTAAATGTGTAAATACATTTGCATTTAATTGTCTTTTTTTTTTTCTCAGAGTGCAAAGATCAGTCAAGTGGGTAGAGAGGGATGCCAGTTGTACACTTGCCATTTCTCACTGGCCTAGGCCTGTGACCTTTAACCCTTTTGGGACTGATAACAGCAAGGATGGACAGTCTCTAGTCTGGATGTCTCCATTGGAGACATCTCATTCTTAACTAATGGCCTTAGTTTACAACGTTCACCTCTACCACCTGCACTTAGTGTAACTATATTTAGTTTTTACTTTCTACTACTTTAGTGTATTGTTTCTTTTTTCTTTTATCTTTTCACATAATCTCAGTCTTCTCGATCATAGAACATGTTGTTCTCCCAGCACATTTTTTTTGTTTGTTTTCCTAGCTGAGGGTAAAACTAAAATGACAAATACAATGACTTCAAATTTTATTTGATGTTGCTAAGGAAGGATGGGACTGGTAACACTGTTTTTCGCGGCTTTATTTGAAGTTTAGTTACTTGTAGGCAGTGTAGAGTCTCTGGTCCTACGGCCCATTGTGTGGTTGGCCAGAGGACCCTTTAATTTTCTTTTACTAGCCCATCCAACCTTTTCCTATATTAGGGTTTTGGGGAAAGTAAATCATATTTTTTATGTATCTTAGTGGCCAAAACATAGTTATGGAGTAGCAGCTTATAGTTTTTATGCATTGCATGTCTGGAATAGACTCCCAGAATCTGTAGGTCTGCTGCAACTCTCAGCTCTTTTAAAACACAATCTGAAGACTTTTCTACTTGCCTTTTTACCTGTGAATTTTATTCTTTGTTTTATTTTAAAATAAAAAAAATAAACATGAGTGCTTAACACCAGTATAGCCACAATTTTCCTAGATTTTTATCTTTATCATATTAATTACTACTGAATTTTTGAATGATTTGCTATTTTTTTACTCCTGTAATAGGATTTTTTTTTGTTTTGTTTTGCTTACCTGATATTATGTCAGTACCCGGAAATAAATCAAAATAACCAATAGAAGCATAACACCAGTAAAGACACCTTTGCTACCTTTATTTGATTGATGGATTACTACAGTTTTTGGTTTCATTTGCTACTTTTTTATTGTTTTTCAATCATGAGATATTTTTCCTCTCATGGACAAGAGGGCTCCTTTGCCTATTCACTAAACATTAAGCTCTATGTTCGACCTAGAATCTACAGGATCCTTTCTATAAATCCCAGATATAGCTTCAGCAGCTTAGCTGTTGATATGCATTTTTTCTTTAACATGGAGTACTATATCACAACCGCGTGGAGACTTTTTTGTCTGCAGAAGAAGCTGACAAGCTTCTGGGGCCTACTACACCTCTGACACACAGGCGTCACCTGACAGCTACATCTTCAGCTGTGACACCTCCAACTCTGATCAACTCCTGGTACATCCTGTTAAACAACACCATTACTTCCTGAAGCTGCAGAATCATCCACTGCTGGGTGAGGTGAACCATTGCGCCTCCATCAGTTGCTGTAGGTCGGCAACTCTATCCTGCTGGGGCATCCACTCTACCTTGTCCTGCAGAGGGCCTTTCATCATCTGCCCATGTTCCTGCTCTCACTACTGGGCAACTGCAGATGTTCTACGATGTAGGCCCGAGACCACACACCCCCACGCACCCACACACACACCCCCTTGCACACACACAATGCCAATGGAATGCCAACAGAAGATAATTAAAGTCACTAAACTGGACCACTGCTTCATGTGTCTTATGGGGTTCTAACCGACGCCACCTATACAACACAATCCCCTTAACCCAACCTACAGTCCACTACAGTCCACTGGTCCTCACCAACATATGCTTAACTTGGAAGAAGATTATAACAAGGTGTATGCCTGGGACAAAGGCGGCCACCTTGTGTGTAAGCAGACACTCAGATATTGACTCATCTACATGCTCTGTGTTTGGAGAAGAGCCTCAACAGGCCGAAGAAAATGGACTGTGTCTTTATGATTGAATCGTCGTGGGACTTAATTGTTGTTTTTTGGACATTGCAAAAGCTTAAGAACTTTTGACTATACTGTCTGACGGACTTATTACTCTAAATCGGGTCAAGATGCTGTGATTTTTCTACAATGGTACTAAAATGTATTTGGCTTGATGACTTTTTCCTTATTTTTTCCTTTGTGATCCTTTGGTTTTATCTGGCTTTTTGATAATCAATTTTTTAACTAGTGTTTTTGGTAATCCATCACTTTTTCTTGTTTTTTTCGTGTTTTTTTTGTTTTTATCGGGTGTTGTGTTTTTGCTCTCTTTAATTGGGTTTTACCTTAAATATTATGGTATACTGGGTTTATGCTTTTCTTTATTTGTAGTTTCGTATTACGGATACTGTATCCTACTGCTTTGTAGCTGTGATGTATTGCTATGTTTTGTGGATCAGGTTAAGAAAAAAAAAAGAAAAAAAAAAAAAAAGAAAAAAAATATTATTATTTTTTTTTTTAATTATGATTTTTATTGTGAAGGCATGATGGTTGAATATGTCCAATTATGAAGTTGCAAGAGAGGGTGTTGAGATAGGCAAGAATATTGCAACTTTTCATTGTACATATCTTGTTCTTAGGAGAATGTGAAATGTATATTTCTTGTTTTCGTAGGGAAAAGTATGATATTTTTAATAAGACAGGCAAGATAACAAGTGACCTTTAATATTAAGGTAGAATCACTAAAAGTGTTGTATTCAAGTTTTTATCCTGAAATATATACATAATTGTGAATTCATAAGGCCTCTCTGAAAAGGCATGCCTGGGCTTGTCCTGGGACAGGTCAGGGGTGAGAGAGACAAGGGGGGCAGTGGGTCCTTGAGCTGGACACACACACCCTCATCTTTACCCCCACCCTCTCTCCTCCTAATACACACACCCACTCTCTCTGTCTTCAGACTATTTAAGGCCAGGGTTTTGAGCAAGAAAGTCTGCTGGTTTTCGGGGAAGTCTTGACCAGAGCCATTTTTTTATTCTTTTAGCATGGACGAAAGACTTAGAAGAAAAACTCGAAAGAAACACTCTGAATCTTTTTGAGTGTAAAATACTTAGAAAAATTGAGGGTTATTTTTTCTTTTCAAGAAGGGAAAGAGGCTCAGAACCATTTCTTCCTTTTCTATTCTGAGAATTTTGGTAAGGGACCATTTGGGTTATTGATGGGAACTGATCAATGAACCAGGTTGTAAAATAGCATGGAGTTGAGGTTGTAAAACTGTTGAACCAACTTTTCCTGACTGTTGTGTCGCAAAATCAAACATGTCATGGCATTTGAAGATATTCAAATATATATGACATGATTGAAAGTTCGGCCACCACGCAGAACTATTGAAGTTGTGTAGACAGTGGACAAACTTTTACTCCTGATCTCTTGTGGATCAACCAAGTAAACTGTTGAACCAACTTTTCCTGACTGTTGTGTCGCAAAATCAAACTTGTCATAGCATTTGAAGATATTCAAATATATACGACAAGATTGAAAGTTCGGCCACCACGCAGAACTATTGAAGTTGTGTAGACAGTATAGTTTTAAGAAACCTGAAGATGAGAATACTCCTGATCTCTTGTGGATTGAAAATGGGAGAACTCATGAACTAAATTCAATGTGAACAAAAGACATACAACACATAAGTTAATTCTTATACTTCTCTACATATAATACTCACATTAATGGGAGTGTAGGTACTTATTTTCCTTCCTTTCATTTTTTCTTATTTTTTCTTTTTATATTGTGAACGTATAATCTTTTTATATTGGTTAAATAAAATTTTTTGAAAACGTTATAAATCTTTGGCCTGAATTTTTAGTTTAGTGTTGGGAACAAGGACCTAATTAGGGTTTTCCTTTAAAGTGGTCGCGGCGCCTCTGAGGTAAGCAATTCAAACCTACACTACGGCTACACTACTGATAACAAAGAATACACATCCCATAAACACGCTCCTTGAATTAGGAGGGAATTGCATTTATCTATTGGCCTAGCTCATCCAGGTGTATGAACTTAGTGAGGACTTAACGGTAGTCTTTTGAAGCCAGGGGTAAATGTGAGGTATTCATCCACCAGAATAATTAAAAACCTATTATCTAATCTCCTCCTTTCTAAAAACTTATCTAGGATAAATGTCTGATAACTGGACTTAACCTGGGATAAAAGTAGAAGCGACAATTGTAAGGGTCATTAGGGGGATCAACACAGGGGGAGATCTGGAGATAGGCAGGGGTCAAAAGGGTCACATGCTTTAAAACCAGAGCCTTTAAGGTAATATATTGTTAGGAAGGGTTTTTTGGTGAAAAGTAAAACCTTTTGATAATTGTGTGAATCGGCTTTTGGTCTTTTTTTTGCCATATAGAAGTGCAGGGGTCGATGAACACATAAACTTTATAGTGGAACAGGTTTAAACAAGGAACAAATAAACTTGGCGGGCTATATTTACATAAAAACATCCTGATATTAATTTAGGGGTGTTTTAATCTGGTGAAGGGATACCGGCTATATTCATTAGTATGTCTGTGTTCAAAAAGCCATTCTAACGTCCTACTCACTCATTTTAAAGAAGTACAGCCCGGAGGAGATATCTTGGTTTACCTCTGGCAAATTGGATGTCATATGCTGTGCTTGAATGTGTTTCCTGCCATTGTGATCTGCCTTGATTTGTTTAACTTGTCCCTCATCAGCCTTTACTACCTTATGTATTAAGTCTGTGTGTTCTGGGTCAGTTTGTTCTTGCCGGTCAAGGTTTCCAACGTTATTTCTAGTGTTTCTTCTGGTTATGTGATCTTGCATAGTCTCTTGGACCTCCCTGTCGGAATATCTGTCTGATTCCTGATAGCTTATTTTGTACCAAACTTGATTCAAGTAAAGAGTTGCCAGTTACACCAGCCATTTTGTTAGTGTATTACACTGTAATGCCAGAGCCTTCTGAAGAACAGCCATGTCACCACCAGGTGACACTGCTACCATGTTGTGTGCTTAAACAAGAGACTACCCTCAAACAATAGTGACAGATTTGGTTTCAAAACCCTTGATGATGGATCAATTATGCATCTTGTCACTTGATTTGTAGGTCCTTCGTGTTTGTTGTTGAAGTATGTGCTATTTTTGAAAGTCCACATTAGGACAACTAACAAAATCAGCTTTCTGTCCCCTTAGAATTAAAGGCTTATCAAGATTTAGAGAGACCACATCAGCTCGGTTGTCAGATCTTTTCACTGGCTTCGTAGATTTAACATTCTGGGATTAAAATCTACTTCCAAAAGCTTTGATTACTAATTTGCTTAAATACTTCTGCCTTTAAAACACATATAAGGAAGATGAACTGGCTATAAATTGAATATAAGTCTGTGTTGGAATAATCTTATTGTTTATGTGTATTGAAAATAATAATAGACACATAACAGAACCTTCTGGTACATTCTGGGGTGTTAACAGGCGCATTAAACAGTTCTGAGCAATTTTTTAATAAAATGTAATGGAAAACTGTATCCTGAGCTTTTGCATGATAAATCCACAGTATGATATTATTTCATTAAATAAACTGAGACTCTTTCAAAAACCAAACATCGAGAGGTTGGATGATGCCAGAATAAAATCTTTATTTCATTTTCACAAAAGAAAAGTGTCCAAAGTTTTTTTGCAGAACAGACTTAAGCATTTTATTTTTCAATTTCTGAATAAAAAAATACGTGTACAGTTCTTTAAAAAAAATGCATTTGCGGCATGTTTTTAAGAACAAAATGTATCATAAATCAGACAAATAAAAACATGAACAAACCATTCTGTAATAACCCTCAAAATAAGCTAAGCATGATTATGGAAAGTCAAGGTCTAAGTTAGTTAAAACTAATAATGAGAAAATGTTTTCATTAACCCTCCTGTTATGTTCATTTGTCAGGAACAGCAATGGTGTTCTGGGTCAATTTGACCCGGGGCATGTTTAAATCTCCAAAAGATGTCCTAAACCAAAAAGAATCCTAACAAGCAGTGTGCACATGTCATTACCAACTCCATTACTAAATATTCTATCAATATTTAGTGCAATGTGGTGTTCCTTACCTCTAACAGGTTCAATAAGGATAATTCACTCGTTTTTCATTAAAAAAAGACATGTTCAAACTTTTTTTGTAATGTTTCACCACTTTATTACGGTAACACTTTACAATAAGGTACACAAAATTGTAGTAGCTACTACATACCTACTACATAGTTTTTTTTTTTTTGCGCTACCTATGTGTTAGGTAGCACAAAAAAAAAAAACCCTATGTGTTAGGTAGCACATAGGGTTTTTTTTTTTTGTGCTACCTATGTGTTAGGTAGCACAAAAAAAAAAACCCTATGTGTTACCTACTACATAGTTTTTTTTTTTTGCGCTACCTATGTGTTAGGTAGCACAAAAAAAAAAACCCTATGTGTTAGGTAGCACATAGGGTTTTTTTTTTTTGTGCTACCTATGTGTTAGGTAGCACAAAAAAAAAACCCCTATGTGTTACCTACTACATAGTTTTTTTTTTTTTGCGCTACCTATGTGTTAGGTAGCACAAAAAAAAAAAACCCTATGTGTTACCTACTACATAGTTTTTTTTTTTTGTGCTACCTAACACATAGGTAGTACAAAAAAAAAAAAACTATGTAGTAGGTAACACATAGGGTTTTTTTTTTTTGTGCTACCTATGTGTTAGGTAGCACAAAAAAAAAAAACTATGTAGTAGGTAACACATAGGGTTTTTTTTTTTTGTGCTACCTATGTGTTAGGTAGCACAAAAAAAAAAAAACTATGTAGTAGGTAACACATAGGGTTTTTTTTTTTGTGCTACCTATGTGTTAGGTAGCACAAAAAAAAAAAACTATGTAGTAGGTAACACATAGGGTTTTTTTTTTTTGTGCTACCTATGTGTTAGGTAGCACAAAAAAAAAAAACTATGTAGTAGGTAACACATAGGGTTTTTTTTTTTGTGCTACCTATGTGTTAGGTAGCACAAAAAAAAAAAAACTATGTAGTAGGTAACACATAGGGTTTTTTTTTTTGTGCTACCTATGTGTTAGGTAGCACAAAAAAAAAAAAACTATGTAGTAGGTAACACATAGGGTTTTTTTTTTTGTGCTACCTATGTGTTAGGTAGCACAAAAAAAAAAACTATGTAGTAGGTAACACATAGGGTTTTTTTTTTTTGTGCTACCTAACACATAGGTAGCGCAAAAAAAAAAAAACTATGTAGTAGGTAACACATAGGGTTTTTTTTTTTTGTGCTACCTAACACATAGGTAGCACAAAAAAAAAAACCCTATGTGCTACCTAACACATAGGGTTTTTTTTTTTTGTGCTACCTATGTGTTAGGTAGCACAAAAAAAAAAACCCTATGTGTTAGGTAGCACATAGGGTTTTTTTTTTTGTGCTACCTATGTGTTAGGTAGCACAAAAAAAAAAACCCTATGTGTTACCTACTACATAGTTTTTTTTTTTTTGCGCTACCTATGTGTTAGGTAGCACAAAAAAAAAACCCCTATGTGTTAGGTAGCACATAGGGTTTTTTTTTTTTGTGCTACCTATGTGTTAGGTAGCACAAAAAAAAAAACCCTATGTGTTACCTACTACATAGTTTTTTTTTTTTTGCGCTACCTATGTGTTAGGTAGCACAAAAAAAAAAAACCCTATGTGTTACCTACTACATAGTTTTTTTTTTTGTGCTACCTAACACATAGGTAGTACAAAAAAAAAAAAACTATGTAGTAGGTAACACATAGGGTTTTTTTTTTTGTGCTACCTATGTGTTAGGTAGCACAAAAAAAAAAAACTATGTAGTAGGTAACACATAGGGGTTTTTTTTTTTGTGCTACCTATGTGTTAGGTAGCACAAAAAAAAAAAACTATGTAGTAGGTAACACATAGGGTTTTTTTTTTGTGCTACCTATGTGTTAGGTAGCACAAAAAAAAAAAACTATGTAGTAGGTAACACATAGGGTTTTTTTTTTTTGTGCTACCTATGTGTTAGGTAGCACAAAAAAAAAAAAACTATGTAGTAGGTAACACATAGGGTTTTTTTTTTTTGTGCTACCTATGTGTTAGGTAGCACAAAAAAAAAAAAAACTATGTAGTAGGTAACACATAGGGTTTTTTTTTTTGTGCTACCTAACACATAGGTAGCACAAAAAAAAAAAAACTATGTAGTAGGTAACACATAGGGTTTTTTTTTTTTGTGCTACCTATGTGTTAGGTAGCACAAAAAAAAAAAAACTATGTAGTAGGTAACACATAGGGTTTTTTTTTTTTGTGCTACCTATGTGTTAGGTAGCACAAAAAAAAAAAAACTATGTAGTAGGTAACACATAGGGTTTTTTTTTTTGTGCTACCTAACACATAGGTAGCGCAAAAAAAAAAAAACTATGTAGTAGGTAACACATAGGGTTTTTTTTTTTTGTGCTACCTATGTGTTAGGTAGCACAAAAAAAAAAAAACTATGTAGTAGGTAACACATAGGGTTTTTTTTTTTTGTGCTACCTAACACATTGGTAGCACAAAAAAAAAAACCCTATGTGCTACCTAACACATAGGGTTTTTTTTTTTTGTGCTACCTAACACATAGGTAGCGCAAAAAAAAAAAAACTATGTAGTAGGTAACACATAGGGTTTTTTTTTTTTGTGCTACCTATGTGTTAGGTAGCACAAAAAAAACCCTATGTGCTACCTAACACATAGGGTTTTTTTTTTTTGTGCTACCTAACACATAGGTAGCGCAAAAAAAAAAAAACTATGTAGTAGGTATGTAGTAGCTACTACAATTTTGTGTACCTTATTGTAAAGTGTTACCTTTATTACTTTTGGAACACTGGAGACAGTCTCCTGAGACATTGTGGCTTGAAATATAGCCATGCCTGTCTCTGCATCCCACATACTGGCTGTCGATTCACCCTTTGACCCCAGCCAGGATGAGCAGCCCCAAATACGCATCTAAATGTGTTTTGTCCAGCTCCTTCCACTTTTCCCCAAAAACGCACCTCCCTTCTAGATTAGTCATTTTCAGAATGATTTGCTGTATTGAATCTGGCATGACCAGCTCAAAAGCTGACTTGATGTCAGTCACACGAGTCAGTGCCATCCTAGTGGGCCCTGGCACTGTCTTTAAGGTGAAACTCGAAAAATTAGAATATTGTGCAAAAGTTCATTTATTTCAGTAATTTGACTCAAAAGGTGAAACTAATATAGTATATAGACCCATTACATGAAAGGTGAGATATTCAAAGCCTTTATTTGTTATAATTTAGATTATTATGGTTTACACAGCTTATGAAAACCCCAAATTTAAAATCTCAGAAAATTTGAATATTACATGAAATCAATAAAAAAAGGGATTTTTAATACAGAAATATCAGCCCTCTATAAAGTATAATCATGGATGTGTACTCAGTACTTGGTTTGGGTCCATTTTGCATGACTTCTTGCCTTAATTCCAATTCATTTTCAATGATATTCTAATTATATGAGTTTCACCTGTATGTTTTCTGCAGACGCATATTTGGGGATGAATTTCACAATTTGTTGACATGAATGTCTTGCTTGGAGGAATAGGAATAGCAATTCCCTCATCTGGTTCAAATTCAGAATCATTAGAATCAGAATTTAGCTCAAGACACATCCTCCTCTATTTCACTGTCATGATCAATGATGACTTCCAGAGCCTCCTGGACTGTCATCCCTTTGTTTCTGCTTCTCATTTTGTCAGGTCTGTCTGACAGAGTGGAATGTTGGTAGGACTCCCATGCAGAGAATATTGTATGTTTTGCCCCTCTCCTGTTGAGTGTCCACTGAATGTGGGTGGAGTTTTCCCAAGGGAACATAAATGGTTCCCGTCAAAAGTCATAACACTTGCAACTGTGTGTGTGTGTTTGTGTGTGTGTGTGGGTGGGTGTGTGCGTGCGTGGGCGTGTGTATGTGTGTGCGTGTGTGAGATTTGGGTGAAATATGTCTCACAGTTGTAAAGAAAGAAATAGTCTTAGGGTGTATTCACACTGGGAAAGTCCGCTAGTTCACTTGCTTTGGTCCACACCAAATAGAGTTTTGATTTTTTTTGTTTGGTGTGGTCCACTTTCATATTGCCCCTTTTGCAAGTGAACCAGCATTACGAAGCAAAACCACACGTGATCTGAGGTTATTCATTCATTGGACAGACATTCTGGGGTGGAGAGAAACAGGAAGCACAAAGTTAAAACTGCGAAATATATATCATTGATATATATGGGGTTAAAAATAATAAAATGGCCTACATCTAACCTATAAATAAAGAGGAAAAACATCGGATTATTGTTGTTTCATATGGTTATAATATGTAGCCCTATGTCAATGCCACGTTATGTGGCGTGTAGCCTACAATGTAAAACATAATTTTTACTGTAGTTTTGGTGCTGGACGCGCATCACGCGAGAAGAATAGGCTCAAGCTGACACTCAGCTGATTAAGCTGTGTATCAGCTGGGTCGGCGCAGTTCAGCTCCAAACTGACACGGGGTATTGACGGTCCGTACATGGGAAGCAAAATAAAAACACACATTTCTTGCACAGCGTGAACCTGTTGGCACTGTGCGAGAGACGCTCCCCTCTCCTTCATCTGATCGCTGAACACATTCAGCATGTTTATGCGTCCTCTCGATCAAATGTAATATATTGTTCTGGGCTCCCGGTCAAACCACAACTTATCGTCCTAATAATGGCGACAACAACACTTTCCCATAATGTGAAACTAACGGCTATTTATTAAAAAATAAAAGAAAGAAAAGGCACTGTGCCTCCTGCATTTGGGTCGGATCGAGTCCGGACAAATTCACACCACAAACGAACTGCAGCAGAGTGCGTTTGGAAACGCACCGAGACTACCTCTTCAGCTGGGTCTCGGAGCGTTTGTTTGGTCCGCCCCCGAGTGCGATTGCTGTAGTCACACCTGCCTGAAAGATGCGCACCGAAGGCAGAAGTGCATCTGAGTTCGTTTCAACCGAACAAAACACGGCATGTGTGAATACACCCTTACATTTCTGACACCCTTTTACCTCCAGTTTTACTGCCGGGTCAAATTGACCCGAACAGTATCTATGTGATATAAACATGCAGGGGGTGGTTGCAAATGTGTGAGATGAAATATTTTCATATTATATGTTGATTACACTAATTAAGGCAAGCAGAAGAAGTTTCATACTGACAAAATACATTTAACTATTTTTCCTAGATCTTCAAACTTTGAAACGGGTCAATTTGACCCGGATGCCACAGATAAAGAGTGAGACTTTGAGTCAGTCACACTTTGTCCACGGGAGAATTGCGTTGTTGTCTCAACACTGACCTCAATACTCCCTTCGCCGACACCTGGGATTCCGGCGGTGATACTTGCACTGACACCGGCCGTGATGGCAATGCTGGTGTACCACCTTTTCTTCACCTGCTGTGTTTTTTTGGAGCGTAACTGTTTTCGTAACTGTTCTGCACGCATGGTTGGTGGTGGTGGACTTGCTCATGGTCTCTGGAGGATGCTCCAAAGTTTTCGCCTGTTTGGTGTTGTACCTGACGTCGGAGATTAGCTCCTTTACAGCTGTGTCGTAGGTGAGGACCTGGTATTTCTTGTACCATTTCTCTTTACCGTCCTTGGGAAGGAAGAAGGCCTCATGCCTAGCATGTACCTTTCCAAGACCATACTTGTTCTTCCCAACATATATATCATACCCGTAACAGGTTTTGACTGAGTTTTGGGGCACTTTACCATATGATTCATCTTTCCACACTAGGTTCTCTAAGTTGCCTTCATTCACTAGGATCTCAAACTGGCTAACTCTGATCTCTTTAACCTCCATAGGCGTAGTGACAATAGGAACCCTTACTGGGGCTGTAAAAACCGGCGCTACAGCCATATTTGCAGACGTAGTCGTAGCGTTTAACATCACTGTTGTAAATCGCCACAGCTCCACCAGGGAGATTGCCCCCCCATGTCACCCATTTCAGGTTGGTGGAGGCTTGGGTCTGTCTCTTCTGTCTCACTTTTCCAGCAGACTGAAGGAGTTCATCTGTTTTGGTCGTCTCATCCAAGGGGATTTCAAGAAGCAGGTTCTCTGGAGCTGGGTTCTCTGGAGTTGGTTTCTCTGGAGTTGGTTCCTCTGGAGTTGGGTTCTCTGGAGTTGGGTTCTCTGGAGCTGGTTCCTCTGGAGTTGGGTTCTCTATGGAGACTGAACAAAAGAAAAGCACAGAAGCAATGAGTCGGTGTCATGGGTCTGCTGGATGTTAACTTCTGTTCTAAAGGCCTAACCCTTTCACATCAGACACAACGTGAATAAACGCCACAAAAAACTGTGAATAATTAAAGGCCAATGCAACATTTGTATATGTAGGATATACAAATGGCTATTATATCTTTCCAGACAATTTCACCTCTATAGTGGACCGTACCATCTTAACCTTGCCGAGAGCCAGAGGAGGAGCCGACCGGAGCTTCTCATTAGCCTTGCACAATGCAATGCAGACAGTGTAGTGATGTCAGTTGCTAAGTCTAATACAAGTCACTTTCTCATCTTCAGGGTTTCTGAAATATATTCTGTCAAGTGTCTATGAAGGAACAAAAGCTGGTTTCTCACTTTTGCCTAAAGTTACTGTTTGGCTAACAAGCTAACATTTGCCAGCTGCTGATAGCCAACCCTTTTCATTTCGGTAATTTTTAATGTGTAGAATGTTTTGAACAATACAGGAGAATACATATTTTAAAGCAATACAGAATTCCTGAGAGTCGTAGTGTATTATATTCACCTCAGCTGGTACCTGAATGTTGTCTTTTCTTTTCTTTTATTTTTACATAAAGACATTTCCACCATAAATTCATACAGTAAAGGCACAAATTGGTGCATACAACTTCACCAGAATTTAGAAAGTGAAGTGGTTAACACTCTAAAATTGTTACTTGATTATACATCTGAATGGACACAGCTTTTACAGACAGCCTCCTGCTGCTTCTCTGGTCAGCCTGCCCCTCCCACGATTACAATATCAATGTATATCGAACCTGTCTCTCTCCCAACCTGTCCCCCCCCCCCCCTCTTGTAATGTAAGTTAGTCGTCTTCCCCCACCCAGCTTCCTTAA
The DNA here is from genome assembly GCA_949357725.1 of Hyperoplus immaculatus. Lineage (NCBI taxonomy): Eukaryota > Metazoa > Chordata > Actinopteri > Uranoscopiformes > Ammodytidae > Hyperoplus > Hyperoplus immaculatus. The sequence goes on from OX442351.1 coordinate 36,387,045, forward strand.
AGGTGCAGTGTGTAATATGACATCATCAAGAAAGTTCTACAAAGTTATAGAATGCAACGCTCCCTGGGTAACCCCACCCCTTTAGAATAATAACAGAAGCTACAGTGGCCTTCAAGGACAAGAACAATTCTAAATTTTAAACAATGCATCTGATGACATTCCAACTATGACACTTTCAAGATGGCGGCACTAGGCCTTGGTCCAAAATATGCAGAAATATGGACATATATGAGACCCTTTCTAAGGGAAAAAATGATAATTAAAAAAAAATGTTCAGCTATTATGCACTAAATTAAATGTACTAATGGATATTATAATCACTTTCTACAAAATCTGCTAGGAAATAAAACCCAAAATTCTACACACTGCAGGTTTAAGTATGTATATTTGAACCTGTCTACCTCTTCTGCTATGTATATAATTTAGTCTCCCCCCTGGGTGGCAAATGTCCTTTAAATATGTCATGATTTTAAGGAAAACGTTGTCACTCTTTGCAACATACCTGTATTTGCCATTAGTGACCCTCGGCGGAGATCCTTGCTATTATTGAAATAAACCCTTTTGCTTCAACAACGTATCATTCTGCTTTTCTCCCACGACAAGTGTTTTCCAGAATCACTGACTCCACCTTTACCTTTATAAAAGCAACAAATTGACAAAAAATCTGGATCATTTTGTGTCAAAAAAAAAGAAAAAAAAAGAAATAATTGAAAGTCCTTGTCGTGAGCAAATCATTTTGCGTTGTACCTCTGTGTCTCCATGGTAATAAAGATGGTGTGTGTTGGTTTAAAACTACTTTTATGTCCCGCGTCGGCTCAATGTAACTGCTTTCATTCTAAAGTTATAGATCAGACACACACACACACACACACACACACACACACACTGCTGTGTCTCCAGTGGATTTGGTGAAAGCCCTAATGTCGGTGTGATTTACAGACCGCTGTACAAACAAGCATCATTACCGCGGCTTGTAAACGCGGGCCCTTAAGTGTGTGTGTGTGTGTGTGTGTGTGTGTATGTGTGTGTGTGTGTGTGTGTGTGTGTGTGTTTGTCTGTCTGTGTGTGTGTGGCCTTAAAGTGAAAGTCTATGGGGACATTCGAGGACCCCTAAGAGAAATGACAAAGGTTTATTTCACTATTATTTTGTTCAAGAGGAGATTCAAAACGAGCGATTCAGAGGGTTTGTATGTGTGTGTGTGTCTGTGTGTCTGTCTGTGTTTGTCTGTCTGTCTGTCTGTCTGTCTGTCTGTCTGTGTGTCTGTCTGTGTGTGTGCGTGTGTGTGTGTGTGTCATGGCACTGGTCAATTTTGAGATTTTTGTCTATTTTGCTAGTTTAACTTTAGCCTCTTTTCCTTTTATACATTTTATCAAAAACTACTATGTAGAGGTCTTTGAAATGCATTTTCATCATGTTTTTAAGAACAAAATGTCTCATAAATCAGACAGTGAACAACATATGAACAAATCCTTCTGTAATAACCTTCAGAATAGTGCTGAGAATGATTATGGAAAGTTTAGTTGATGTAAGTGCTTTAGAAGTTGAGATTTTTGGTTCAGAGTATTGAAGAAAAAAACTAATGTTGAGATAATGTCCGTTAAAGATGGTTGTAAAGGAGAAATATACAGACGCAAACAGACAAGGTTTAGTCAAATAAACACCTGAATGTACATGTTGGACCTTTGATTTATACTAGTATGAAAGAAGACATGTTATGGAAGATACATAGACAAAAATCTGAAAATTGACCAATGCTTAAAAACATGTTTTTGCCTGAATTATCTTAACTTAAAATCCACATATCCATCTACAGCTCTGGAAAAAATTGAAGAGACCACTCCAAATATTCAGTGTCTCTCGTTTTACTCTTTAGAGACATATGTTTGAGTAGAATGAACATTTTGGTTTTATAATATAAACTATTGACAACATTCCTACCAAATTCCAATACATTTTTTTTGTCATTAAAGAGCATTTTCAATAAGTAATGTAAAGATGAAGATTTGAAAATATTCCAGACTGGTCTCTTAATTGTTTCCGGAGCTGTACATTGTAAAACGTATAGACACTTCTGATGGTTGCCGTGACATTTAGAATTCTTCAGAAAATTCTAAATGAGGCTTTTTAAAGTTTGACGAAAGTGGACAAATGTCAAATGTAATTGTGCACTGGGAGAGAAAAGCATCCCGTTTATTATAGAACATTTCTGCTTACACACACACACACACACACACACACACACACACACACACACACACACACACACACACACACACACAGACATGGAGAGACACACACACACACACACACACACACACACAGACACAAATAGACACAGACACACATAGACACAGACAGAGAGAGAGAGACACACACACACACAGACACTCTCTCACACACACCACTTCTTCCACACACACACACAGACAGACACACACGCACACATCAACACACACACACACTCACACACACACACACACACAAAGAACTTCCCAAAAATCAATGATCCCTCTCAGTTTAACGCTTGTTTATTTTTGACATTTAACAGGATCTCATAAACAACCGTTATTGTCTCCGGGGGCAACGGAAACACAGGGAAACTGAGCCCACTGTCTGTCAATTACACAGGCAAATTAAAGAAGAGTTATTCATGATGCGTGTGTGTGTGTGTGTGTGTGTGTTTGTGAGAGTGAGAGTGAGTGTGCGTGTGTGTGTGTGTGTGTGTTTGTGAGAGTGAGAGTGAGTGAGAGTGAGTGTGCGTGTGTGTGTGTGTGTGTGTGTGAATGAGAGTGAGTGTGTGTGTGAGTCTCTGTGTATAGGTGTGTGTGTCTGCGTGCCTGTGTGTGTGTCTGTTCGTTTTCCTATGTGTGTGTGTAGGTGTGTGTGTTTTTGTTTGCGTTGTTTGTTTTGTTTGTAGGTGTGCGTATCTGATTGTAGGTGTATGTGTGACCGTGTGTGTGTGTGTGAGCGTGTGCGCGTGTCTATGTATGTGTGTGTGTGCGTGTGTGTGTGTGTGTGTTCGTTTTCCTGTGTGTGTGTGTGTGTGTGTGTGTGTGTGTGTGTGTGTTCGTTTTCCTGTATGTGTGTGTGTGTGTGTGTGTTCGTTTTCCTGTGTGTGTGTGTTCGTTTTCCTGTGTGTGTGTGTGTGTGTATGTGTGTGTTCGTTTTCCTGTATGTGTGTGTGTGTGTGTGTGTGTTCGTTTTCCTGTGTGTGTGTGTTCGTTTTCCTGTGTGTGTGTGTGTGTGTGTTCGTTTTCCTGTATGTGTGTGTGTGTGTGTGTGTGTGTGTGTGTGTGTGTTCGTTCATTTTCCTGTATGTGTGTGTGTGTGTTCGTTTTCCTGTGTGTGTGTGTGTATGTGTGTGTGTGTGTGTGTGTTCGTTTTCCTGTGTGTGTGTGTTCGTTTTCCTGTGTGTGTGTGTGTGTGTGTGTGTGTGTGTGTTCGTTTTCCTGTATGTGTGTGTGTGTGTGTGTGTGTGTGTGTGTGTGTTCGTTTTCCTGTATGTGTGTGTGTGTGTGTGTGTGTTCGTTTTCCTGTGTGTGTGTGTGTGTGTGTGTGTGTTCATTTTCCTGTATGTGTGTGTGTGTGTTCGTTTTCCTGTGTGTGTGTGTGTGTGTGTGTGTGTGTGTGTGTGTGTGTGTGTGTGTGTGTGTGTGTGTGTGTGTGTGTGTGAAGGCCAAACAAACACTTTAACAAGGAGCTCGCTGCTGAAACAGAGCGGCTAAATGCCAGAAAATAAATGGTTAGAAAAGGTTAGAATGGGTTTAAGCTGCAATGCTGCCCCCATGTGGCCATACAGAGGAACTGCAGCTACATTTAGATCAGGGCTCAAAACAATATACTTTTTAACTTTGCATTCAATTAAAAGGTGCTCCAAGGAATTTATAGTTTGTGTTAATTCCAGCGCCCCCTTTGGATAAAAGCGGTAGTGTTTTTACCACGCCAGCTGTAGTTCCTGGGTGAGCGTATACCCATGACAAAGGCATTAAGAAAAACTATATAACAATAGCATTCTCGTTACACTGATGGTCTCGTTTTGCTGTTACATGTAATTTATGATCATCAGAGGAAAAATTAGACTGTTTCAGAAATATTTAAAAGTTCCTCGTAGCACCTTTAAATATAATTTAAATATAATCTCTCTATGTCATTCTCATCATTTCAAATGTTTTGCCCAGGGCATGTTTCTAGCTACGGTGGTCTCCTTTGTTTACATACCAGTTTACAGAGCCTAGGCTGTGTATTAACACCAGATGTCTTTTTCTGCGCACACACACAGTACAGACAGGTAGCGAATGGTGAGGAGATATTCACTGATTTTGAAAAAAAATATATTTTGAGAAGAATCACTGACTCCACCTTTAAGTGTCATGAGAGATATTTTGACTAGAAATTTGACCAATAAACTTAATAGGAATTACCAATAATTTTTTTTACTAATTATTTTTGTATTTTTTGCAGTCTGTGTGTGTGTGTGTGTGTGTGTGTGTGTGTGTGTGTGTGTGTGTGTGTGTGTTTGTGTGTGCATTTGCTTGTGTGTGTGTGTGTGTGTCTGTGTGTGTGTGTGTGTGTGTGTCAATGAGTCATCTTGTCTGTTCGAAAGACAAATGGTGTTTAGAATCAGGACGCATTCCAATTAACTTTTTTTCTTAAAGGTTGTATTTATTAGTATCCATCATCGCTGTGTTACATCAATTAATGCTGTTGACGGGTTGACACACACACACACAAACACTGTCTCTCTCTAACACACATACACACTCTCTCTCACAAACACACACACACACAAACCCATAAACACTCTCTCAAACACACACACACTCTCCCACACACACAAACACAAACACTGTCTCTCTCCCAACCACACATACAAACACACACGCACACACACACACTGTCTCTCTCCCACACACACACACACACACACACACACACAGACCGCATCCTTCACAGGCAGAAGAACCTCTCCTCTCGTCCTGCTGGCATTAAAGGCCTGTCATTTACCCAGCATGCCGCGGGGCCCCAGCGGTGTCAATTAAATTTGATTGACTGAGTAAAACGAGAACACACAAATAAGCCAAAAAAACAACAGACACAAAAATCTATACATGACTCTTCCTCCCGTCCAGCCACACACACACACACACACACACACACACACACACACATACACACACTTTCGCGTTGGCTGTCAAATCAAGCGCCTTGTCTCGTCCGTTTTCGTGGCGTGTGCCGTCGACTTCTGCCGCGAGACAACCCACCTATGTGTGTGTGTGAGAGAGTGTGTGTGTGTGTGTGTGTGTGTGTGTGTGTGAGAGAGAATGTGTACTTGTACAGGCATCTTTGTGAGGACCAGTTTATGCTTTTAACCATCAAAAGGGGATATTTTTGTAAAGTGAGGACATTTTGGCCGGTTCTCACTTTGGGACAGGCCTTTAAAGGGCTGTTTGAGGGTTAACACTAGGTTTTAAGGTTCAGGTATGAATTAGGTTTATGTTAGGGTTAGTGTAAGGGTTGGGGTTAGGCATTTAGTTTGGATGGTTAGGGTTAGGGTAAGGGGCTAGGGAATGCATTATGTCAATGAATGTCCTCACAAGTATAGCCGTGCAAAAGTGTTTGTATGTGTGTGCGTGTGTGTGTGTGTGTGTGTTTGAGCACAAGAGCCTTCCAAACGCACCGTTCGTCCCAAGCTTCGCCAGCCCCCTCTCACACACACACACACACACACACACACACACACACACACACACACACACACACACACACACACACACACACACAGCGCTAACCAATTAGCGGTTGTGGAGCCTCGTCCAGAAGGCCCCCGGGTATCGACTCACACTGTTGTCCAATAAATGAGGTCTAATTTATCAGTTTAACTTCACACACACACACACACACACACACATGCAGACGCGCACACACACACAGACAGACACACACACACACACACACACACACACACACACACGTTGCCAGATTTTGTTTAAGAAAAAAGCAACCAGTCTTATAACAACAAGAATATCTCCTCGCAATTTGCTATCTGTCTATACTGGAGTTAACACACAGCCTATGCTCTTCTAAACAGGCAAGACGGTGGCCCCTGTGTTTACATACCAGTTTACAGACAGTACAGACACAAACAGTACAGACACAAACAGTACAGACACAAACAGTACAGACAGGTAGCGGATCGTGAGGAGATATTCACCGATTTTGACAAAAAGTGATTTTCAGAATCACTGACTCCACCTTTAAGGGCCATGAGAGACATTTTGACTAGAAGTTATACGAACATACCTTGTAATATTTTGAATTTTTTGTATTATTGCTGTGTGTGTGTGTGTGTCTGTCTGTGTGTGTGTGCGCGTCTGCATGTGTGTGTGTGTGTGTGTGCGTGTGTGTGTGTGTGTGTAAGTGGGACAGTAAGCCCAAATAAGCAACTGCAACCCGTTACAGTCAATATCTCTAAGCGACTTTCCAGAAAAACAGGCCCGAAGTTGCTTGTATAAACACAAACCTGGCAACCCGTCCCTCACACATATACCTAAGAGAAATGGTGTGTTGAAAAAAGACCAAGACAACCCAGTGTGTGTGTGTGTGTGTGTGTGTGTGTGTGTGTGTGTGTGTGTGTGTGAAGAGAAATGGTGTGTTAAAAGCCCAAGACAAATAGCGTTTGTTTTTTTGTAACATGGACAAACTCGACGGATCGTTCGAGTTGTTTTGCTAATTGTGAGCCGCGATCTAAAGGTGTCATGATTGAGTGACGCCATTACAGCCAAGGCCATTAGTGTGTGTGTGTGTGTGTGTGTGTGTGTGTGTGTGTGTGTGTGTGTGTGTGTGTGAGTGTGAGTGTCTGTGTGTCTGTGCTTGTTTTTAAGTGTGTGTGTGTGTGGTTGAGAGTGTGTATGTGTGTGTGTGAGTTGAGAGTGTGTGTGTGTGTGTGTGTGTCCATGTATTTTAGTGTGTGTGTGTGAGTGGGTGTGTGTGTGTGTGTGTGTGCGCGCGCATTTGTGTCTGTGCTTGTTTTTAAGTGTGTGTGCGTGTGTGTGTCCATGTATTTTAGTGTGTGTTCATTTGTGTGTGTGTGTGTGTGTGTGTGTGTGTGTGTCTGTGGGGAGACGGCCCTGTGTGGGAAATATCAACTGGCCAATTTGCTTTCCAAACACCATAAATCCTGCCCCCGTTAAGTGACTGTTTTTGATGCTCCGAAACAAATACACGCTCCGGTATGTATCGCCCATTAAATTACCACTATTCTCAATCCACACAGGACATTTATCTGAGTCAGTGGGGGGTGAAAGAGGGGGTTTAGGGACCTTAAAAGGGCCACTGGGGGGGAGGGGGAGGGGGAGGGGGGCTCAAAGGGGTCCCAGTGAAAAATACAGACAGTTTCAGTCATAAATTCATTATTTTTAAGATTTTGGTAACTTTGCATAATTATTCTCAGCTCTATTCTGAAGGTTACTAAAGAAGGATTTTTTCATATTTTGTTCATTGTCTGATTTCTGAGACATTTTTCTTTTTAAAAACATGCTGGAAATGCATTTTTTTAAATCTGTAGATAGTGTTTTTTGATTTATAAAATGAAAAAAGGCTGTATACAATCATTAATATTAAATACTTTCAGAAATGTTTGAATAAATTTGGCAAAATCTAAATATGTGTGTGTACAGATTTTGGTTACAGGTGTTTTTTTTTTAAATATTTTGTTTTTATAAATCCTGAAATACTATTTACAGGTACATGTCACAATTTAGAATCAGAAAAAAAAGGATAAAACAAAAGCCATCAATAAAAATGACTTCAGATTAAATTTTACAGATTTATCAGATTCATGTTACAATTATCAAGTGTTTGTCATTCATGAATCTAATAATGCTTTCTACTTTGTGTAACATCATTATTTTCTGTATGATAATTTCAGCTTTATTTTAATAATGAATAATAATAATAATAATAATAATAATAATAATAATAATAATAATAATAATAATAATGATAATACATTCCAATCAATCAATCAATTTGCATAATATCTGACCTTTCAAATTAAGAGCGAGAGAGGGGCGCTCCGGTGGTGTAGTGGATAGAGCGTGTACCATATCGGCTCCGGCCTTCGTTGCAGTGGTCGCGGGTTCAAATCCAACCCGTGGACCTTTACTGCAGGTCATCCCCCCCCCCCCCCCTCTCTCTCTCTCTCTCTGTCTCCCCATTTCAACTCTGTACTGTCTAATAAAGCTTGAAAATGCCAAGACAAAAAACTCAAAACACACACACACACCTTACTAAATGAATAAAGCTTGAAAACGCCCCCCCAAAAAAAGAAAAATAAGAGTGAGAGAGACATTTACTTGGAGGGAAACAGTTTATTTCAGTTTCAGTAACATCTGAACAGCAGAGCAGCCGTCCGTTAGAGTAAAAAAACAAACTGAAATGAAATCAGACAATCGCTTCAAACATTCACTGATATTGCATTGAAAAGTTCATTTAAACATACACACAGAACAGGTATTGCATGTGTGTGTGTGTGTGTGTGTGTCTGTATGTGTGTGTGCGGTGTGTGTTGTCGTGTGTGTGTGTGTGTTGTCTGTGTGTGTGTGTTGTCTGTGTGTGTGTGTTGTGTGTGTGTGTGTTGTCGTGCGTGTGTGTTGTCGTGTGTGTGTGTTGTGTGTGTGTGTGTTGTCTGTGTGTGTTGTGTGTTGTGTGTGTGTGTGTGTGTGTGTGTGTGTGTGTGTGTGTGTGTGTGTGTGTGTGTGTGTGTGTGTGTGTAGTTATTGCATGACACTTATGCTGCATTTCAAAAACAAAATCTCAACGGAAACAAAATCTCATACGGTCCTCTCATGGTCACTTTGGCAGAAAAAATTAATATTTTAATGCGATGGAGTCTGTAGTTTGTTTTTTCCTAATAATTTAATATTATATTAAAAATAACTAATTTACTATAAGCAAAATGATTAGTTTTTTGTAGTTCATTAATTACCAATGAAATTCCTTAAAAAATAAATAAAATAATTAAAATTAAAATCAAGTTGATATTTATTCTATACATAAATATTGTTATTATAATTGGAATTTAAATATATGTAATAATTTTCTTCGATGTTCAGCTGATTTGCTGCAAATTCAACAACCACGAGTGTGCGCCCGTGTGTGTGTGTGTGTGTGTGTGTGTGTGTGTGTGTGTGTGTGTGTAAACCTCATAAATGAACTTAAACTGTAAAGAAAAAGGCCACAATTAACTGCAAAACAAAACAAAAAAAAATATGTTAAAAATGTTAAAGAACATAATTTGCTGCATCTGAACCTTTCATAATCAGCCAAAAAAATTATCTTAAAATAAAAAAAATCTCCAAAAATCTTCATAATATCGGTTTGTTTGTAGAAGGAGCATTTCCAAAACCTTCCCGTCTCAAAGCACGTCACACAACTAACGTCTAATTCATGCCAAGAAAATTACAAATAAAAATACTGCATAGATAATGAACATGGAAAATACAAGAATGCCATGAATATGATGTGAAAAAAAGACACTTAAATACTGCTATATATATACAGTGGTTTTGAAATTATTTGTTGTGCTGGTGCACGTTATAGGCGCAGTGTGTAGATTTTAATTGGCATATTTGAGAACAGACTTGGTAGAAATAATGTATAATTGTTTGAAAATAATAGTTTTTTTTCCTTTTTATTAGAATGAGCCTTTTATATCTACATAAAGGCTGTTACATACTCCGCGAGAAGAAAGAACAAAGTTCTCGGTGACAGAGCTGCGAGAAGAAAATTACGTAATTTTCTTCTCTCAGCTCTTGTTTAGCTGTTCTCGCAGCTTGTTCTCGACACGTCACCCGGGCCGAACTTTCTTCTCGCAGCTTGTCCGAGAACTATTGTGTGATTGGTCAGTCTGAAGTCAATGAGGAAAATCAGCTGGCGCTACTATGGTAACAGCGCGTGACGTGTGCCGCGGTGAGGAGTTCGGCACTTGAGTTCTGGTGAAGTATGAAATGTCCAGACCAGAAAGAACTTCTCACAGCTCTGTCAGCGAGAAGTTTGTTCTTTCTTCTCGCGGAGTATGTAACAGCTTTAAAGGGACACTGTGTAACATTTTAAGTAGTTTATTAGCTAAAATCAATATCCTCATTCATAAATATGTCCTCATTGGTGTAAAATCACCTCTGCCAATAATCTGAATTATCCTCCTGAGCGGAGAATTACAAATATTAATATTACATTTTGTACATTGAGAGGGTAAGTCTTATGGAGGCATCAATGTTGGTTGGAATGTCATTAAGTGCATTGTTTAAAATTTAGAATTGTTCTTGTCCTTGAAGGCCACTGTAGCTTCTGTTATTATTCAAAATGGGTGGGTTACCCAGGGAGCGTTGCATTCTAGAACTTTCTTGATGATGTCATATTACACAGTGCCCCTTTAAGAGCGGGGCTTGCATATTGCCACCATGGAGGCCACCGTAGCTTCTGTAATTATTCGAAAGCGGTGAGGTCACCACGGGAATGTTGCATTCTAGAACTTTCACCACTAGATACAGTATTACACACTGCACCTTTAACCTTGTGCGTGATTATAAACCACATTTTTAAAGACATAATAAATCATATAGTAAGTGAGTGTGCATAAACATAAATACTAATACATTATAAGAGCATCTTTTTAGTGGCAGGGGACACAGAAAACCCTCCATCTCCATTCATAGTTCAGTTTTGGTTTTGTTTTCGTGTAAACAAACGGACAAAACGTAGAAATACTTGCGTATTTGTTTAGAACATTGCGGTGTGAACAGCAGCAGTTCTATAATATAATGGAGATGTGAAGGTTCTGCATAATGCTGAGTAATACACAAACACATTTCCTTCAGTCCGTGGATATAAAAACAATTGCTTCAGTTTCATGGGCTGTGTTGGCGATTGCTTAAACTAAATGTTACTTGGAGGGGGGGCGAGGGGGGGGGGGGCAGGGGCGCTTGTGGTGTAGTGGTTAGAGCCCCCTTGCCGCCCCTCCCTCCATAGAGTCTCAGTCCTCTTCACAGCAGACCCGGGTTAGAATCCAGCCCGGGTCGTTCTCTGCATGTCATTCCCCTCTCTGACCCCATTTCATCTCCGTCTCTCCCAAAAAAATGGCAAAAAAAAAAAAAAAAAAAATCTAAATTTTTGAATTCCTTTTTTTGAACACTAAACGTTACTGCTTTTGCTTTTGGCCTTCCCCCCTCCTCCTGCTCCGGGACTTCCTTTGACCTCTGACTTCTTACCGGGTGAATTCTGAATCTGTTTAACCCCCATCCCACACGCACCACCATTCCCTCCACCGCTGCTATTGTTATTATTATGATTTGTATTCCCGCTAAGCGACTCCATTATAGAACGAAACGCCCCAAACGGTCGCTTGCTTTCGGTTCCAGTCGCAGTCCTTTCCTTCCCATGATGCACCTTGCTTTGCTCCGCTGTTGCTGCTGCTGCTGCTTCTGGATTGGTGCTTTTGTGTATTTGCTCATCGAATGTGACTCTTAATTTGAGATTCTGGGACGTTTTCCTTCGAGATGAGGGCGATTTTAACGCGCTTTTTGGGCTTGTCGCTACTTTCTGACCATCGTGGAAGTCTCCGGAGCTATCTGGCGTTTTTACATCTGTTGCATCTTGATCGCTGGACGTCGGCGAAGGGTTAACACCTACGATGCTATCCACCGACTTCGACCCATTGAGCGAAAACGCTAGCTTTTTCACCGCGTTATTTTGGTTGGACGCAGGAGGTTCCTCCTCCTTGATTGGCAGGTGATTGGGCCTATCAGGACGAAGGGTATTCGACGCCGATACTGCCTGATTTTTACCCTCCTCTTGTGGCGGGTAGCCATCAGAATCGGACTCACTGAGCGAGCGTTGCATGATCTGTTTAAGCCGTGCTAGCTTTAGCTCTCTGCGCTCCGTTAGCCCGGGTCGTCTAGTAGCTCCAGAGGTAGAGGGGGGTTCCCGGCCGAGCGTACCCGATTGCGGAGGCCTGTCCCTGGGTAGGAGCGGCTCTGATGCGTCCTTACCCAGCAGCTGCCGGAGCACAGTGTCTGGTCCCTGGCGAACCAGCCAATGGGAGTCTCCGGTTGTTCCCTCGGCGGTCAGAAGCATCTCAGGCCACGCCTCCCCAGGTGGCTGATGGGAACTGGAATCCAGAGAGGGAGAGGGAATGTTATTTAGTATTGACTTTTTTTTTTAAAAGATTTTTTTTTTTTAAATATGACATGACAGGAATATTCATTACTTTTACCTTTTTTTAATTTATTTTTTTATTTTATTATTTTTACAATTAACTTTATTAAAATGTTACACAATGAAACACAAGTGTACAGAGTAGGGTTGGAGGATATGGCAAAAAATATTATAACTCAATTTGTTTCCATATTAATCCATATCGATATTTAACACAATATATTTAATTTTCATTTAATTTAACCTTTATTTACCGAGAGAGATCGATTGAAGGGTGACACTCATTGACAATAACGTCGAGTCAAACAAATGCAAAGCAAAAACAATGGATCCAATATACAATTCATGATTTGATATGATGTGTGTGTGTTACCTAGGAGATCTTGAAGGCGTCCCCTCTGCCTTGTTGGGGTCCATCACTCGTTGTAGTTGTTTCTGTAGAACTATTCTCTCTGCTGCCTGTCTGTGTGAAGCAGGAAATGAAGCAGAACATTTAATTTTGCTGTAGCTTAAAAAAGATAAATATATGAAACTTTCTGTTTTTTGCCCTAACCCTTTTTTTAAACTAAATATTAAATAAATACAAATGAATACATACACAAATAGAAAATATGTGTTTTTGCGGTAGCCTATAAAATAACCTAAAAACAATAACATAATTAAATTAAATAAATATATGAAAATAATTAAAATATTTTTTGTACAAAAATTAAAATAACAAATTAAAGAAAAATATAAATTAAAATTCATATTAAAAATATGGAAACAATAAAATAAATATGCCCACGGTATGCACTGTATACTTGTACTTACTCATTGAGCTGCTTGGTGAGCTTGACCACCTGTGAGGCCAGTGACATGCAGGTTTCCACGACGACCAGGTATCGAGCGCAGGTGGTGTGTCCCTGTCGCTCTGCGGTCTGAGAAGGACGCTCGCGCTGGTTCACCACCGTCACGTTAGAGCCGTATTCTACCAGAGTCTAGAGAGAGAGAGAGAGAGAGAGAGAGAGAGAGAGAGAGAGAGACATTAGAGCCATATTCTACCAGAGTCTAGAGAGAGAGAGAGAGAGAGAGAGAGAGAGAGAGAGAGAGAGAGAGACATTAGAGCCATATTCTACCAGAGTCTAGAGAGAGAGAGAGAGAGAGAGAGAGAGAGAGAGAGACATTAGAGCCATATTCTACCAGAGTCTAGAGAGAGAGAGAGAGAGAGAGAGAGAGAGAGAGAGAGAGAGAGAGACATTAGAGCCGTATTCTACCAGAGTCTAGAGAGAGAGAGAGAGAGAGAGAGAGAGAGAGAGACATTAGAGCCATATTCTACCAGAGTCTAGAGAGAGAGAGAGAGAGAGAGAGAGAGAGAGAGAGAGAGAGAGACATTAGAGCCATATTCTACCAGGGTCTAGAGAGAGAGAGAGAGAGAGAGAGAGAGAGAGAGAGAGAGAGAGAGAGAGAGAGAGAGAGAGAGAGAGAGACATTAGAGCCGTATTCTACCAGAGTCTAGAGAGAGAGAGAGAGAGAGAGAGAGAGAGAGAGAGAGAGAGAGAGAGAGAGACATTAGAGCCATATTCTACCAGAGTCTAGAGAGAGAGAGAGAGAGAGAGAGAGAGAGACATTAGAGCCATATTCTACCAGGGTCTAGAGAGAGAGAGAGAGAGAGAGAGAGAGAGAGAGAGAGAGAGAGACATTAGAGCCGTATTCTACCAGAGTCTAGAGAGAGAGAGAGAGAGAGAGAGAGAGAGAGAGAGAGACATTAGAGCCATATTCTACCAGGGTCTAGAGAGAGAGAG
>OX442351.1:36411042-36531042 GCA_949357725.1 Hyperoplus immaculatus
ATGTTGATAAAAAGTGATTTTGACAACAAGCGTTCTCCAGAATCACTGACACCACCTTTAACTGACTTCTATGTTTTGAATATGACATCATCAAGAAAGTTCTAGAAAGTTCTAGAATGCAACGCTCCCTGGGTAACCCCAACCCTTTAGAATAATAACAGAAGCTACAGTGGCCTTCAAGGACAAGAACAATTCTAAATTTTAAACAATGCACCTGATGACAATCCAAAAACATGGATTCCTCCATAAGACTTGCCTGCTCAATGTACAAAATGTAATATTAATATTTGTAATTCTCCGCTCAGGAGGATAATTCAGATTATTGGCAGAGGTGATTTTACACCAATGAGGACATATTTATGAATGAGGATATTGATTTTAGCTAATAAATTACTTAAAATGTTACACAGTGTCCCTTTAAAGGAATACTTCACCCATAAATAACCGGCGTTCTATCGTTATAAAATTGCTATTATAATATAATGAATTAAGTTTCAGTCTTCCCTCAGTCTTCCCTCAGTCTTCCCTTGGCCCAGCTGTCCTGTTAATCCTAACCCTACATTTTTCCATGTGTGATGTCACACATGGTAAAATGTAGGGTTAGACAGTGAGACCATAAAACACTCTTTCTGTCTTTTCTCAGGCTAGGATGAACCGATTTCTAAAATGTTTGCACATTTATACTACATGGGATCTCAGAGTTCAATACACCTTCATATTCCCACCGGTGAAGTAGGTCTTTAATGTGAGAGTGTGTCGTTTGAGGCATTATAATAAATCCTTTCAGTAACACTCAGGTTTTAAACTGTCAACCTTTATGAGCTGCTCTGATCAAAGGACACAATCAGCTGATAATCTGGATCAGAACGATTTAAAGACGCAGTACGCCACTAACACTGAGCCTTTGATTGTATTTATTATACATTCATTTTTTCATAAACGATTTTCTAATTTTTTTTAAAACAAACAATCACAAGTTCCTCGTAGCACCTTTAAATAGGTTTTAAAACACTTTATTTAAGGTCAAGGTCAATGTCAAATTGATTTATAAAGCACATTTACAAACAGCGGGTACTGCCCCAAAAGTGCTGTACAGGTTAAATTATAATAAAATAATCCACATTTATTACAAATAAGAAACCAAAAGAAAAACACATAAGAAAATACTCAGCTCAGCTGGTTCCGAAGGCCAGTGCAAAAAAATGTGTCTTCAGCAGACATTTAAAATTTTCCAAAGAAGTGGCAGATCTGATGTATAAAGGAAGAGAATTCCACAACTTGGGACCAGCTACAGCGAAGGCTCTGTCTTTAGGCTATAAACATTCCTCTATTGAGAAAGCAGCAAAGCAAACGGTGTATGTCTCATGTAGATTCATTGTGTAGACGTGTGTTTCCTCTCCTGTCATTCAAGGAAGTAAAATATCTTTGCCACTTCATTACTGATAAACGATGTTTGTCTAACTGTATGTGTTGTTTGGATGTGTATGTAGTGATGTTACGTCCGACACGAAAGCCCCGAAGCCTGTGTCGCTCAAAGGGGGCGTGTCCAGATGAAGCCTGTGTCGCGCAAAGGGGGCGTGTCCAGATGAAGCCTGTGTCGCTCAAAGGGGGCGTGTCCAGGTGAAGCCTGTCTCGAGGCCTGTATCGTTTGTCACAGTACCACGTGACTAAAGACAAACGAAGCCCCCGTTTTCTGAAATCATGCGACTGCCTCACTTCATATAGCCTACTATCTATGCTCGCTACGTGAAATAAGAGAGCCACTACCGTAACATACCAGCAGATGTCAGTATTCCTAAATGAGCTGTTCAATGGGGCTTTGTGGATCAGGGCCTTTTTGGTGGAGCATTTGGCCAGAAAGATTCGACAAATTCACGGGGCTTCATCACACCGTCACTACGTGTATGTGTTGTTTGGATGTGCGAAAAAAAGGCATTTAAAAATTGAGGCTCTAACTAGCATCAAAGCTCGCAAACACATTCTTAAAATAACAGTACATGTATATTGTATGTATATTTTTAACATGTATTTCCTAACTTTTCATAGGGACCTACTTGAAATGTCTGAAATGAAGATTGATAGATTTTAAATAGGTTTCTTTATGCATCAGAGGAACAATTTCAGAAATATGTAAAAGTTCCTCGTAGCACCTTTATATAGATTATAAAACGCTGTCTTTAGGCTATGTGTAGTAATAAACATTCCTCCATTGAGAAAGCAGAGCAGCAGCAGTGTATTTCTCATATGCATATTGCTTTCAGTTTGTGTTAATTCTAGCGCCCCCTTTGGACAAAAGCGGTATTGATTTTACTATGCCAGCTGTTGTTCCTGGGTGAGCGCATACCCATGACAAAGGCATTAAGAAAAACTATATAAAAAATAACATTTGTTGCACTGATGGTCTCGTTTGCTGTTTCATGTAATGTATGATCATCAGAGGAAAAAATTCAACCGTTTTAGAAATATTTTAAAGTTCCTCATAGCACCTTTAAATAGATCTTAAAAAGCTGTATTTAGGCTATGTGTAGTAATAAACATTCCTTTAAAAAAGCTGACGGTGTATGTCTGTATGTAGATTGTGTGGACGTGTGTTTCCGTCTGCGTGGGAGAGAAACCACCGCACTGAAGCTCCAAATAAAAACCAAAGATTGCAGCTTGGAGAAAAACATTCTGAGCCGAAACATCATGATAACAACTGTTTGGTTTAAGCCTGGAAGACACAAGAACAGGACTAGAGGAGATATAGGCCTTTAAATGTTAACGTGAACGGGCTGACAATTAAGTGGGGAATTTTT
Organism: Hyperoplus immaculatus; assembly: GCA_949357725.1. Lineage (NCBI taxonomy): Eukaryota > Metazoa > Chordata > Actinopteri > Uranoscopiformes > Ammodytidae > Hyperoplus > Hyperoplus immaculatus. The sequence goes on from OX442351.1 coordinate 36,413,838, forward strand.
AAGATATATAGATAGATATTAAAGTACCTTCACATTTCTGGGAATATTTTTTTTTTTTTTTTTTTAATGAGTTGGCAAGTAGTAACATTGACAAACGTCATAAACACAATTATATATGCACCAGCGTCTAAAATCAAATGTTTCCTTAGGGGAATCACTATGTTAATTGCGTGAGCTGATAACTCATATACAGCTGGCACTAATCAAAACAAAATATCATCTACACACATGAGATATTTTCAGATAGTAGTACATATTTGTTCCTATTTTATTTTATTTTATTTTAATGTTTATTTGACAGGGACAATACATACATTGCCACAAAAAAATGGGAACATGTGACGCATATAAGACGTCTAGCTTCAGCTAATTTGCAGTCTTTGTCCCTGGGTCAGGCTTTAAAATACAATCAAAGATACTAAATACAATAAATGCAGTGATAGAGATACAGTGAATAATACAATTATTACACTAAATGTGTTTATGAAGCTTAAATCTATTCATTCAATTGTTTTAATAAAATGGCGTATGAAAAAATACTACTCTTTAGGAGTAGCCTTACATAGTTTTGAATCAAAATCCTTTTTCATAAGTGCACGGTCATACTTTTTCACATGTCCATATTGACAAACATAACAATCTAAAATATCCCCAACATCTTTTCAAATTTGTATTTATTTTTAAACCCTCAGTTCTTTTAAATCGAGTCTGAAGACTTTTCTGTTTCCATTTTAACCTGTACTTTTTATTTTATTTAAATGTTTTACTTCTTTTCATTCTCTTTTAAATGTCTTCTAATGTGTTTTATGTATTTTAATCTTGCCCCTGTAAAGCACTTTGAGTGGCCTTGTGTTTGAATTGTGCTATATAAATAAACTTGCCTTGCCTTGCCTTAACAGGACTATAGCATGTGTGCCCCAAAGTTGTCTTGAGATACATACACTAGCCCATTGCTTTATTGAAAATACCCAAGGTCCTTCTACACTGCGTGAGTTGCCCTAATGTGGGATGATTTTTGCCATTGCAACTTTGTGTAGCCTACGATGATAACATATGAAGCCAATACATTAGACTCATACATGATACCAGTCTGAAAACTCATAGATGCTGAAGAAAAAAACTCAGATATCCTAGCCTACTCAGAGAAGAAATGGCAATTATATTAGTAACACACACACACACACACACACACACACACACACACACACACACACACACACACACACACACACACACACACACACACACACACACACAAATAAAAATAATTGAAATGGCAAAGCGGAACTATGTAACCTTAGCAACAATTCAGTGGTACCGAAATCTGGTTCTGGCCCAAAAGCCACAAGAGCTAATCATTGAAGCTAGCGCAGGAGCTAACCGTCTTAGCTTGAGAAAATTAGGGTCAAAAACGATTGAAAAAACACAACAATGGCGCCCGTAAAGGGACATTTTAAAGACCCCGTACCTTGATGAAGACGTGAGGCCGCCGAGGAGACGCGGTTGTCTTTAGCGAAGCGGTGAATAGAAAAGATAAAAGACCATCCAGCTGTTTTTTTCTCGACAGGCGCAGAGAAACACAAAAGACTTTGACATATGGGCAGCGGCGGAGACGAGCTGCGCGCGACACGAGGGCTCACTCCGACTGATTTTCCGGGGACCAAATCCGAGAAAAAAACTAGGCCTACACTTTCACTTTTTCTTTTATTATTCTTATTGAAGGCATAGAAGGTAATTCTGGAGAACGTTTGTTGTCAAAATCACTTTTTGTCAAATTCAGTGAGTATCTCCTCACAATCTGCTACATCTCCCTACTATCAATGCACTGAGAGCCTATAGACTCTGTAAACTGATAGGCAACGGAGTCAAGGCCCTGTATTATGAACAGATCTTTTTTCTCCAGAATTACCTATTAAACCTTTAATGTAGGCCTGAGAGAAAATACGACATGGCCTGTGCTTTAGTGAGATTCAGTGGAAAGGGTGATTTTTTTATCGCCAAAGCACCGCACACCTCATCTGTGTCATTCAATAGCCTTTCTGTAGATACATAACTCCTATAATAAAGTTAGGAGATTTTTTTTTTTTTGGGGGGAGGGTTGGGGGGTGTTGGTGAAGTACGCTAAAGTAGAGTCAACTTTATTGTCAATTAGATACATAAGAGTTTATATGGCGTTTGTCTCTGAACCACGGTGCAATGTAAGGTTAGGAATGTTTCTGTAATACACTTTTCCTATCTTCAATTACGATAAGAACATTCATTTGGGAACTGTAAATCTGAAATGGCTATTTTAAATCGGGTCCTAACTCCTATTTCCATGGTAATACTGTAGGCCATAATTTGGAAGGTTCAAAAGTTGAAGTGTTAAACCATCTTCTCAATAAACGATCTTTGAGGCTCAGACAGAGGAAGTGGTGCCGCTATGTCGCTCCGTTATCCTTAGAATAAAAAAAAATAGAAAAAAATAAAGAATAAAAACTACAATAAACCTTCTGGTTTGTATGATTTATTCTTTAATATAACAGATTAATAAATAGCCAAATGCAATGAATGGATGCCTAATTATAAGGTTTTATTTTATTTAAAATAATTACAATATGTTTTTCTATTTCTAACTACAATTCAATGTTTGTGTGTTGATATTTGGCCAGGAAAAAATACAAAATTAAAATTAAATAATAATTGACTAAAACGTGTTTGTTTAATAATTTATAATTTAATTTAATTTAATTTTTTAATGTAATTAAAGTTTACATGTTTAAAATCAAACTTTCTCCTTGCAGTTAACTTTGCAGAACTATAGGTTGGGATTAAATATCAACACTTATATTGTTGGTGAAAGCAGTGATGTATTAGTTTTACCATGAGGCTATTACTAGTAGCAGTAAGCTAGTAGGCCTACAATAACAGCCACTTTTGGAACATTAATATGACTTCAAATTTAATTTTAAGTTTCAGTTTTTCTACATTTAATTTAGGCTATAACATTTGTTAAGCCTTTGTTTTTATTATCTATAAACATGAGAGCTAAATGGACTAAGTAAATATATATATTTTTATTTTATATACTAACTACATTACATGAAGGTTTACCATGGGGAGCCGAGTAAAACCAGTGAAAATGTTAACAAAATTGTATTGACTTTTTTTCTCATATTTTCATCAGAAGTCAACTTATTATGTGTAGAAAATGTCATGAATTGGATTTATTGTGTATCTGTTAACTTAAGACTCATATTAGTGGAGATATCTGACATCCCACACACACACACACACACACACACACACACACACACACACACACACACACACACACACACACAGTTACATAAGTCTCAGAAACACACTGAAGCCGCTGTGTCTATAAATGAAACATAATTACAGCCTTTTCAAAAGGCAGCGTTGTGGTTTACATTCATAAGATAATTTTTCAAGCTTGTCTGTCGCCATCTTGTGGCCGCTACTGAGACTGTCATCAGTTTATAAAAGGTTTACATAGTGCACCTTTAGTGCACTATGTAACTTTGATTGTGTCAGAGAAGTGAACATTTTCTAAGGTAAATTCCCATAACTGAATAAACAAACTTTCCTCACAGGAAAATGTGATCCCTGGTACACTGTTTGAAGTTAGAAAACTGTTTCACTGTTGTTGTTTACAGCAGCATGGCCCACAGTTTGGTTTACAAACATATTATAGTCTTATGGTTGGTTCCAGGTTCCTCAGAATAATTTAGTTTTGCCCTACCTACTGAGCAAAACTCTTCTGAGCGAAAATATTAATTTGTTAAATTAAACCTTCTGGTACATTAACAGGTGTGTTAAACAGTTCTGAGCAATTTTTAAATAAAATGTAATGGAAAACTGTATCCTCAGCTTTTGCATGATAAATCCACAGTTTGATATTATTTCATTAAATAAACTGAGACTCTTTCAAAAACCAAACATCGAGAGGTTGGATGATGCCAGAATAAAATCTTTATTTAAAGCCACTACGAGTAACATGGCACGTTGGCGTCCCCTTTGGACAAAAGCAGTAGTATTTTTACGACGCCCGCTGTCGCAAAGCTGTTTTCTAGCGCGTGGCAGGCGCGTGAGTGTGAACTGAGAAGGGAGCAATATAGTGCATGTCCGTGTGTTGAAAGTGCGAGGACTCTTTTCGGCTCCGTGAGAGTGGTTTTGACACTGCATGAACTAATGCCAGTCACTGCCACACGCATCTGATTGCAATGAGTTGTTGCAGCAGTGTCACCTAACTAGCCTACTCTCTCTCACGGAGCTGAAAGATTACGTGTCCGACTCCTCACAGAAAGCGAATGAACGATAGACGGCAGTTAGTATGGATCACGATGAGGTAATGTGTTTGTGTTGTTGATGTAAATAATGACTATTTCAGATAATGGTTATCTGATGATGGTGAAGCAAAGCAAACTTTGTGTTAGTACCAACCGCTCATTCATTTAGGAGTAAACACTGCAGTCTAGTTTCGCTCTCGTGAAATTGTATACACGTTGCTTGGCAACGCCCTCGTCCCCCGTAGCCTATATCACTCTCCCTTTTAGCTTTTCTTCATTGCATTTTCTTTTTTTTTCTTTGATGGTTCAGCCCCTTTATCAGTCATTATGACGACAAATAACTGTATCAAACAAGGCTCCCGCTCCCCTTCCCTCACCTGGAGGGATAGGCTTCTCAATTCACGTTGCTGCGCCACACTGAAATCTGCGACCAATACGGATATGTGACCATAGAGCTTGCACGAGCGAACCGAAAATCGGACTGGGTGTGCGACCAGACCAAAAGCAGTAATAAAAACTATTTAAAAACGTCTTTCTTTGCACTGATGGTCTCGTTTGCTGTTAAAGGTAATTTATGATTATCAGAGGAAACATGAGGCTGTTTAAAAGATATTTAAATGTTACTCGTAGCCTCTTTAATTTTCACAAAATATAAGTGTCCAAAGTTTTTACAGAACAGACTTAGGATACAGCATTTCTTTAATTTTATGAATTAAAAAATACTTTGTAGGGGAGAACGGGGGAATCTGAGGCATCGGGTAATGTGAGCCACCCCCTGTATCTAGGCAACGGAAAACATTTTTGGTCATGTGAGATATATGTTGTCAAGCCCCTCTCATTTCCCCATGGCCCTGAAAGAGAGGACCTCATGGTGCTGTGGTAAGCATGTTTTCTTCACCAAAATAGGTATTTTGCATGTAAAAGTACATTTTCTTGCTGTCAACTTATCAACTGTTGTGCCAAAGCAAATGTATTCACGTAGAAAAACTTCTATCATACGTGTTGATGAACTACCAACATATAAGAACCATGTGATGATATTAGCTAAAGATTAGCCTGAAATGCTAAGAGAGGTAGTTTTTTCTCAAATTGTGGTGATGGGGGAAAGTGAGCCAAATGCTGTGGGGGAAAGTGAGACACTGTCTCACTTTCCCCCACCATGAGGCACAAGTTAAGTTTAATCTTAAACATATTTTAATGTAATATTACATAACATATGTTTTATTTTAATGTCATACACATTGTAGAAAAGCCATCATGCCAAGGAAATACACCAGGAAGACGACCTGGAGCAACCACACGGAAAGAGCACCTTCTGATCTTTCCCAGTAACCTTCAGGGCTGGAATGTAGATTAGGCCTAGTTGTAGAGTATGACTGATGTTATAATCCAGTTGGGTCTTCTCCTGTGTTCTGAGTCCCAGGCTGTTCTCGCTGGTTCTGATTTTCCTATGCTTTGACCCCCAGACACAAGCTGGCTCTAAGGGTCCTGTGTCCTGACCCCCAGACTGTGCTCTAATCTAACTGGTTCTATCTTTCATTTGAATCTTATGAAAACCTTTTGAATTATAATATGTTGTATTTGATTTTGTTCAGAGTTACTTTCAAGTGTTTAGAAAATTTGCTTTGCTTAATTGACCAAACCCCATCATTCTTTTACTAGTCCGACATTAGTTCTGGAATGTGTGGATAGCTTTCAGGATTCTAACTGTTACAATATGTGTTGTTATGGTAGTTTCAGAGTGGAAAAAGTAAGAGGATCAGTTCACCTCCAGCTGGTTCACTTTACCCCCTTGATTTTTCTGGTCTGTCTCAGTTTACCCCACAGCTGGGGTAAAGTGAGCCACATGACAACTTTCTATAAAACAATCTCACTGCCCTCTGTCTTGAAAACATTCTGCTAATGCCCATTTCTATGAAACATCCTGAATTAATGGGAAATGTGTACATTTGAGTGATAAATCATTTTAGCTCGCTTAGAGGGGAGCAAATGTAAAAAGTGGCTCAGATTACCCCATTCTCCCCTACAGTTCTTTAAAAAAAATGGCATGTTTTTAAGTACAAAATGTATCATAAATCAGACAAGTAACAACATATGAACAAATCATTCTGTATGGTTATGTAAGTATGATCATGGAAAGTTAAGTTGTGATGAGATAATGTTTTCTTTAAAGATGGTTCTATAGGAGAAATATACAGATGCAAACTGACAAGGTTTTGTCAATTAAACACCTAAAGGTACATTTTGGACCTTTGATTTACACTAGTATGAAAGACGAAATATTATTGAAGCAGAATAGAGAGAAATCTCTTTCCTGCAGTGTCTCACCTTAATAAGACACGTCAAGAAACAAAATTATTAGAATTTCACCGATATTTGGTGTGCATTTGGTCAGGTCACTTTAGATGCCTCATTTTTCATTCAGGGCAAGGACGAGGATTGGGTATAGGTGTACAGGGATCAACAACAGTACGGACTTCGTATGTGTCGACACCTCTGTACGTACCAGAGATGGCCGCAGATCTTGTTACCCCGCTGCTATACCTGCGGAAGACATGTGCTATGAAAGGGATTTCTACACTAGACCTATTTCCCACCATACGGACAACACACGAGCGGTTTGGTGGGACAGTGACCTCCACAGTGAGAGAGTAAGACTTTGAGTCAGTCACAGTGGTTCCCTGGGATAATTGCATTGTGGTCTCAGCACTGAACTGAATACCAACAGAGGCGACAGATGGGATTCTGGCAGTGATACTTGTACCGACACCGATTGTGGTGGCAATGCTGGTGTCCCACCTTTTCTCCACCTGCTGTGTTTTTTCGAGCGTAACTGTTTTCGTAATGTTTCTGCACGCACGGATGCTGGTGGTGGACCTGCTCATGGTCTCTGGAGGATAGTTTACGATTTTCGCACGATTAGTGTTGTACCTGACATCGGTGATTCGCTGGCTTAATATATCTGTGTCGTAGGTCAAGACATTGTAGTGCCTGAACGAATGCTCTTTACCTTTCCAAGGAAGGAAGAAGGACTTTTGCCCAACAATTACCTTTCCAAGACCATCATTGTTCTTCGCCACGTATATACCTGACCCGGAACAGGTTTGGACTGAGTTTTGGGGCACTGAACCCCAGTTATCGTATTTCCACACTAGGTTCTCTAAGTAGCCTTCATTCACTAGTAACTCAAACAGGATAGCTCTGTGCTCTCCGCCATTCAAGGAGTAGTGGCAGAAGGAACCCTTACTGGGGGTGTAAAAACCGGAGGCACAGACAACTTTACAGACGTAGAAGTAGCGATTAACATTACTGTTCCAAAACCTTACAGCTCCACCAGGGATAGAACCCCGCCATGTCACCCATTTCAGGTTGGTGGAGGCTTGGGTCTGTCTCTTCTGTCTCACTGCAGACTGAGGGAATCCATGTGTTTGGGTTGTCTTATTCAAGGGGATTTCAGGAATCATGTCCTCTGGAGCTGGGTTCTCCATGGAGACTTAACAAAAGAAAAGCACAGAAGCAATGAGTTGGTGTCAGCTGGATGTTAACTTCTGCTCTAAAGGCCTTTGCACATCAGACACAACATGAATTTACGGCACAAAACTGTGAATAAATAAGGAGGAATTTTAATACGCCAAGGAAACATTTATATATCCCTCCAAATTGTGCTTAGTTAATGCTATTAACGTTAACTTAATACTATTTGCGCATAAACTTAGTGTTAGTGCTTGGTTATTGATGGTTAGTCATTAATTATGCTTAGTTAATGCTTAACTAAGCATAACAGTTAGTTAATACTTGATGTAATGTTCAATGTTTATTGAGCATTGCCATAGCATTTATTGGGCTGGTTTCACAGACAAGGCTTAAGCCTAGTCCGAGACTAAAATGCCTGTTGAGCTGGATTCATTCAAAGCTACTTGCACAGACTCAGTTTAAAATAGTCCTAGATTAAAGCTATTCTGGATGAAACAAAGCCAATTGCAAGATGGGTGACTAGAGCTACTATAGGTCTAAATTTGAGCTTAAATTAATTCTCCAAAGAGGCAGGTTTAACTTCAGCTTAGTGGTGTTTGTGAGAGAGTGTTTGTGGTTTCTCACTTTTGCCTAGAGTTACTGTTTAGCTAACAAGCTAATGTTAGCCAGCTGCTGATAGCCAACCCTTTTAATTTCCAAAGTTTTGAATGTGCAGAACGTCTTGAACAATACAGGAGAATACACATTTTAAAGCTCTAATACCTGAGAGGCATACTGCATTATATACCAGCAGCGTACCTGAATGTTGTCTTTTTTTTACAAAAATACATTTCCACCATTTATTAATACAGAAAGACCCATATTGGTGCATAAAACTTCACCGAAATGCAGGAAATTATGTGGTTAACACTCTAAAATGTAATGGGGGAACATTAGTTTAGATGTATAGTCATTAAATACTAACCATCATCATCAGCTGTGGTCAGAGCCACCATGGCGACCACAAAGAGAGCCACAGCCAGTATCTTCATGGTGGAGATGCTGAAAGCCTTTCACTAGGAGAGAAAGAGATGTTACGTTTTTTCAATTATTTATTTTCATATTTTCTTATTATGCAATAATTCTGTCCATACAGAAAATCATTTAGCCAGACACAGACAGTTTTGGTATTTGCCGTCCCACCCCGCGACCCCAACCCAGTGCAAAGCAACAGATGAAAATATACATCTAGATCTCCTTGCGTTGAGTTAAATCTTGCGTTGAGTTATCCAGCGCTAAAGGAAAATCCCCAGCGCCAAAATTATCAAAATTGAGAATAAATTAAGCTATTTAAAACCTCTCCAAATTCGAGACAATTCAAGTCATCCTTCTTGAGGGGCTGGGCGATAACTTGAATTAAAATTTTGATTACTGTTATGAAAACAAAATAATCGTAATTAAACTATCATTGTGCCGCACGCTGTGGCATGCAGGCTTTTAAATGCAGCGAACCCTTTTAGCCGTGCGCTCCGCTCGGCCCCTCCCTCACATAATAGTTTAGCTTTCGGCTGGTCCAGAGTAAGAGGGTGATGTGCGTATTGCCGGGAGATTTAAAAAACTTCTAGAAGACGTCAGAAAGTCAGCCTTTGGTCGAGAAGAAAGGTAAAACTGTTGTGTTGTCTGAAAACACTTCAGACTCACAACCGACTAAAATAATGTGCAAGATAAGTCAAGCATGGACACGGACATCACGTGACATGCGCGACCGTGAGAGAGAGAGAAAAAAAGGCATATGCCTGCCCCTCAAAACATCACAACCAATTAGTTTACTCACTTTAGGTTGAATCATAGTGGTCTATGACCAAGCAATAAAGGAATAAAAACACTGGAAGTTTAAAGCTCCTTGACTCCTGCCACCACAACAGTCATCAATTAAGAACACTGTAGCCTACAATGCAACTTGCCTCTCCAGTTAGCTCCATTAAACACAAATAAATGATGCCCTCACTTTCCTGCAATGGTTACTTTTATTTTGACATTTTTATTAGGGCACCCGAGCACCGAGTGGTGCACCGAGTGGTGCGAAACCCTATTGTAATCGATGGGATTTTTATTATTCCGCTGATTATTTTTAGTAATTTTTGGCACTTTTGAGCACTTTCCCATCGTGCAAGAGTTGAAAAACTCTGCGGGCAGGTCAGACCTGCAAAAAATTGCAACGTATCAGTGGTTCAGGATTTGATCTAAAAAAATTGGCCCCCAAGGGCCACAAACAGTTCAGGAAATGCATGCTCAAAAATTGGGCTAGAATTTTCCCTGAATTTTTCGGACAACATGTCATGGCCCAAGGCGCACATAAATGCAATTTTATGTCCTGGGCCAAAATCAACAGGAAGTTGGCCATTTTGGATTTAGTGCCTAAAACCGCCATTTTACATCTTTTCGCATTTCGACGAAAGGCTCCTAGAGATTTTACGCCAGGGACGTCAAACCACTTCTCAAATACTCAAGACGCCAGTAAGAGCCCAGGCCCGAGGACGTCCTTGTGTCTGTATCGAGCGTGTCGCGGCCACTTCCGCGCTTCCGGCGTCGCTGCGACGCGCGCTCGCCTGGAGCGCCGAGGCCGGCCGTGACGGTCATCACTGCTCGCAGTTTTAATTTTATTTAATTATTAGAAATATTTTTCACTTATTTATTTGCATTTTCCTTGTTTTCAGTCAAATTAAAATATTTCTAAAGTTAACGTCATGGTGTTGATAGAAACAACCTTGTTGAAAGTTAATAGTTAACAGGTAATCATTATTATCATTTTGACTTCATATCTACAGGTTCTTTATTGTAATTTCATCAGTCAGTGAGCTCCATAGTAACGTAGTGATTGACAGGCTGAAATGCTCTTTATCTGGACAAAAACTCCCCTCTCCAAACCCCACACCCCTTTTAAAATCCACAAACATTTCGCCTTTACTGTTGCACAGTCGCGACCCCAAAAAAAAGTCTGAGCCAGGAAAAACCCTGAAATAATAATAATACTAAAGTAACATGAAAATAATAAAGAAGGATAATAAAATAAAAAACTAAAATACTTTTATTTATATATATATATATATATATGCAAATATACATATGCATACACAAAAATAGATAAGAAATTAAAGACATACCTCTGCAGGAAGATAACGACTGCCAGGACTTTACAAAGAGGATGCTCAGAGAATTCGTAGCAAACTTGCAACAGAAGGAACTTCTGATGCGAGTGACTGAGGAGGCAAAGATCAGCTCTTATATATTCTCACAAGAGCCACTCCCTGAGTGAACACGTACATCACACACACACACACACACGCACACACACACACACACACACACACACACACACACACACACACACACACACACACACACACACACACACACACACACACACTCTTGTGACGGTGTTTATAAACGCCCCAATGGGGATTTCCCACTCATACTTTTTCTACACAGTTCACGTCCTTTTCAAGTTTTAAGTTACTTCATTTATAATTTGTACAACAAGTACACGAGAAGTCGCTGGCAATGAAGTTATTAAATTAGTGTGGTGCCTGGACAGGGTCTCAGAGGGTCTGCAGAGCAATGTTGGTTCGAGTGTTAAGAAACCCGACCAAAATCTTTAGTTTTTTTTGGCCTTCTTCCAAAACAGCCAGAATCAAAATCATTAATTTTTGACAGATTAACAAAGGATTGTGTCTGGTTTCTTGACACTAGAACAACATTTGTTCTACAGACCCTTCGCATCAATTTGAAAAGAAAACAACAAATTACCCATACACAACCCCCCACGCAGTGTTGGGAAAGTTCTTTTTCTACGTGAACTAGTTCCAAGTTCAGTTCACACACTTTAAAATGAACTAGTTCATAGTTCTTTTTTTTCAATATGTTACTGCAGACTATTATTTTTCTGAATAATTGCCACAGTCCATATAGAACCACAGACAGAAATGATTTCAATAACATTCAGTCCACACTAGAAGCCAGCTGCAGCTTTTTCCCCTACAGGATATTCTCAAAAACATGAGGAAAAAGTTGCTGTTTGAATTATCTTTTTAATGAGGAATTATTCAAACAAAAACGGTGCAAATGTTTTTCCAATTTTATAATTTTCCAAACCTGGAAACAATTCACATGATATTTCATTCAAAGAAAGCAATGCTGGAAAAAATATACCAGGCAGGTTCTACAAACAAATTACAACTTAAAATAGTACCTCAGAGAGTTCAGTCTTAAGTTCGCATATGTTTTCTGTACATATGTGTCTGTACTTTTTTCCTTGATGGCATATTTTTGGATGACTGCCTACCCTAATTAATTAAGTTGATGAAGGCTGGGCTGTCCACTTTTCTCAAAGGCTGCAGGCCTCCGACAATATACTGCAAAGCCAGGTTGTCCAGCGGAGACCACGGAGCCTCTACTGTACTTTCTTTATATGTCCATGACTGTGCGCCATTAATGCGATTAATTTGTTTTTGTTTTATTGCCGCGTGTTTCGCATTTTGATGACGCAATGGCGGTTGTGGTGGCAGGTGTTGCAGATTAAGGCCTGTTTACGCTGTCTTTCAGCTGGTTTTCTATGGAAATCTGGCACTTTATGAACGATTGAACGACTGTAAGAGCGCCGTTCACAAACGCCAGAATGAACGCGTTCGCAATAACGTTCATCAGGCAGACATACATGCGTTCAGTTCACGTTCGCCCCCAATATGAACGAGTTCATGAACGAGTTCATTGAACGCGTACACAACACTGCCCCCACTATAATAGCATCTCATTCATTCATTTATTTTCGAAACACGAAACAAAAATAATCATAAAGTGTCATAAACTATTTTTAGATAATAAATGTATTGTCTGTGTCCGAAAATGAGACGGATTCAGTTACACACATAGGCCTTAGATACCCATGTCCCACGCTGTTGGCTAAAATAGACTCTAGGCGGATATGAAAGAGGCTGACAGCAGTAAGCTAACTGATGCCCCACTGCACCAGTTCCTTTTCCTGTGTGTTTCAAAATAAAAGTCAGTTCACAACTGCTTGCATGTCTAGTTATCATTATTATTATTATACATCTCAGTTATTAATTTTACTCTGCTGCATCCTGCCAAGTGTATCGGCCCGAATGAATGATCCATTGTATGTGTGTGTGTGTGCGTGTGTGTGTGTGTGTTGCAACAAGGAAGAAGGCTTTAAAGCTAGAGTTGATAATTTTTCCACTGTATTTGGCAAAACTGTCATAATAGCCATTCCGCTATATATAGTCTGGAAATATTTTTTCATCACTTTGCTCCCCCCTGCCTCTATGTGCTGCCCCCAAAAAGTGCCACCGCTCATGTTAATCTTGACCAATCAGAGCGAGGCTCAGATTCTCCGTTCTTATTGGCTGTGGAACTGTCCGTTCACTTGGTAACGACGTTGATGCGTCAGTTGCGTGAGCGTTCACGACCCTAGCAGTCTGACACTACTGTTTGGCCCTACTACGGCGGACAGCGTATAGCAATGTCTTCACCAACGAAGCATCAATACTTTAGGCTACTATCTATGCAACGAACCCTCAATTTACCATTCCCCGGATACCAACAACTGACACGGTGGGAGGACAATGTGTACACAGAGGCTGAGAAACACTGAGGAGGAAATGTATTTGCGGGCGGCTGTTGCTGTATGAAGCCGCTCAGAGTTAGAAGACAGGGGGAAAGTGAGCCAGGAGAATGGGCTTCCTGATTAATTCAGTGAACCATTTTTGACATAAAATGATGAAGCGCCAGATTAGGAGCAACATGAACACGCACAGCTGTAGTTCGGAGGGAAGAGCTACAGCAGGTAGAGCGTAGGGAAAACAACCGCTGTTTTCTCGCAAACTCTCTTTAGCTTTAAATGGGTGAAGCCTTTCCATGAGAACACAAGTTCTTGTGCGTTTTATTTTTTTTTTCTGTGCATACGCCAAAACATATCTCAAACTTGAACATGTCTGTTGATGGTATCCACGTTCGTTAAATACTTCAGTTCCTCAGAGACTCAGTGAGTGAACACGTACATCACACACACACACACACACACACACACACACACACACACACACACACACACACACGCTCCTTTCCCTGTTTGTACAGGTGTCAAGTAGGGCTGTGTGCTGGCAATTTTTCTGACAACACTTTCTCTGTGTTACTCAGCTCCTCCATACGGAGATTGAGAATAGCAGTGGTGCATGTAGACTTCAGACTGGATGGAAACCTCTTTAATATCTGGAGATTCGAAGCTAACACCAAACATGTACTACTTGTCAGAGGTTATAGGTCTAGGATTAGATTGTATATTCACATTAAATCTGGAAATGGGCATTGACGCTAACTGGAGCCTGGGTCTGTTGAAGGTGGCTGTGCTATTTGGGCTGTGGTAGCCATACGATAGGGAATAAGTAAGTGAGTTGTGCTTATTTAAATGTTTACAAAAAAGGTTAAAAGTGGACGTCATCATTGGACAACAAAGAGACAGAGAGTGAGTGTGTGTGTGTGTGTGTGTGTGTGTGTGTGTGTGTGTGTGTGTGTGTGTGTGTGTGTGTGTGTATTGAAACTTAAAGGAAGAAGGAATCATTAGATGTGTTAAGCCTTTCCGTGAGAACACGAGTTCTCTTGTGTGGCTTAGCAGAATTATAATTAATCTTTTATTTATTTTGGCACAATTCATTTACAAAATACAGACGGCCTATTGTGTGGTTCGACAGAGCAACGTTTAATTTAAATTTTTGCGAGCTCATCTGATCTCAACTGATTTATTGTTTTGGTTCAGGTTTAGGGCATTTTGTTTGGGAAATAAATCATACTTTTGCATTTAAACCTTGAGTTATGATATTGGCTTCATTTTCTGTATTAAACTTGCAGTAAGATAATTATGGGGGCTCGTCCGGGAGGTTGAGGTCCTTTATACAACTTCATTATCTGATTTATTCTCTTAAATAAGGTTTTACATTTTCCGAATATTCACTTTTAGAGCAGTTTTTATTTTTCTGTATGTTGTCTTTCTGTATCTGTTTTTCTCTTTCTGTTTTTAAAATACATTTTGACTCATTATCCTGTCTTCCATGAACCAAAAAAAACATGAATGTTGAATTATTTAAAATCATATTACTGAGCCGACCTTAACACATCACATTTGACATCATATATAGCCTAATGCAGGGGTCTCCAACAGGTCGATCGCGAGCTACCGGTAGCTTGAGGGCGGGTTTTCAGTAGCTCGTCTGATAGGTTGACCGACTTATATATATATATATTATTTTTCATTTTTTTTTACAAGTTAAAAATCTGATGAAGGTAAATGCACCTCTTCCCATGGTCAAAACTTTGCGATTTGCGGTAAATAAATGTTCACATGTGTCTCAAAGCGTTTCTCTATCAGCTGGTGTGTGTGTTGCTCTGCGGCTCTGCATGCGGCCATGCATGACTACGGCATGCACTGTCTTTGACCTTTGCATAAATGTATTTAATAATTTTAAGGGGAGAACACATTGTATTTAGTTATTTGTAAAACAGCCTGCTAGTGTAGCCATACAAGATTTATTTTCTGAATTTCAATGCTGCTTTATTTTTACGTTTTAAATTGGGAAATACATGTTCCAAAACGACCAATAACCTTTGTATTTAAAAAGAAATCAAGCAAGTAGGCTAATAATAACCATTAATGAATTATAGGTTGTCACAGTAGGCCTAATTGTCCACAATAATCTCACAACAGCCCCCTATCCAAAAAGGAACTTTAAAAATGTACAACTGTAAGGTCAGTTGTCTGTTTTATTCAAATAAGCAGTTGTTTATTTCTGTAGTGCATATTGGCATCTTTGAGCAAAATACCCCCAAAATTTTCGCCGCGCCGCGTTGCGCCGCGCCTCCTCCACACCTGTGTGGTGACCGCCTTGACTAACACATTTCTTGGGGGAAACACTGTTGCGTCACAATAAGAAGTGTAATACAGACATTGATGTCAATTTTCACTGATATGTGGCCCACAAAAAGTGTAAAGTAATGTGTTCTTGGACCTTTGATGGGAAATTATTTATGATAAGCATTGGGTATTGCAATTTCACACGTGTACAAACAGAAGCTTCATTCATTTGATGTGTGCTATGTAAATAAATATAAGCGATTTGATACAAGTAGCTCTTGGCCACTTTAATTTTTTCAAAGTAGCTCTCAGTTGAAAAAAGGTTGGAGACCCCTGGCCTAATGCAATGAATGGATGCATAATAATGTTTTATATAATTTTTCAATTATTAGATAACTCTAGGTTCGGATTAAGATGTGTTGCTTTATCAGTATTTTTATTAATGTAGCATTTTCAAATGGCAACACTGTGGTTTACATTCACAAGATACATTTTCAAGCTCTTCTGTCGCCACCTAGTTGCCACTTCTGAGACTGTCACCGGTTTATAAAGTTTTGTAAAATGTAACTTTGGGTGTGTCAGAGAAGCGAACAGTTTCTAAGATATATTCTTATAACTGAATAAACAAACTTTCCTCACAGTAAAATATGATCTCTGAGACACTGTTTGAAGTTAGAAAGCTTCCTGAAAAGTTGCTGTTTCACTGTTGTTGTTGTTTACAGCAGCAGCGCCCACAGTTTGGTTTTCATTAGTTGTACTTTATTGTGTTTGTATAGTACAGGTGATAGTCATATTATAAGAATATCATGGAAAATGAATTGGAATTGAGGCAAGAATTTATGCAAAAAGGGCCCAAACCAAGTACTGAGTACATACGCATGATTATACTTTATAGAGAGCTGACATTTCTGTATTTAAAATCCCTTTTTTATTGATTTCATGTAATAATAAAATGTTCTGAGATTTTGAATTTGGGGTTTTCATAAGCTGTAAGCCATAATCATCGTAATTATAACAAATAAAGGCTTGAAGTATCTCACGTTGCATGTAATGAGGCTATATAATATATTATTTTCACCTTTTAAGTTGAATTACTGAAGTAAATGAACTTTTGCATGATATTCAAATTTTTGGAGTTTCACCTGTATATGTAAACTTTAGACTCAGTGTTAGGGGAGATATCTGACATCACACAGTTACATAACTCTCACAGCCTTTTCAAACGGCAGCGTTGTGGTTTACATTCATAAGATCATTTTTCAAGCGTGTATGTCGTCATCTTGTGGCCACTTCTGAGACTGTCACCAGGTTATAAAGGGTTTATTAAAGGTGCACTATGTAACTTTGGGTGTGTCAGAGAAGTGAACATTGTCTAAGATATATTCTTATAACTGAATAAACAAACTTTCCTCACAGTAAAATATGATCTCTGAGACAATGTTTGAAGTTAGAAAGCTTCCTGAAAAGTTACTGTTTCACTGTTGTTGTTTACAGCAGCAGGGCCCACAGTTTGGTTTTCATTAGTTGTACTTTATTGTGTTTGTATAGTACAGGTGATACTATTATTAGAATATCATGGAAAATGAATTGGAATTGAGGCAAGAATTCATGCAAAAAGGGCCCACACCAAGTACTGAGTACATATGGATGATTATACTGTATAGAGGGCCAACATTTCTGTATTTAAAATAATTTTTTTATTGATTCATATATTAATAACATTTTCTGAGATTTTGAATTTGGGGTTTTCATAAGCTGTAAGCCATAATCATCGTAATTATAACAAATAAAGGCTTTAAGTATCTCACGTTGCATGTAATGAGGCTATATAATATATTATTTTCACCTTTTAAGTTGAATTACTGAAGTAAATTAACTTTTGCATGATATTCTAATTTTTGGAGTTTCACCTGTATATGTAAACTTTAGACTCGGTGTTAGGGGAGATATCTGACATCACACACAGTTACATAACTCTCACAGCCTTTTCAAACGGCAGCGTTGTGGTTTACATTCATAAGATCAGTTTTCAAGCTCATCTGTCGCCATCCAGTGGCCACTTCTGAGACTGTCACTAGGTTATAAAAGGTTTATTAAAGGTGCACTATGTAACTTTGGATGTGTCAGAGAAGTGAAACATGTTCTAAAATATATTCTCATAACTGAATAAATAAACTTTCTTCAGGAAAATGTGATCCCTGGAACACTGTTTGAAGTTAGAAAGCTTCCTGAAAAGTTACTGTTTCACTGTTGTTGTTTACAGCAGCAGGGCCCACAGTTTGGTTTACAAACATATTCTAGTGTTACGTTTGGTTCCAGGTTCCTCAGAATAATTTTGTTTTTATTTATGATAGAATTATTCAATACTAAGAATTGCATGTAGAGAAACAATGTTTAGTAAACTAACTGCAGGCTCTGTGAATGTAAACAAATCCCCCTCCTCTGAAACTACATAATGACCCTTTAAAGAAAGGTACTTGTTTTCTGAAGAGTTAAAAGCTGATGGTCATACTGCAGCAACTTAAAGGTGCACTATCCAACCCACAAGGTTTCCCTGACCAAAACTTAACTGTAGCAATGTGAGAAAGGAAAGCGCTTTGTTGGTCAAAAGTGTCTGAGAAATAAAACATTACATGTGTCTATTATTAGGACCCCTCTCCTCTACATCCTACCAGCCCACATAAGTAAAATTGTTAGTCATTTTCCAAAAGCTTTTGTTACTTTGCTCAAATACTTATTCCTTCAAAACAAATGCACTATGTACAGAAGATCAACTGCATATGAATAGATTATAGGCTTTGTTGGAATATTATTATTGTTTATGTGTATTGCCAAAAATAATAGACAAATATTAAACCTTCAGGTACATTCTGGGGGTGTTAAACATTGTGTTAAACACTTTTGAGCTAAAACATTCATTTGTTCAATAACATTTAATGGAAAACTGTATAATGAGCTTTGGAATGATAAAACCACAGTATGATATAAATGCATTAAATAAACAAAAAACAAAAAACAAACATCTAGAGGTTGGATGATGCCAGAGTTAAAATCTTTATTTAATTTTCACAAAATAAAAGTGTCAAAAGTGTTTTACAGAACAGACTTAGGATACAGCATTTTTTTCATTTGATGAATCAAAAAATACTTTGTACAGTTATTTAAAAAAAATGCATTTGCGGCATGTTTTTAAGTACAAAATGTATCATAAATCAGACGAGTAACAACATATGAACAAATCATTCTGTATGATTATGTAAGTATGATTATGGAAAGTTAAGTTGTGATAAGATAATTAAAGATGGTTGTATAGGAGAAATATACAGATGCAAACTGACAAGGTTTAGTCAAATAAACACCTTGATGTAAAATTTCGACCTTTGATTTAGTGTAAAAAGACGACACGATATGGAAGCTAAATAGTGAAAATTTTCTTTCCTGCAGTAACTGTTTTCAGAACTGGGCCGTACTCATTGTTGGTGATGGAGGACTTGCTCAAGATCTCTGGAGGAACTTTTAAGGGGTTATGCTGATTAGTGTCGTACTTGATATTGGTGATTTGCTCACTCAATACATCTGACTAAAAGGTCAGGACATCGTACCACTTGTACCATTTCTCTTTACCGTCCTTGGCAATGAAGAAGGCCTTATGCCTTTTATGTACCTTTCCAAGACCATACCTGTTCTTCCCAACATATATATCATACCCGGAACAAGTTTTGACTGAGTTTTTGGGCACTGAACCCCAGGCTCCCCATCTCCACTTTAGGCGCTGGTTGTTGTTTCTCACTAGGATCTCAAACTGTCTAACTCTGTACTCTCTCTCTCCCCAGGGGTAGTGGCAGTAGGAACCCTTAGTGGGGGTGTAAAAACCAGAGTGACAGCCAACTTTGCAGACCCACTCGACACGGCGTCGATTACGGTTGTAAATCCTGACGGCTCTGTAAGGGATAAAACCCCGCCATTTCTTCCATGTCGGAGCTCGGGCCCATCTCTTCCTTCTCACCGCACCAGTAGACTGAGGGAATCCATCTGTTTGGGTCGTCTCATTCAAGGGGATTTCAGGGACCCTGTCCTCTGGAGCTGGGTTCTCTATGGAGACTGAACAAAAGAAAAGCACAGAAACAATGAGTTGGTGTCATGGGTCTGCTGGATGTTAACTTCTGTTCTAAAGGACTCTGCACATCAGACGCAACATGAATGTACGGCACAAAACTGTGAATAATTAAGAGGGGAATTTTGATACGCCAACTAAACATTTATATATCCCTCCAAATAGGTTTCATATATTTCCAGACAATTTCAGACAACCCGGTTACACTTAACAATAAGGGTAGATTAATTAACTGTTAATTAATGCTTAGTTAATACTACTTGTGCATTGACTCAATGTTAGTGCTTTGTTATTAATAGTTAATACAGGGTTAGTCATTAACTATGCTTAGTTAACTAATGCTTATGTAAGCATTAACTGAGCATAACACTTAGTTCTTACTTGTTGCAATGCTCAATAAACATTGAACATAACACTCGAAAATGTAATGGGGGGAAAATTAGTTTAGATGTATAGTCAGTAAATACTCACCCTCATCATCAGCTGTGGTCAGAGCCGCCATGGCGACCACAAAGAGAGACACAGCCAGTATCTTCATGGTGGAGATGCTGAAAACCTTTCGTTTGGAGAGACAGACATGTTACTCTTTTTTAAATTATTTTTTTTCATATTTTTTTTTATTATGCAATAATTCAGTCCATACAGCAAATCATTTAGCCAGACACAGACAGTTTTGGTATTTGCCGTCCCACCCCGCGACCCCAACCCAGTGCAAAGCAACACATGAAAACATACATCTAAATCTCCTTGCGTTCCAGTAAATCAAGAAGAGAAAATAAATAAAGGGTTTTTTCCTGCATAGAAAATTTTTTGGCGCCCCCCAAAGAGCGCCTAAGGAAAATCACCAGTGCCAAAATGATAAACAATTGTGAATACATCTAGCTATTTAAAAATTCTATTATGGTGTCCCTCCATCACAAAAACAAAATAATCGTATGCATGACACGCTTTTAAATACAGCAAACCCGTTCAGTCGTGAGCTCCGCTCGGCCCCTCCCTCACCTAATAGTTTAGCTTTCAGCTGGTCCAGAGTAGGAGGGAGATGTGCGTATTGCCGGGCGTTTTGAAAAACTTCTAGAAGACGGCATGAAGTCAGCCTTTGGTTTGAGAAGAAAGGTAAAACTGATTGTGTTGTCTGAAAAACAGACTAAAATAATGTGCAAGATAAGTCAAGCATGGACACAGACATGCGTGACCGAGAGAGAGAGACACAAAGGCATATGCCTGCACCTCAAAACACCACAACCAATTAGTTTACTCACTTGAAGTCGAATCATAGTGGTCTATGACCAAGCAATAAAGGAATAAAAACACTGGAAGTTTAAAGCTCCTTGACTCCTGCCACCACAACAGTCATCAATTAAGAACACTGCAGTCTACAATGCAAACTGCCTCCAGGTAGCTCCATTAAACATAAATAAATTATGCCCTCACTTCCCTGCTAGCAAAGGACGTGCCCTATCAACACCATTTGACACCAACATTTTATTTTGAAATTTTTATTTTATTCAATTATTAAAACTTTAACATTTTCCTTGTTTTCAGTCATATTAGGGCTGTTTGAAGTCCAAAGTCATGGTGTTAATAGAAACAACCTTGTTATAAGTTAAAGGCCTACTTCACCGGTGGGAATATGAAGGTGTATTGAATTCTGAGATCCTATGTAGTATAAATGTGCAATTTTTTTTTTAATTGGTTCATCCTAGCCTGAGAAAAGGCAGAAAGAGTGTTTTTTTTAACCCTATATTTCTCTTTCTCGTGACATCACAGAAAGAGAAATATAGGGTTAAAAAAAAACTTACTTTGTAAATATTACTGTGATGTCTTTTACTGTGACATCACAGTAATATTTACAAAGTACGTTTTTTTTTTAACCCTACATTTCTCTTTCTGTGATGTCACGAGAAAGAGAAATATAGGGTTAAAAAAAACACTCTTTCTGCCTTTTCTCAGGCTAGGATGAACCAATTTCAATTTTTTTGCACATTTATACTACATAGGATCTCAGAATTCAATACACCTTCATATTCCCACTGGTGAAGTAGGCCTTTAATTAAATGCATGATGCTCTTAAATCGATGAATAATTGTCTTTAATAATCGTGATTACACAATATCAAAGAAAATAATCTTGATTATCTTGATTATGATTTTTGTCATAATCGAGCAGCACAACTTTCTTGCAGATTCCATGGTTTGGATCAATTATAAACAATGACATTATTAATTATATATTATTATTATTATTAAACAGGTAATCAGTATTATCATTTTGACTTCATATCTACAGGTTCTCTATTGTAATGTAATCAGAGTCAGTGAGCTCCATGGTAACGTAGTGATTGACAGGCTGAAATGCTCTTTATCTGGACAGAAACTCCCCTCTCCAAACCCCACACCCCTTTTAAAATCCACAAACTTTTCGCCTTTACTGTTGCACAGTCGCGACCCCCCAAAAAAGTCAGTCCTCGTACTGACTCCCCAAAGGCCCATTCTGAGCCAGGAAAAACCCAGAAATAATAATACTAAAGTAACATGAAAATAATAAAGAAGTAAAAAAAGGATAATAAAATAAAAAACAAAAACACTTTTTTATACATATATATACAGTCATGTGAAAAAGTTTGGGAACCCCTCTCAGCCGGCATTATAATTGACTCTGTTTTCACAAAAAAAATTTAAAAGTGGTATGTCTTTAATTCACCAGGAACAGCTAAGTACTGGGATGTTTTCCAAACAAAGATTTTTTGAAAAGCAGTATTTGGTTGTATGAAATAAAATAAAATGTGAAAAACTGGCTGTGCAAAAATATGGGTACCCTTGTGGTTTTGTTGATTTTAATGCCTGTAACAGCATGTAAAACTGATGACTTTAAACACAAAGTTGGTTGGATTATGTTGTTAAGCCTTGAACCTCATATAATTGTCTGTTTAATCATGACAAAATGTATTTTAGGTGCCTAAATGCAAGTTGCACTTCTCTTTGACTCTCTGCTGAAGTGAGACAGAATGGGATCATCAAAACAGCTCCCAAAAGATCTGAAAAACAAAGATTGTTCATTGTCATGGTTTAGGGGAAGGCTACAAGAAGCTTTCCCAAAGGTTTCAATTGTCAATTTCGACTGTAGGGAACGTTGTCAGGAAATGGAAGGACACAGGCACAGTGGCAGTTAAACACAGGCATGGCAGACCAAGAAAAAAACAGGAGCGGCATAGGTGGAGGATTGTGAGAATGGTTGCACACAACCCACAGATCACCTCCAAAGGCCTGCAAGAACATCTGGCTGCAGATGGTGCATCTGTACATCGTTCAACAATTAATTTTTGTCTCATCAGTCCAAAGCATTTTCTTCCAATATGAATCTGGCTTGTCTAAATGAGCTTTTGCATACTCCATGCAACTGTATCTGTGGCGTGGGCGCGGAAAGGGCTTCCTTCTCATCACCTGGCCATACAGATGTTTTGGTGCAAATTGCACTGAATTGTTGAACCATGTACAGATACACAATCTGCAGCCAGATGTTCTTGCAGGTCTTTGGAGGTGATCTTTGGGTTGTGTGCAACCATTCTCACAATCCGCCGCATATGCCGCTCTTGTACTTTTCTTGGTCTGCTAGACCTGGGTTTAACTGCAACTGTGCCTGTGTCCTTCCATTCCCTGACAACGTTCCTTACAGTAGAATTTGACAATTGAAACCTTTGGGAAAGCTTCTTGTAGCCTTCCGCTAAACCATGACAATGAATAATCTTTGTTTTTAAGATCTTTTGGGAGCTGTTTTGATGATCGCATTCTGTCTCACTTCTGCAGAGAGTCAAAGAGAAGTGCAACTTGCATTTAGGCACCTAAAATACATTTTCTCATGATTAAACAGACAATTCCATGAGGTTCAAGGCTTAACAACATAATCCAACCAACTTTGTGTTTAAAATCATCAGTTTTACATGCTGTTACAAGCATTAAAATCAACAAAACCACAAGGGTACCCATATTTTTGCACAGCCAGTTTTTCACATTTTATTTTATTTCATACAACCGAATACTGCTTTTCAAAAAATCTTTGTTTGGAAAACATCCCAGTACTTAGCTATTCCTGGTAAATTAAAGACATACCACTTTTATATTTTTTTTGTGAAAGCAGAGTCAATTATAATGCCGGCTGAGAGGGGTTCCCAAACTTTTTCATATAATTGTATATATATATATATACATATATATATATATATATACAATTATATGAAAAATATATATATACATATATATATACATATGTATACATATGTATATACATATGTATACACAAAAATAAATAAAGCATTTAAAGTCATACCTCTGCAGGAAGATAACGACTGCCAGGACTTTCTCAGAGAATTCGTAGCAAACTTGCAGCAGAAGGATCTTCTGATGCGAGTGACTGAGGACGCAAAGATCAGCTCTAATATATTCTCAAAATAGCCCCCCCCCCTCCCAGACACTCACACACACACACACACGATCACCTAAACTATAATTATCTTTGACTGACATATGTTTGTTTTTAAGGTGAAAGGAACATGACTATTTTTCTTGTGTCGGTGTTTATAAACGCCCCAATGGGGATTTCCCACTCATACTTTTTCTACACAGTTCACTTCCTTTTCAAGTTTGAAGTTTCTTCATTTATAATTTGTACAACAAGTACATGAGAAGTCGCTCGCAATGAAGTTATTAAATTAGTGTGGTGCCTGGACAGGGTCTGAGAGGGTCTGAAGAGCAAAGTTGGTTCGAGTGTTAAGAAACCCGACCAAAATCTTAAATTTTTTTTGCCCCTCTTCCAAAACAGCCAGAATCAAAATCATTAATTTTTTACAGTTGAAAAAGGATTTGGTCTAGTTTATTGACACTAGAACAAAAATTGTTCTACAGACCCTTCGCATCAATTTGAAATGAAAACAACAAATTACCCATACACAACCCCCCACTATAATACCATCTCATTCATTCATTTATTTTGTCATTATTTAAAAAAAAAAGAAAGCAAGTATGACACATCATACAAATACACATAACACGAAACAACAATAATTATAAAGTGTCATAAACTATTTTTAGATAATAAATGTATTGTCTGTGTCCGAAAATGAGACAGATTCAGTTACACACATAGGCCTTAGATACCCATGTCCCACGCTGTTGGCTAAAATAGACTCTAGGCCGATATGAAAGCAGCTGACAGCAGTAAGCTAACTGATGCCCCACTGCACCAGTTCCTTTTCCTGTGTGTTTCAAAATAAAAGTCAGCTCATGATTCGCCAGTTAAATGCTTTTAATGTGTAAAATCATGACAAAAAAAAAACATCCTATCCTCTTCAAACTACCTATCGGAAAGAGAAAAAAATCTGAAAAAAAAACTATCAGATCCCCCCCCCCCCCCCCTCCCCCAGACATGGAAACATCACAACCGGACACTAAACATATTAAATAGCATTATACTGCTCTCGGATTGAGCACATCTGACTGAGTGACACCTGCTCTCTCAATCAGTGGAGGGGCAGAGCACACACTAACATAACCCAAGCCCAAACGTAACACCCCCTCCCATAAACACAAACAATTTGTCAAAACACCAAAAGTCTGAAAATCGTGCACAGACGAAAAGTTAGGTCCCCTCACTGGAGACAACCAACTTATCGCTCACTTATTATCATTATTATTATTATACATCTCAGTTATTCATTTTACTCTGCTGCATCCTGCCAAGTGTATCGGCCCGAATGAATGATCCATTGTGTGTGTCTCTGTGTTGTAACTTCAAGGAAGAAGGAAACATTAAATGGGTGAAGCCTTTGCATGAGAACACAAGTTCTTGTGTGTGTTTTTAATAATTTTTTCTGTGCATACGCCAAAACATATCTCAAACTTGAACATGTCTGTTGATGACATCCGCGTTTGTTAAATACTTCAGTTCCTCAGAGACACAGTGACAGACATGTGAACACGTACATCACACACACACACACACACACACACACACACACACACACACACACACACACACACACACACACACACACACACACACACACACACATACACACACACACACACGCACACACACACACACACACACACACACACGCTCCTTTCCCTGTTCGTACGACACTGTGCTGGCACCTGTGCTCTTTAACACATTCCTTCTCTGTGTTACTCAGCTTCTCCATAAGGAGATTGAGAATAGCAGTGGTGCATGTAGACTTCAGACTGGATGGAAACCTCTTTAATATCAGGAGATTCCAAGCTACCACCAAACTGCTTGATGAAAGGGTCCTTGAACTGCACTATGCAGTACAGCAAGATGGGTCCACAACAACACCACCAAAACAGAGGTAATTTGTCAATGGAGTGCCAGCCCCTCTTCCACTTTACCTGTCTTTACTGTTTCTGATGAGTAGCTTCGTCATTTATATACCTGGGGAGTATGCTCTCCGATGACTGCAGCATTGAACCGCATTAGACAAGCGTCTGCTGCCTTTGGTAGACTGTGACACCGGGTCTTTCTAAACAAGGACTTAAACCTCCACACCAAGGTGTCTGTGTACCATGCTGTCTGTCAGACATGTGGTAATGTACATGACCACATAGATGAAATGTGAGGACTTGGAAGTTACTGCTGCTGACCGCACCACATGGCGGCAGATGTGTAAGGAGGGGAGTGTAGAGTGTACACACCTGTAGAGAGAGAGAGTGTGTGTGTGTATGTGTGTGTGTGAGTGCGTGTGTGCGAGCGAGCGTAAGTGGGAAAGTAAGTTTTTGTTTATTTAACATCTTTACAAAATGTGGACATCATCATTGAAATCATTGGACAACCACAAGACAGAGAGAGAGAGAGAGTGTGTGTGTGTGTGTGTGTGTGTGTGTGTGTGTGTGTGTGTGTGCGTGTGTGTGTGTGTGTGTGTGTGTGTGTGTGTGTGTGTGTGTGTGTGTGTCTGTGTGAGCCTGGGTCGGTTGAATGTGGCTGTGCTGTTTTGGCTGTGGTAGCCATATGATGGTATAGGGAACAAGTAAGTGAGAATGTATGTTTGTGCTTATTTAAATGTTTACAAAAAAAAGGTTAAGAGTGGACGTCATCATTGAAATCATTGGACAACCAAGAGACAGAGAGAGATAGTGTTAGTGTGTGTGTGTGTGTGTGAGAGAGTGAGTGAGTGAGTGAGTGAGTGAGTGAGTGAGTGAGTGAGTGAGTGAGTGAGTGAGTGAGTGAGTGAGTGAGTGAGTGAGTGAGTGAGTGTGTGTGTGAGAGAGAGTGAGTGAGTGAGTGAGTGAGTGAGTGAGTGAGTGAGTGAGTGAGTGAGTGAGTGTGTGTGTGTGTGTTTGTGTTGAAACTTCAAGGAAGAAGGAAACATTAAATGTGTTTAGCCTTTCTGTGAGAACACGAGTTCTTGTGTGTGGCTCAGCAGGATCTTTTATTTATTTTGGCACAATTCATTTACAAAATACAGACGGCTTATTGTTGTGTGATTGGAGAGAGCACACTTAAGTTTAATTTTTGCCATCTCATCTGATGACTCTTTATTGTTTTGGTTCAGGTATAGGGCATTTTGTTAAGGCAAGGCAAGTTTATTTCTATAGCACAATTCAGACACAAGGCCATTTAAGTGCTTTACAGGGGCATGAAATACATCAAGATTAAAATACATCAAGTATAGAATAGACATTAGGAAATAAAATAAAAAATTAACATCAATCAAATTACTGAGCCCACCTGAACACATTTGACATCATTTCTAGCCTAATGCAATGAATGGATGCCTGATAATAATGTTTTTATAATTTTTCAAATAATTAGAATAATAATTTTCTATTTTTAACTAATACTAGGCCTATTTAATGTTAGGGTGTTGACATCTGGCCAGGAAAACTATTTAAATTAATTAATAATAGTAATAATAATAGGCAAAAAAAATTAAAAAATAATTAAATAATTTATAATTTCATTTTATTTATTTATTGTATTAAATTAAAGTTTAGATTATTAAAATCAAACCTTCTCCTTCCAGTTAACTTGGGAGAACTCTAGGTCCGGATTAAGATGTGTTGCTTTATCAGTATTTTTATTAATAACAAAAATGTGAAAGGGAAAACCATTTATTATTAGTTTCACCATGAGACTATTACTAGTAGCACTAGGCTAGTAGAAGTATAGTTTATTTAGTCGTAATTTTACAGAATTCAAATTTATAAAAAAATCATTCTACATTTAACTTTCAATGGCCGCGTTTCCCAGAATCCCAAAGAGCCTCTTTGGGCAGAGTTCTTCTTTGGAGCGCACTTAAGAACGCTGTGAAAGAAGAATGCGTTTCCCAGATTCCTTCTTAGCGAAAGTAGTACTTTCACTAAGATGGAACTGAAAGACGGAGCTGACCCACTCTTTCAACCTTTCTTAGCGACCAAATCGTCAGTGATCATGCCGCGTCAGGGAAATTTATTTCCTCCACTTTTCGAAATAATAAAACAATGCTCAATCGGACCACTGGCGCAAGAAACATAGACTAATAGTAGAGAAAAAAAATGTTTTAATGAATCAGACGTTTACGTTTTCCACACACATGTGAGTTTATAGTACGACTACACATACAAAAAAATCATCAACAACCCTTCAACAACAGCATTTCACAGATATCAAAGAAACAGATTTAATTGAACTCAGCTGAACCTCATTCAGAGCGGCTCCACCTGCTAAAGGCGTTGCCAAAGTCCGCGCGTGTGAGAAACCATGGCTGCAATACAACACCTTCTCGCTGCGAACCAACAGCCTCGCCGTGCGCGAAGCCAGACGGTTTACATAAATGCATACGTGCGTCGGCACTTCTCCCCACTGGACGTGCTATCAGACCAGGCCGTCCAGGCAAAGTACCGGCTGCCCCGTGCGGAGATCCAACGGCTGATCTCTCTGGTGTCTCCACACATCCAGAGCAACCCGCTGCAATTTTGCCTTCAGCCCGGTCCAACAACCCGCAGCCCCTACCTCTTCACCACCAGTCACCAAGCACTAAACCATAAACCCACAACCACCACACATCACCCATATCAACTCTCAGGCCTGAAGGCTGGAATAAATAAACAGAACCAGCAGATGTAGGCTACATGTAACGTCCTGCACACTATGATTATTGCTGCACTGTCCGGTGCTTTACCTGAAAGTCTGGCACTGGAATGCTGTTGCTGTTGCACAATACGCACACGTCATTAACCTACGCTTAGATACATTACAAATTGCCTGGGACTTTTTGTTGCTAGGTTTGACACCCTCATTTCAATGCAAAATGATCCACACAATACATGGTTGAAAAGAAACCAAAATAGTTTATTGAAACCATATGGGGGAGGGGTTACTCCGCGCTGTCTTTACTGCGTCTGCATCACCTGCAACGAAGGGAGATTGATTAGTGAAACCTTCTCACTCTTCCTTTTTGTTTGGTTCTGGAACTCCTGCCACTTCTTCCTCACAGCACGCCTGTCACGCAGGCCACATGGGCTGGAGGGGGACATATTTTCGGCTATGGCCTGCCTAACACGGTTCTTCACCGTGATGTTCTTTTTGCCCCTTGTTCCCCCGAATAAAACTGCCCGGTGCTGCCAGACCTCGTCCACTAAGACGCCCAACTCCTCCGCGGTAAACGACGGTGCCCGCTTGTTTATTTTGCTGCCGCTTTCTTCCATTCTCACATCACATGTGTGTGCCTATATCCACGGGGTATATATGCGCTAATGGGCTTGATTACTACTTTGATACACTTGTTGCCACACACACCCGCACCCACACACACGTTAGCCTACATGCGTAGCCTAATTCCACCTGTGTGGGGGAGACCACGGGGCGCTGTGTGTGACTTATGCGCTGATAAAGAGGTGGGTGATCGATTCGCCTGGCATCGATTTATTCAGTTTCAGCACGACCGCGGTGGACAGCTCCCACCAAAGTACTTCTTTCGATGCTTCTTTCGCTTCATCTTACGGCTCTCCAAAGAAGGGACTTAAGAAGCCATCTGGGAAACACCCGTATCTTAACGCTCCTTCTTTGGCGAACCCTTCTTTCTTTGGCGAACCCTTCTTTCGACCCTTCTTTGGCCCCAAAGAACGATCGCATCTGGGAAACGCGGCCAATATTTGTTAACTGTCTGTCTTCATGAATCTATATTAATGAGACTATTGTTTTTTTTTTTTTTTCAAAAAATAATATTTTGTAAATTAATTTAAAACTTAAAAAATTACATGTTTGTTTACCATGGGGAGCAGATTAAAACCAGTGAAGAAAGTTATGATATTTTCCTTTAACTGAATTTTTTTCCCATTTTTTAAAATCCTAATTCTACTACTTTAATGTAGGCCTATACTTTCTCACTAGTTGTACTTTATTGTGTATGTATAGTATAC
Organism: Hyperoplus immaculatus; assembly: GCA_949357725.1. NCBI lineage: Eukaryota > Metazoa > Chordata > Actinopteri > Uranoscopiformes > Ammodytidae > Hyperoplus > Hyperoplus immaculatus. The sequence continues at coordinate 36,444,027 of OX442351.1, forward strand.
AGCATTTTCAAATAGCAGCATTGTGGTTTACATTCATAAGATACATTTTCAAGCTCTTCTGTCGCCATCTAGTTGCCACTTCTGAGACTGTCGCCGGTTTATAAAGTTTTATAAAATGTAACTTTGGGTGTGTCAGAGAAGTGAACATTTTCTAAGATATATTCTTATAACTGAATAAACAAACTTTCCTCACAGTAAAATATGATCCCTGAGACAATGTTTGAAGTTAGAAAGCTTCCTGAAAAGTTACTGTTTCACTGTTGCTGTTTACAGCAGCAGGGCCCACAGTTTGGTTTGCATTAGTTGTACTTTATTGTGTTTGTATAGTACAGGTGATACTCATATTATTAGAATATCATGGAAAATGAATTGGTTTTGAGGCAAGAATTCATGCAAAAAGGGCCCACACCAAGTACTGAGTACATACACATGATTATACTTTATAGAGGGCCGACATTTCTGTATTTAAAATCCCTTTTTTATTGATTTCATGTAATAATAACATTTTCTGAGATTTTGAATTTGGGGTTCATAAGCTGTAAGTCATAATCATAGTAATTATAACAAATAAAGGCTTGAAGTATCTCACGTTGCATGTAATGAGGCTATATAATATATTATTTTCACCTTTTAAGTTGAATTACTGAAGTAAATTAACTTTTGCACAATATTCTACTTTTTTGAGTTTCACCTGTATATGTAAACTTTAGACTCGGTGTTAGGGGAGATATCTGACATCACACAGTTACATAACTCTCACAGCCTTTTCAAACGGCAGCGTTGTGGTTTACATTCATAAGATCATTTTTCAAGCTCATCTGTCGCCATCCAGTGGCCGCTTCTGAGACTGTCACCAGGTTATAAAAGGTTTATTAAAGGTGCACTATGTAACTTTGGGTGTGTCAGAGAAGTCAACATTTTTCTTAGGTTTATTATCATAACTGAATAAACAAACTTTCCTCACAGGAAAATGTGATCCCTGGAACACTGTTTGAAGTTGGAAAACTTCCTGAAAAGTTACTGTTGTTGTTTACAGCAGCAGGGCCCACAGTTTGGTTTACAAACATATTCTAGTCTTACATTTGGTTCCAGGTTCCTCAAAATTGTTTAGTTTTGATTTATGATGATAGAATTATTCAATAGAACTAATTACATATAGCCTAGATAAAATATGTGTTATGGTTTGACGCTGGTTGGACCCAAGAGCAGACAGAGGCAGAGTATGATTGAAGAAAAAAGGTTTATTTAAGAGGAGGGGAGCAGGTGGCGAGTGGGGAAGCCGGGGGTAATGAAGCAGGTAGGAAGGCTGGAGGGAGTGGTCCGGGTAACTGCAGGCAGAGGAAAACACAAGTTAGGATGTGATCACAAAAACACAACAGGAGACGAGAGAGGTAGGGAAATACACTGGAGCCAGGCACGTATAATTACCACGGTAGTGAGTAGTACGCTCTGGCACTGACTGCAAGGAAACCAGGAGTAGATGTAGGTGAGTTTATTGGTGATGAGAACCAGGTGTGGAGACAGACAGGGGGGAGTGGCAGAGGGAGGAGGAGGAGGCAGCCAGCTGTGATCACGACAATATTGGCGCTTTTCCACCGCATGGTATCAGCTCGACTCGACTCGACTCGACTCGCATTTTTGGCTTTTCCACCGCAATTTCATGGTACCTGGTACCACGTAGCGGCTGCTTTTTTGGTATCGCCTCGCTCTAGGGTCCAAGCGAGCTGAGCCGATGCTAAAAGGTGACGTCGGCAGACGGCCGGCCACTGATTGGCCAGAGACTATTGTCTGGCCAATCAGTGGCCAGAGACTACCGGCTTCATTCTGTTGTTTATTCTCCCCAACTCTCCGGGACTTTTGAGTGTATTTCCGCCGCGTGCAGCCTTCTCTGGCTCTCTTTCATTTGATTTGCATCACAGATCCGAATTTATTTTCCATATATTCGCTAAGCTCACCCAGTGTTGGTTGTTGGGGAAGTTACTTACATACGAGAGGAGACATGTAGGGCAGCTAGCAGCTAGGCTAAATAGTAGCCAGCTGGGACAGACATGATACCGAGCGATTACATTACAAGCCTCGGACTGAACTGATTACCTCAATAAAATATTCAGGCTGAGACACGGCTTGCATTTGAAAACACGTATCCTGAAACAAGCACTAAACAGTCAACTTTATCATGCCCGTGTTTACGTGCATAGGGATGTACGTGACGCATCCCTACAGCTGACTGTGTGGCAGAGTCACACATCGGGACAACAACCATCCCTCTTAATGGCCCGTAGCAATATTCTTCTACTTCTTTTAGCAAACAGATACAAGGGGGTATTTCTTAAAAAAAATTCATCCGTGTTTTTGGCGGTTGGTTCAGTTAATAGTGCAACAACTGCTCGTAATTTCTGCTTTGCTACTTTGCTCCGGAGTAGGCTTTCAGCCCCTTACGACGACCCCGCCCACGTTCAGCAGGTACTATTTGCGGTGGAAAACGACCCGTGCTGCTACCAAACCAAGTTGAGTCGAGTCGAGTCGAGCTACATGTGCGGTGGAAAAGCGCCATATGTTTAGTAAACTAACTGCAGGCTCTGTGAATGTAAACAAATCCCCCTCCTCTGAAACTGCATAGTGACCCTTTAAAGAAAGGGACTTGTTTTCTGAAGAGTTGAAGCTGATTTTTATACTGCAGCAACTTAAAGTTGCACTATCCAACCCACAAGGTTTCCCTGACCAAAACTTAACTGTAGCAATGTGAGAAAAGAAAGTGCTTTGTTGGTGATGTCTTCCTGTCAAAAGTGGCAAAGAAATAAAGCATTACATGTGTCTATTATTAGGACCCCTCTCCTCTACATCCTACTAGCCCACATGAGTAAAATTGTTAGTCATTTTCCAAAAGCTTTTGTTGTTACTTTGCTCAAATACTTCTTCCTTTAAAGCAAATGCACTATGTACAGAAGATCAACTGCATATGAATATATTATAGGCTTTGTTGGAATATTATTATTGTTCATGTGTATTGCAAATAATAATAGACAAATTTTAAACCTTCTGGTACATTCTGGGGTGTTAAAAGGTGTGTTAAACACTTCTGAGCTAAAACATTCATTTGTTCAATAAAATTTAATGGAAAACTGTAGAGCCATCCTAATCCCCTGAGGCTCCTGTGGTGGTGTGCGGGCGTGATACGGCACCTTTGTAGGGAATCTGAATGTTTAATAGCCGACGCATTTTATATCCAAGTAAAGATTGTACCAAGTCAAGTCAAGTGCTGTACAGTACAAAGGGTAACACTAACTATAGACACAAATACTTCATCAATTAGTTATCAATTGTCAAAAGTAACATTAAAAGTAAACTTTAAGAAATCATAAAATCAGAAACACACAGAAGCCGATGCGTCTATAAATGAAACATAATTACAGCCTTTTCAAACGGCAGCGTTGTGGTTTACATTCATAAGATAATTTTTCAAGCTCATCTGTCGCCATCTTGTGGCCACTTCTAAGACTGTCACTGGGTAATAAAAGGTTAATTAAAGGTGCACTATGTAGAGAAGTGAATTTTTTTTCTAAGGTATATTCTCATAACTGAATAAACAATCTTTCCTCACAGGTAAATGTAGATCCCTGGAACACTGTTTGAAGTTAAAAAGCTTCCTGAAAAGTTACTGTTTCACTGTTGTTGTTTACAGCAGCAGGGCCCAAAGTTTGGTTTACAGTCATATTCTAGTGTTACATTTTGGTTCCAGGTTCCTCAGAATAATTTAGTTTTTATTTATGATGATAGAATTATTCAATACTAAGAATTACATGTGGAGAATATATGCTTGGTAAACTAACTGCAGGCTCTGTGAATGTAAAGAAATCCCCCTCCTCTGAAACTTCATAGTGCACCTTTAAAGAAAGGGACTTGTTTTCTGAAGAGTTGAAGCTGATTTCTATACTGCAGCAACTTAAAGGTGCACTATCCAACCCACAAGTTGTACCTGACCAAAACTTAACTGTAGCAATGTGAGAAAATAAAGCACTTTGTTGGTGATTTCTTCCTGTCAAAAGTGGCTAAGAAATAAAACGTTACATGTGTCTATTATTAGGACCCCTCTCCTCTACATCCTACCAGCCCACATAAGTAAAATTGTTAGTCATTTTCCAAAAGCTTTTGTTACTACTTTGCTCAAATACTTAGTCCTTTAAAACAAATGCACTATCTCCAGAAGATCAACTGCATATGAATAGATTATAGGCTTTGTTGGAATATTATTATTGTTCATGTGTATTGCAAATAATAATAGACAAATATTAAACCTTCTGGTACATTCTGGGGTGATAAACGTTGTGTTAAAACAGTTCTGAGCTAAAACATTCATTTGTTAAATAAAATGTAATGGAAAACTGTATAATGAGCTTTGGAACAGTATGATATCATTTCATTAAATAAACAAAAACCAAACATCTAGAGGTTGAATGATGCCAGAGTTAAAACCTTTATTTAATTTTCACAAAATATAATTGTCCAAAGTGTTTACAGAACAGACCTAGGATACAGCATTTTTTTTATTTTATGAATCAAAAAATACTTTGTACAGTTCTTTAAAAACAATGCATTTGCGGCATGTTTTTAAGAACAAAATGTATCATAAATCAGACAAGTAACAACATATGAACAAATCATTCTGTATGATTATGTAAGTATGATTATGGAAAGTTAAGTTGTGATGAGATAATGTTTTAATTTTCGGTGGTCGTATAGGAGAAATATACAGATGCAAACTGACAAGATTTAGTCAAATGAACACCTAGATGTATATTTGGACCTTTGATTTATACTAGTATGAAAGACAGATATTATTGAAGCAGAATAGAGAGAAATCTTTTTCCTGCAGTGTCTCGCCTTAATAAGACACTTCACCCCATATAATTTCATCCAGATTTGACCTGCATTTGGTCAGATAACTTTAGATGCCTCGTCAATTTTTCCTTTAGGGGCAAGGATGAGCATTGGGTATAGGTGTACAGCGGTCAACAACAGCTTTGACATGTACAATGTTGACACCTCTGTACGTACCAGTGATGGACGCAGATGTTTTAACCCCCTTGCCATACGTGCGGGTGAGCAGTGCAGTGAAGGGGACATCTGCGCTATACTTATGTCCCACCATACGGACAACACACGAGTGGTTTGGTGGGACAGTGACCTCCTCAGAGGAAGAGTAAGACTTTGAGTCAGTCTTAGTGGCTCCCTTGGAGAATTGGAATGTTGTCTCAACACTGGTCTGAACACTTACAGAGGCGACAGCTGGGACTCCGGCGGTGATGGTTGTTGAGATACCAAGCGTGATGGAACTGCTGAAGTCCCACCTTTTCGCCGATTGCTGTGTTGTTGTGAGTATAACTGTTTTGGTAACTGTTCTGCACGCATGGTTGCTGGTGGAGGACTTGCTCAAGGTCTCTGGAGGATGATCTAAGGTTTTTGCCTGTTCAGTGTTGTACCTGACATTGGTGATCTGCTCTTTTACAACTGTGTCGAAGGTGAGGACCTGGTATTTCTTGTACCATTTCTCTTTACCGTCCTTGGGAAGGAAGAAGGCCTCATGCCTAACATGTACCTTTCCAAGACCATACTTGTTCTTCCCAACATATATATCAGACCCGGAACAGGTTCTGACTGAGTTTTGGGGCACTGAACCATGTGATCCATCTTTCCACACTAGGTTCTCTAAGTTGCCTTCATTAACTAGGATCTCAAACTGGCTAGCTCTGTACTCTTTCTCTCCATAGGGGATGTGGCAGTAGGAACCCTTACCGGGGGTGTAAAAACCAGCGTGACAGCCATATTTACAGACGTAGTCGTAGCGTTTAACATGCCTGTTGTAAATCCCCACAGCTCCATCAGGGAGACTGCCCCCCCATGTCACCCATTTCAGGTTGGTGGAGTCTTGGGTCTGTCTCTTCTGTCTCACAGGAGGCTGAAGGAATCCATGTGGTTCGGTCGTCTCATTCAAGGGGATTTCAGGGACCCTGCCCTCTAGAGCTGGGTTCAGTATGGACACTGAACAAAAGAAAAGAACAGAAGAATTGAGTTGGTGTCAGCTGGATGTTAACTTCTGCTCTAAAAGACTCTGCACATCAGACACAACACAAATACAAGCACAGAAGAGGCTATGAGTCATGTCTTCCTTCTCACCATCAGACTGAGGGAATCCATCTCGTTCAGTCGTCTCATTCAAGGGGATTTCAGGAACCATGTCCTCTGGAGCTGGGTCCTCCATGGAGTCTGAACAAAAGAAAAGCACAGAAGCAATGAGTTGGCGTCAGCTGGATGTTAACTTCTGCTCTAAAGGACTCTGCACATCAGACACAACATGAATAAACAGCACAAAAATGTGAATAATTAAGAGGGGTAATAATGTTGTCTTACCTTTACATAAAGACATTTCCACCATAAATTAATACAGAAAAGACACAAATTGGTGCATAAAACCTCAACAGAATGCAGGAAATGAAGTGGTTAACACTCAAATGTGTTATGGGGAGCATTAGTTTAGACGTATAGCAAATAAATACTCACCTCCACCATCAGCTGTGGTCAGAGCCGCCATGGCGACCACAAAGAGAGCCACAGCCAGTATCTTCATGTTGGAGATGCTGAAAACCTTTCACTAGGAGAGACAGAAGTGTTAAGTTCTTTTTAATTATTTATTTTCATAAAATTTTTTATTAGGCAATAATTCAGTCCATACAGCAAAACTCTGTTTTTTTCCAAGTACTGGTCAATTTTAAGAATATCGCAATTATAAACCTTGTTTGTTTGTATTTGTTTATATTCTTCCTATACAACCATCGTTATTGGACATAAACTAAACTTAATTTTTTTTAATACAAACCTTTGGACACTAATATGTTGAAAGAATTAAACAAAGATTTTAACTCTGGCTTCATCCAACATCTACATTTTTGGTTTATAAAGAGATTCAATTGTACGCATAATTAGTTAGATATTGCCAAAATTGATTAAAAAAGGTCTGAACAAATTGTAATACAAAATATAATGCGAGGTTGCATGATGATATCATAAATATAAGTAAAATATATTCCCCTATTCCCCTGCAGTGTCTCAAAAAGAGGATGATCAAAGAGTAGCAAACCTGCAGCTGAAGGATCTTCTCTCTGTCCTATGAAGCCAAAAAGCTTCAGAATGTGTGTGGAGACAAAGATCAGCTCTTATATAGTTTAACAGGAGCAGGAACTGATGCCACGCACACATTGACAAAGCACACACACACATCCTACAGACAATACATACATCCGTGATTCTTGAGAAGTGGGACAAAACAGGGTGCAATGTTGAAAAAATACAAACCCTATGTTTGGGTAGATTAAATTACATGTATGTATTCAACATATACTAAACTACTGAGCTAAGCTTTGACACAAGCTCCTAGCTTTTGTCCTTTTTATCAAAATGGGCTTTTTACCTTGCCATTCCTTATCAAAATGGGCTTTTTACCTTGCCATTCCTTATCAAAATGGGCTTTTTAGCTTGCCTTTACATTTGGTTTTTCTGTTGATGTTAGGTGCTAGTACGAACTGCTTCAGGAAAATAAAATTATCAAACCATTTCAAATAACTTATCCAGAAATTGTAAGTCGTGTTGACATATCATGGTTGTGACGCAGGACTTTCAAGATTTGGAATGTAAAATATTCTAAAACTACAACACTTGAACCTGTCTGACTCTAATGTACTTTGCAGAGGTAGAATGTGACTTCATAGTGACAGCTTTCCCTTATTTACCTGTTTTTATTACATTTTAATGGATTGTCTGACGGTGGTGACACAACGTGTCCCACCAGTTAGAAACCTTATAAAACATGTATATGTTGTAGAAAAACAGTTTGTATTGATATGAGAGATTATATAGTATTGCTGCTGATGAAAAAAGCTATTTTTAATCATTAAAGTACATTTTTAATAGGTTTTATTGCATATGAATGATTGAATCCTTCTCTGTGGACACACTGAGCAGCTGTTGCCACACCAAGGACAAAAAGAACTGGGTTTATTATGATAGTTGGAGAAGCTCATACTGAACACAATTCAAAGCAAATATTGAGGTTTTTGATCACGAGTCGATAAACAGGTTAATCAGCAGAGCCAATGGGGTAACCTTTTTATTTATACAGGTACATCCCATTGAGTCGGGAGACTCTTTTTCAAGGGAGACCTGTTCCCATTCCCACGTTACCATTCACACACACATTCATACACCGATAGCAGCAGGCTAACTATCGGGAGCAATTTAGGGTTCAGTGTCTTGATCAGGGACACTTCGACATGTGGCGGGGGGACGGGAGATTCTCATTGATAGTGTAATTACGTCAGACCCACAGTGAGCTAGCATAATTCTAATTCTATAGACATAATTCTTAGGGATTTATCTAGTGATGGTGTTTGCACAACAACACCCTGATCCAATCAACTTTGTCCAAGGCTTATCGGACAGCAGCCCGATACAAACACATCATTCTGAAACGGTCTAATTATTCCTCTGATGATCATAAATGACATGTAACAGCAAACGAGACCATCACTTCCAATAATGCTATTTTTAAAATAGTTTTTCTTAATGCCTTTGTCATGGGTCCGTTACCCCTGGAACTATAGCTGGATTTATAGCCTGAAGCTGTAACTTTCATCGACCTTGTTTTAAATGCAGAAACACAATAGCTGTGTCTCAATTAAGGGGCTGCATCCTTCTAAGGACGCGGTCGACGCGGTCTATGAAGGCCATAGCCCGTTAAGGCTGAACCGAAGGCCGACCGAGCGTTGTTAAATGAGACGGTCTCCGCAGGTCTCCGTATACGAGCATTTCCGGTTTACGTAACAAGCCGTTACCTTGCGTGACGACTCGCCGCTCCTGTGCTGCCTAGCAACCCTGATTGCAGCCAACGGAGACAGCCTCATCAACGGAGGAAAAAAGAAAAAGAAGTTGCCTAGCAGACAATAAGAAAAAAAAGTGCAAGAAGAAAGAAGGACAAGAAAAACTAAAGAAAAGACAAGAAAGGAAGCAAGGAAGATAAAACTTAAGAAGATGGAGCAACACGTTGCTGTTTTGTTATTTTTATTTTATTTTATGCCATCTCTGAAAAAAACGCAATGAATCTTGGGATATGCTGGGCCGCGAAGGATCCATCTGTTGGACCCTTCAACACCGTGAAACGAAGGCTGCATTTCTCGGCCGCATATGAAGGAGCCTTCGAAATGGGACAAGCCTTGACGCGCCGCTATGACGCAATCTGTCTTCAAATGCAGCCTTCGGAGGCTGCGGCCCCTTAATTGAGACACAGCTATGGTCTTGACTTTCAATGCCCTGTAATCTTATTTCTTAGTGCACCCCTCTGCTGCCTCGTGTGGCTGTGTTTGGTTCCAATCCTCCTCAACAATGAACAGTTCATTCTCACTGCAGAATGAGACTGGGTTAAAAGTACTTGTGTCATAACACATTAACTTTGCTCTCTGAAACCAAATGGGATTTTTTTTCAGGCCCAATGCATTAGAGACAATCCAGCTTCTTTTGTGTCTATAGTTTTACCCTTTGTACTGTACAGCACTCGACTTGACTTGGTACAATTTGTAATCAGGGCAGTGTTTCCCCCAGAAAATGTCTTAGTCAAGGTGGTCACTGCCCAGGGTCAAGGGAGGCGCGCCGACGAAAATTTGGGCGGTATTTTGCTCAAAGATGCCAATGCACAGTAAAGAAATAAACAACTGCTTATTTGAATACAAAAATACAACAGACACTGACCTTACAGTTGTGCAATTTTGTTTGCTATGTGCAGGTACAAATTTTGTGCAAACATGCAGACAGTACAAAGCACAATTAATGAAAACTTCTACTGTTTTGGTGCAATACCATGCAGACACAATAAATACAAATAATGGACCATACACTTAACATGTGTATGCACATCAAAGTGCAAATTCAACTTTTTAAAGTTCCTTTTTGGATGGGGGGCTGTTGTGCGATTATTGTGGACAATAGGCCTACTGTGATGCCATAGCCTATAATTCATTAATGGTTATTTTGAGCCTATTTGCTTGATTTCTTTTTAAATACAGAGGTTATTTGTCGTTTTGGAAAATGTATTTCCCAATTTAAAACATAAAAATAAAGCAGCATTGAAAATTCAGAAAATAAATCTTCTTGGACTAAACTAGCATACTGTTTGAAAAATAACTCAATAGTTGAAATAATAAATACAATGTGTTTTCCCCTTAAAATGACTAAATGCATTTCAAAGACAGTAACAGTGTGGCAACTTACTGAAAGGTGCCTGGTCCCATCACTCTCATGCATTCTTCAAAACTTTTCTCTGCGCTGTCTGAGCACTTCTTTCTGTTCAGCTAAATATCCCCATAGAACCACGCTGCGTTTATTATCGCCACCAGTTAAATGTCGGTTTGCTTATGCTCGTTTAACTCTCGCGTACAATCGCGCGCGGTGCGGTACAATCACGCGCGCAAAGCCGCAGACACAGAGCAGCTGAAAGATAGAGAAACGCTTGGAGACACATGCGCACATTTATTTACCGCAAATCGCGGCCTTTCGTGCAGTTATGACCATGCACAAGCACACATCGCACAAGCACACATTATTATTTTATTTTTTTTAATATTATTTTTTTTTTTGGGGGGTGGGGGGGGGGGGTTCGGTCGGTAGTCAAAGCGGGGGGCTAGCGTTGTTAAGGCGGCCGCCTTAGCCATAATGCGCTGGGGGAAACACTGCAGGGATTGTCTTAGTCCTATGGGAGTTAGAGTCAACATTTGTCCTCCTAGTGTCCAGGCACAAAACTAAAGGGGACAGAGCTTTCTCCGTACGGGCACCGAAGCTCTGGAATGACCTGCCTGAGGTTGGCTGAGTCACTGCCCATCTTTAAATCTCTCCTCAAAACCCACTATTATAGAAGAGCCTTTCCAGATTTTATATGAGCCTGCCTTTTTTTAATTCCTGTCTTTTATTCTTTTGTTTTCATATGGCTCATTATTGTCCGTACATTACATGTGTTTTATGCTGTTTGCTTTTATTTGTTCAGCACTTTGTAAGTGTGTTTAACAGCTTGTAACAGTGTGTATTATTAAGCTCAGTTGGGCAAACACCCTCACTAGATAAATACCAGTTACATTAGACAATCAGGCCTTTCTTCATAACTCAAACATGGGACATTGTGTAAACAATTGAACAGTTTCAAGTACGTCTGGAGTCTTGCACCTGAATATTGACATTGACTGTATTGTTGTCTGAACTGAATAGAGACCTCCGTGTTTGTCAGAAGTGTTTGTTTATAAGAGATCAAACATAGAGCTATTAATTTCTCATAGATATCATCATGGAACTTTGCCACTTGATTAGTGACATTAAATAAATAAAAACTAAATAACATATAATAAATAACATTTAAGGTGAATTTTTTACTCGTGAAACTTTGCCAGTTGATTACTTACTATTTTTTTTTATGTGTGATTTAGCATCTCTTTAAAAACTTTCTTGTGTTTCGGGAAATTTACAGTATTGTTAATGCGGTGCCCTCTGTCTGAACTGAATAGAGACTGTGAGTATTTGTCATAAGTGTTTGTTTATAAGAGGTCAAACATGGAGCCATTAATTTCTCATAGATATCACCATGAAACTTTGCCATTTGATTAGTGACATTAAATACTTTTTTTTGTATAACACTTTTTTTCAGAAATGTTTGAACAAATATGCAAATTTGGCAAAATTTAGCTAATTATGTATATCTTTAAAATTAAAAAATCTATATGTTGGATGAAGTAAAAATCTTTATTTAATTTTTTTTACAACATATTAGTGTCCAAAGTTTCTACAGATTATGTTTTGTGTGTGTGTGTGTGTGTGTGTGTGTGTGTGTGTGTGTGTGCATTATTTAAATATCAAGGTGGTTGATGAAATGACAACTGCAATCGGAAATGTATTAGAATGTCTAACTGTTGAAATCTGCATGGAAAATAAGAGGAATGTGATTGTTAGTTGTATTTATAGAGCACCGGGTTCTGATATTGACATATTTAAGGAATGGATGGAAAAAATGTACACATTGTCAAAGCAAAAGGTCATATTTATCTGTGGGGATTTTAATATAGATCTTCTTAATCCCAATAATCACAAACCAACTGATGACTTTATCAATACAATGTACAGTCTGTGTCTCTATCCAAAAATCACCAGACCAAGCAGGATCACATCTCACTGTGCCACATTGATAGACAACATATTTACAAACGTTATAGACAATAATACAATAAGTGCACTGTAAGAAATTTCCCTGTAAAAAAACATTAATCAACTGGCAGCAGGGTTGCCATTTTCTTACTGTTAAATTAACATTATATGACTGTCAATAAAATTGACAGGATTATGCTGTTAATGAATAAAACTGTATGAACCTGTTTTTTCAGTAAAAACAGTAATCAACTGGCAGCAGGGTTGCCATTTTCTTACTGTTAAATTAACATGATTTGACTGTCACTAAAATTGACAGGATTATACTGTTAATGAAAAAAGGGATGAACCTGGACTAAATGTTTGTTATGTTGTTTACACCGTGAGCGAAGGGGATGTTATATTTCATTGGGCAGATGTGTTTCATTCCATATTTAAATTTACTATGTCCCCTATTTGTTCAAATGCTAAACACAGAGAGCAGCTTCTGTTTGTTACTTCAAGACACTTTTTACAATATATTAAGTTCAATGGAATGATTCATTTCTATTGTAAATTGTCTCCTGAGTTGAACTAGGGATCTTGTTTAAGATTTCCACAAACCGTTTGTTATAACCAAAAATAACGGTTAGTTCACACAGAAATGTTTTATTTAAACAAAATGCATAGTGAGGTAATGGAATGAAACATCCCCTTTACTGAGGGTGCAAATAGCAACATAACAAACGTTTAGTCCAGTGCAAGTCATTGTGGGAAAGGGGGCGTCTCTACAATACACTTTGTTGTGCTTACTTGATTTATCTAAGGCAATCCGTTTCCTTAATAAACACAACTCTTCAGTTAAGTAAGACTAACTTGGTTTAATTATGTTAACTGTCATTTCCCATTTCCAAGTAGATATAACTCAACTTTAAGTAAACTTAACCAGAGGATATACAGTAAACAACACTTATTAGTTAAGATGTGGATGGATGAGGATTAATGAAGAAAACTGTATAAGCTTCACATGTGCAGGCAGCTCATGTCAAGTTGTCCCTTCCAAGTTTGATGGTAAATTAACAGGAAAGTTCAGTATTTTTGAAAAACATTACCGTTCCGTAAAATAACAGCAAAGGACTGCAATTTAACAGACTGCCTTTTATTTTAACAATTAAATGCTGTTTTTATAAATAACAGGTTAATGCTGTTGGAATCCTGCTGTAAATTTACAGCAATTGTTTACAGTGCAGATAGCCCATGGATAATTAAGGGATTACAAAATGCCTGCAAAAAGAAAAATACACTATATAAAGAATTTATAAAGCTTAGAACCAAAGACGCAGAACATAAATATAAGAAATATAAAAATAAACTAACTAACATTATGAGAATTAGTAAGAAAGAATATTATAGAAAATTATTAGATAATAATAAAAACAATATTAAAGGTCTATGGAATATACTGAATAATGTTATTGGAAATGGTTCTAGACAAGTTAATTATCCACATGAGTTTATTGAAAATTATATGACTATTGATAATATGGATGATGCAGTAAATGGCTTCAACCAATATTTTGTAAATGTTGGACCAATACTGGCTGAAAAAATACCTGTTCCTGTGAGATCTGATGACAGGATTAATGATTTCATAGACATTAATCCAAAATCAATGTTTCTAACAGCAGTGGAAGAGAGTGAAATTATAGAGATTGTCCATAAATGCAAAAATAAAACTTCTACTGACTATAGTGACATTGATATGAGAATAGTCAAAGAGGTAATTCACGGAATTTCGAAACCATTAACGCACATCTGTAATTTATCATTTAAAACTGGTAAATTCCCAAGAAAAATGAAAATTGCAAAAGTCATACCGCTGTACAAAACTGGAGACAAACACCACTTCACAAACTACAGGCCTATTTCACTGCTTCCTCAATTCTCAAAAATCTTAGAAAAAGTATTTGCTGCTAGACTTAACAAATTCATCAATAAACACAATATACTAACTGATAGCCAATACGGCTTCAGACCCAACCGATCCACTTCATTAGCAGTCATTGAGCTAATTGAAAAGATAACAAATTCCCTGAACTAATATACTAGGCCTATTCCATGTTAGGGACATCTGGCCAGAAATAATTTGTTTAAATAAATTAATTGGCTAAGAAAATAATACTTTTTTAAAATAATTTATATTTTTATTTAATTTAATTTATTTATTGTATTGAATTAAAGTTTAAATTATTAAAATCAAACTTTCTCCTTCCAGTTAACTTTGGACAACTATAGGTTCGGATTAAGTTAATAACAAAAATGTGAAAGGGAAAACAATTTATTATTAGTTTCACCATGAGACTATTACTAGTAGCACTAGGCTAGTAGAAGTATAGTTTATATATTCGTAATTTTACAGAATTCAAATTTATAAAAAATAAATTCTACATTTAAAGGGGCAGTGTGTAATATGACATCATCAAGAAAGTTCTACAAAGTTCTAGAATGCAACACTCCCTGGGTAACCCCAACCCTTTCGAATAAAAACAGAAGCTACAGTGGCCTTCAAGGACAAGAACAATTCCAAATTTTAAACAATGCACCTGATGACATTCCAACTATGACACTTTCAAGATGGCGACACTAGGCCTTGGTCCAAAATATGCAGAAATATGGACATATATGAGACCCTTTCTAAGGGAAAAAATAATAATTAAAAAAAAAATGTTCAGCTATTATGCACTAAATTAAATGTATTTATGGAAATTATAATTACTTTCTACAAAATCTGCTAGGAAATAAAACCCAAAATTCTACACACTGCAGGTTTAACTTTCAATATTTGTTAACTGTCTGTCTTCATGAATCTATATAAATATGAGCTAAAATGGACTATTGATTTTTTTTTTCAAAAAATATAATAATTTTTGTAAATTAATTTAAAACTTAAATTACATGTTTGTTTACCATGGGGAGCAGAGTAAAACCAATGAAAAATCTTATATTTTCCTTTAACTGATTTAAAAAAAATAAAAAATAAAATCCTAATTCTACTCTAATAAAGGCCTATACTTTTTCACTAGTTGTACTTTATTGTGTATGTATAGTATAAAGCATTTTCAAATGGCAGCATCATTCATAAGATACATTTTCAAGCTCTTCTGTCGCCATCTAGTTGCCACTTCTGAGACTGTCACCGTTTTATAAAGTTTTATAAAATGTAACTTTGGGTGTGTCAGAGAAGTGAACTTTTTCTAAGACATATTCTTACAACTGAATAAACAAACTTTCCTCACAGTAAAGTATGATCTCTGAGACAATGTTTGAAGTTAGAAAGCTTCCTGAAAAGTTGCTGTTTCACTGTGGTTGTTTACAGCAGCTGCAACAACAGTTTGGTTTTCATTAGTTGTACTTTTCATTAGGTCTGCTGCAACTCTCAGTTCTTTTAAATCGAGTCTGAAGACTTTTTTGTTTCCATTTTAACCTGCAATTTTCATTTTATTTGCTTCTTTTATTCGCTTTTAAATATTTTTAAATCGAGTTTTCATTTTATTTGCTTATTTTATTCGCTTTAAAATGTTTTTTAATGTGTTTTATGTATTCTAATCTTGCCCCTGTAAAGCACTTTGAGTGGCCTTGTGTCTGAATTGTGCTATATAAATAAACTTGCCTTGCCTTGCCTTGCCTTACTTTATTGTGTTTGTATAGTACAGGTGATACTCATATTATTAGAATATCATGGAAAATGAATTGGAATTGAGGCAAGAATTCATGCAAAAAGGGCCCACACCAAGTACTGAGTACATACGCATGATTATATGTTATGAGGGCCGACATTTCTGTATTTAAAATCCCCTTTTTTATTTTTATTTATGTATTAATAATACTTTCTGAGATTTTGAATTTGGGGTTTTCATAAGCTGTAAGCCATAATCATCCTAATTATAACAAATAAAGGCTTGAAGTATCTCACGTTGCATGTAATGAGGCTATATAATATATTATTTTCACCTTTTAAGTTTAATTACTGAAGTAAATTAACTTTTGCACGATATTCTAATTTTTTGAGTTTCACCTGTATATGTAAACTTTAGACTCGGTGTTAGGGGAGATATCTGACATCACACACAGTTACATAACTCTTACAGCCTTTTGAAACGGCAGCGTTGTGGTTTAAACTCATAAGATCATTTTTCAAGCGTGTATGTCGCCATCCAGTGGCCACTTCAGAGACTGTTACCAGGTTATAAAAGGTTTATTAAAGGTGCACTATGCAACTTTGGGTGTGTCAGAGAAGTGAACATTTTCTAAGATATATTCTCATAACTGAATAAATAAACTTTCCTCAGGAAAATGTTATCCCTGGAACACTGTTTGAAGTTAGAAAGCTTCCTAAAAAGTTACTGTTTCACTGTTGTTGTTTACAGCAGCAGGGCCCACAGTTTGGTTTACAAACATATTCTAGTCTTACGTTTGCTTCCAGGTTCCTCAGAATAATTTAGTTTTTATTTATGATGATAGAATTATTCAATACTAAGAATTGCCTGTAGAGAAACTATGTTTAGTAAACTAACTGCAGGCTCTGCTATTGTAAACAAATCCCCCTCCTCTGAAACTGCATAGTGCACCTTTAAAGAAAGGTACTTAAACTTAACCGTAGCAATGTGAGAAGAGAAAGCGCTTTGTTGGTGATGTCAAAAGTGGCTGAGAAATAAAACCTAAAATGTGTCTATTATTAGTGTTATGTGAATTGCCAAAAATAATAGACACATAACAGAACCTTCTGGTACATTCTGGGGTGTTAAACGTTGTGTTAAACACTTCTGAGCTAAAACATTCATTTGTTAAATAAAATGTAATGGCAAACTGTCTCATGAGCTTTGGAATAGTAAGTCCACAGTATGATATAATTTCATTAAATAAACAAAAACCAAACATCGAGAGGTTGAATGATGCCAGAGTTAAAATCTTTATTTAATTTTCACAAAATAAAAGTGTCCAAAGTGTTTTACAGAACAGACTTAGGATACAGCATTTTTTTTCATTTGATGAATCAAAAAATACTTTGTACAGTTCTTTTTAAAAAATGCATTTGCGGCATGTTTTTAAGAACAAAATGTATCATAAATCAGACGAGTAACAACATATGAACAAATCATTCTGTATGATTATGTAAGTATGATTATGGAAAGTTAAGTTGTGATGAGATAATGTTTAAATTTCCGGTGGTTGTATAGGAGAAATATACAGATGCAAACTGACAAGGTTTAGTCAATTAAACACCTAAATGTATATTTGGACCTTTGATTTATACTAGTATGAAAGACAGATATTATTGAAGCAGAATAGAGAGAGATCTATTTCCTGCAGTGTCTCGCCTTAATAAGACACATCACGAAAAACAATTATTAGAATTTCACCCAGATTTGACCTGCATTTTGTCAGGTAACTTTAGATGCCTCGTCAATTTTTAATTTTGGGGCAATGACGAGCATTGGGTATTGGTGTACAGCGCTCAACAACAGTACGGACTTTGTATGTGTCAACACCTTTGTACATACCAGTGATGTACCAAGATCTTGGCTTTCCGCTGCGAAACTTGCGGGTGAGAAGAGCCGTGAAAGGGATATCTGCACTATACCTATATCCAACCATACTGACAGAACACGAGTGGTTTGGTGGGACAGTGACCTGCACAGATGAAGAGTAAGACGTTCTGTTCACCACAGTTGTTCCCCAGGCGAAATCCACTCTTATCTCAAAACCGTACTCAACACCCGACTTGCCGATTACTGGGATTTTGGCGGTCATGGTTGTTTTGACACCAAGCGTGGTGGCAATGCTGGTGTCCCACGTTTTCACCACTTGCTGCATTCTTTTGAACATAACTGTTTTCGTAACTGTTTTGCACGCAAGGTTGGTGGTGGAGGAGTTGCTCAAGGTCTCAGGAGGATATTCTAAGGTTTTCGCCTGCTTAGTGTTGTACCTGACATTTGAGATTTGCTCGCTGGATATAACTGTGTCGTAGGTCAAGACCTGGTATGACTTGTAAGTATACTCTTTACCGTCCTTGAGAAGGAAGAAGGCCTTATGCCTAACATGTACCTTTCCAAGACCATACTTGTTCTTCCCAACATATATATCAGACCCGGAACAGGTTCTGACTGAGTTTTGGGGCACTGAACCATGTGATCCATCTTTCCACACTAGGTTCTCTAAGTTGCCTTCATTAACTAGGATCTCAAACTGGTTACGTTTGAGCTCTTTGTCTCCATAGGGGATGTGGCAGTAGGAACCCTTACCGGGGGTGTAAAAACCAGCGTGACAGCCATATTTACAGACGTAGTCGTAGCGTTTAACATCACTGTTGTAAATCCCCACAGCTCCACCAGGGAGATTGCCCCCCCATGTCACCCATTTCAGGTTGGTGTCGTCTTGGGTCTGTCTCTTCTGTCTCACAGGAGACTGAAGGAATCCATCTGGTTCGGTCGTCTCATTCAAGGGGATTTCAGGGACCCTGCCCTCTAGAGCTGGGTTCAGTATGGACACTGAACAAAAGAAAAGAACAGAAGAATTGAGTTGGTGTCAGCTGGATGTTAACTTCTGCTCTAAAAGACTCTGCACATAAGACACAACACAAATACAAGCACAGAAGAGGCTATGAGTCATGTCTTCCTTCTCACCATCAGACTGAGGGAATCCATCTCGTTCAGTCGTCTCATTCAAGGGGATTTCAGGAACCATGTCCTCTGGAGCTGGGTTCTCCATGGAGTCTGAACAAAAGAAAAGCACAGAAGCAATGAGTTGGTGTCAGCTGGATGTTAACTTCTACTCTAAAGGCCTTTGCACATCAGACACAACATGAATAAACAGCACAACAATGTGAATAATTAAGAGGGGTAATAATGTTGTCTTACTTTTACATAAAGACATTTCCACCATAAATTAATACAGAAAAGACACAAATTGGTGCATAAAACCTCAACAGAATGCAGGAAATGAAGTGGTTAACACTCAAATGTGTTATGGGGAGCATTAGTTTAGACGTATAGCAAATAAATACTCACCCCCATCATCAGCTGTGGTCAGAGCCGCCATGGCGACCACAAAGAGAGCCACAGCCAGTATCTTCATGGTGGAGATGCTGAAAACCTTTCACTAGGAGAGACAGAAGTGTTAAGTTCTTTTTAATTATTTATTTTCATACATTTTTTTATTAGGCAATAATTCAGTCCATACAGCAAAACTCTGTTTTTTTCCAAGTACTGGTCAATTTTAAGAATATCGCAATTATAAACCTTGTTTGTTTGTATTTGTTTATATTCTTCCTATACAACCATCGTTATTGGACATAAACTAAACTTAATTTTTTTTAATACAAACCTTTGGACACTAATATGTTGAAAGAATTAAACAAAGATTTTAACTCTACATTTTTGGTTTATAAAGAGATTCAATTGTACGCATAATTAGTTAGATATTGCCAAAATTGATTAAAAAAGGTCTGAACAAATTGTAATACAAAATATTATGCGAGGTTGCATGATGATATCATAAATATAAGAAAAATATATTCCCCTATTCCCCTGCAGTGTCTTAAAAAGAGGATGATCAAAGAGTAGCAAACCTGCAGCTGAAGGATCTTCTCTCTGTCCTATGAAGCCAAAAAGCTTCAGAATGTGTGTGGAGACAAAGATCAGCTCTTATATAGTTTAACAGGAGCAGGAACTGATGCCACGCACACATTGACAAAGCACACACACACATCCTACAGACAATACATACATCCGTGATTCTTGAGAAGTGGGACAAAACAGGGTGCAATGTTGAAAAAATACAAACCCTATGTTTGGGTAGATTAAATTACATGTATGTATCCAACATATACTAAGATACTGAGCTAAGCTTTGACACAAGCTCCCAGCTTTTGTCCTTTTTATCAAAATGGGCTTTTTACCTTGCCATTCCTTATCAAAATGGGCTTTTTAGCTTGCCTTTACATTTGGTTTTTCTGTTGATGTTAGGTGCTAGTACGAACTGCTTCAGGAAAATAAAATTATCAAACCATTTCAAATAACTTATCCAGAAATTGTAAGTCGTGTTGACATATCATGGTTGTGACGCAGGACTTTCAAGATTTGGAATGTAAAATATTCTAAAACTACAACACTTATCAGAGCCTGTCTGACTCTAATGTACTTTGCAGAGGTAGAATGTGACTTCATAGTGACAGCTTTCCCTTATTTACCTGTTTTTATTACATTTTAATGGATTGTCTGACGGTGGTGACAAAAAGTGTCCCACCACTTAGAAACCTTATAAAACATGTATTTGTTGTAGAAAAACAGTTTGTATTGATATGAGAGATTATATAGTATTGCTGCTGATGAAAAAAGCTATTTTTAATCATTAAAGTACATTTTTAATAGGTTTTATTGCATATGAATGATTGAATCCTTCTCTGTGGACACACTGAGCAGCTGTTGCCACACCAAGGACAAAAAGAACTGGGTTTATTATGATAGTTGGAGAAGCTCATACTGAACACAATTCAAAGCAAATATGGAGGTTTTTGATCATGAGTCGATAAACAGGTTAATCAGCAGAGCCAATGGGGTAACCTTTTTATTTATACAGGTACATCCCATTGAGTCGGGAGACTCTTTTTCAAGGGAGACCTGTTCCCATTCCCACGTTACCATTCACACACACATTCATACACCGATAGCAGCAGGCTAACTATCGGGAGCAATTTAGGGTTCAGTGTCTTGATCAGGGACACTTCGACATGTGGCGGGGGGACGGGAGATTCTCATTGATAGTGTAATTACGTCAGACCCACAGTGAGCTAGCATAATTCTAATTCTATAGACATAATTCTTAGGGATTTATCTAGTGATGGTGTTTGCACAACAACACCCTGATCCAATCAACTTTGTCCAAGGCTTATCGGACAGCAGCCCGATACAAACACATCATTCTGAAACGGTCTAATTATTCCTCTGATGATCATAAATGACATGTAACAGCAAACGAGACCATCACTTCCAATAATGCTATTTTTAAAATAGTTTTTCTTAATGCCTTTGTCATGGGTCCGTTACCCCTGGAACTATAGCTGGATTTATAGCCTGAAGCTGTAACTTTCATCGACCTTGTTTTAAATGCAGAAACACAATAGCTGTGTCTCAATTAAGGGGCTGCATCCTTCTAAGGACGCGGTCGACGCGGTCTATGAAGGCCATAGCCCGTTAAGGCTGAACCGAAGGCCGACCGAGCGTTGTTAAATGAGACGGTCTCCGCAGGTCTCCGTATACGAGCATTTCCGGTTTACGTAACAAGCCGTTACCTTGCGTGACGACTCGCCGCTCCTGTGCTGCCTAGCAACCCTGATTGCAGCCAACGGAGACAGCCTTATCAACGGAGGAAAAAAGAAAAAGAAGTTGCCTAGCAGACGATAAGAAAAAAAAGTGCAAGAAGAAAGAAGGACAAGAAAAACAAAAGAAAAGACAAGAAAGGAAGCAAGGAAGATAAAACTTAAGAAGATGGAGCAACACGTTGCTGTTTTGTTATTTTTATTTTATTTTATGCCATCTCTGAAAAAAACGCAATGAATCTTGGGATATGCTGGGCCGCGAAGGATCCATCTGTTGGACCCTTCAACACCGTGAAACGAAGGCTGCATTTCTCGGCCGCATATGAAGGAGCCTTCGAAATGGGACAAGCCTTGACGTGCCGCTATGACGCAATCTGTCTTCAAATGCAGCCTTCGGAGGCTGCGGCCCCTTAATTGAGACACAGCTATGGTCTTGACTTTCAATGCCCTGTAATCTTATTTCTTAGTGCACCCCTCTGCTGCCTCGTGTGGCTGTGTTTGGTTCCAATCCTCCTCAACAATGAACAGTTCATTCTCTCACTGCAGAATGAGATTGGGTTAAAAGTACTTGTGTCATAACACATTAACTTTGCTCTCTGAAACCCAAATGGGATTTTTTTTCAGGCCCAATACATTAGAGACAATCCAGCTTCTTTGTGTCTATAGTTTTACCCTTTGTACTGTACAGCACTCGACTTGACTTGGTACAATTTGTAATCAGGGCAGTGTTTCCCCCAGAAAATGTCTTAGTCAAGGTGGTCACTGCCCAGGGTCAAGGGAGGCGCGCCGACGAAAATTTGGGCGGTATTTTGCTCAAAGATGCCAATGCACAGTAAAGAAATAAACAACTGCTTATTTGAATACAAAAATACAACAGACCTTACAGTTGTGCAATTTTGTTTGCTATGTGCAGGTACAAATTTTGTGCAAACATGCAGACAGTACAAAGCACAATTAAAGAAAACTTCTACTGTTTTGGTGCAATACCATGCAGACACAATAAATACAAATAATGGACCATACACTTAACATGTGTATGCACATCAAAGTGCAAATTCAACTTTTTAAAGTTCCTTTTTGGATGGGGGGCTGTTGTGCGATTATTGTGGACAATAGGCCTACTGTGATGCGATAGCCTATAATTCATTTATGGTTATTTTGAGCCTATTTGCTTGATTTCTTTTTAAATACAGAGGTTATTGGTCGTTTTGGAAAATGTATTTCCCAATTTAAAACATAAAAATAAAGCAGCATTGAAAATTCAGAAAATAAATCTTCTTGGACTAAACTAGCATACTGTTTGAAAAATAACTCAATAGTTGAAATAATAAATACAATGTGTTTTCCCCTTAAAATGACTAAATGCATTTCAAAGACAGTAACAGTGTGGCAACTTACTGAAAGGTGCCTGGTCCATCACTCTCATGCATTCTTCAAACTTTTCTCTGCGCTGTCTGAGCACTTCTTTCTGTTCAGCTAAATATCCCCATAGAACCACGCTGCGTTTATTATCGCCACCAGTTAAATGTCGGTTTGCTTATGCTCGTTTAACTCTCGCGTACAATCGCGCGCGGTGCGGTACAATCACGCGCGCAAAGCCGCAGACACAGAGCAGCTGAAAGATAGAGAAACGCTTGGAGACACATGCGCACATTTATTTACCGCAAATCGCGGCCTTTCGTGCAGTTATGACCATGCACAAGCACACATCGCACAAGCACACATTATTATTTTATTTTTTTTAATATTATTTTTTTTTTTGGGGGGGGGGGGGGGGGGTTCGGTCGGTAGTCAAAGCGGGGGGCTAGCGTTGTTAAGGCGGCCGCCTTAGCCATAAAGCGCTGGGGGAAACACTGCAGGGATTGTCTTAGTCCTATGGGAGTTAGAGTCAACATTTGTCCTCCTAGTGTCCAGGCACAAAACTAAAGGGGACAGAGCTTTCTCCGTACGGGCACCGAAGCTCTGGAATGACCTGCCTGAGGTTGGCTGAGTCACTGCCCATCTTTAACTCTCTCCTCAAAACCTACTATTATAGAAGAGCCTTTCCAGATTTTATATGAGCCTGCCTTTTTTTTATTCCTGTCTTTTATTCTTTTGTTTTCATATGGCTCATTATTGTCCGTACATTACATGTGTTTTATGCTGTTTGCTTTTATTTGTTCAGCACTTTGTAAGTGTGTTTAACAGCTTGTAACAGTGTGTATTATTAAGCTCAGTTGGGCAAACACCCTCACTAGATAAATACCAGTTACATTAGACAATCAGGCCTTTCTTCATAACTCAAACATGGGACATTGTGTAAACAATTGAACAGTTTCAAGTACGTCTGGAGTCTTGCACCTGAATATTGACATTGACTGTATTGTTGTCTGAACTGCATAGAGACCTCCGTGTTTGTCAGAAGTGTTTGTTTATAAGAGATCAAACATAGAGCTATTAATTTCTCATAGATATCATCATGGAACTTTGCCACTTGATTAGTGACATTAAATAAATAAAAACTAAATAACATATAATAAATAACATTTAAGGTGAATTTTTTACTCGTGAAACTTTGCCAGTTGATTACTTACTATTTTTTTTTATGTGTGATTTAGCATCTCTTTAAAAACTTTCTTGTGTTTCGGGAAATTTACAGTATTGTTAATGCGGTGCCCTCTGTCTGAACTGAATAGAGACTGTGAGTATTTGTCATAAGTGTTTGTTTATAAGAGGTCAAACATGGAGCCATTAATTTCTCATAGATATCACCATGAAACTTTGCCATTTGATTAGTGACATTAAATACTTTTTTTTGTATAACACTTTTTTTCAGAAATGTTTGAACAAATATGCAAATTTGGCAAAATTTAGCTAATTATGTATATCTTTAAAATTAAAAAATCTATATGTTGGATAAAGTAAAAATCTTTATTTAATTTTTTTTACAACATATTAGTGTCCAAAGTTTCTACAGATTATGTTTTGTGTGTGTGTGTGTGTGTGTGTGTGTGTGTGTGTGTGTGTGTGTGTGTGTGTGTGTGTGTGTGTGTGTGTGTGCATTATTTAAATATCAAGGTGGTTGATGAAATGACAACTGCAATCGGAAATGTATTAGAATGTCTAACTGTTGAAATCTGCATGGAAAATAAGAAGAATGTGATTGTTAGTTGTATTTATAGAGCACCGGGTTCCGATATTGACATATTTAAGGAATGGATGGAAAAAATTTACACATTGTCAAAGCAAAAGGTCATATTTATCTGTGGGGATTTTAATATAGATCTTCTTAATCCCAATAATCACAAACCAACTGATGACTTTATCAATACAATGTACAGTCTGTGTCTCTATCCAAAAATCACCAGACCAAGCAGGATCACATCTCACTGTGCCACATTGATAGACAACATATTTACAAACGTTATAGACAATAATACAATAAGTGGATTAATGATCAATGACATCAGTGACCATCTGCCAGTATTTCTTGTGTACAATAACAACTACAAGAGGGAAAAACGGGAGAGTACATTCAAGTACAGAAGAGTACGGACAGAAGAGGAAATAAACACTTAAAAAAATGAATTATTAAATCAAAATTGGGAACTATTATATAAAGAAGAAAATATTGATAAAGGTTATGAAATATTCTTAGGGATATTTAAATTGTTGTATGATAAATATTGCCCAATAAAATAAATTAAAATGAAATTTAAATATTCAGATAGCCCATGGATAATTAAGGGATTACAAAATGC
Organism: Hyperoplus immaculatus; assembly: GCA_949357725.1. Classification (NCBI taxonomy): domain Eukaryota; kingdom Metazoa; phylum Chordata; class Actinopteri; order Uranoscopiformes; family Ammodytidae; genus Hyperoplus; species Hyperoplus immaculatus. The sequence continues at coordinate 36,469,350 of OX442351.1, forward strand.
CTGCAAAAAGAAAAATACACTATATAAAGAATTTATAAAGCTTGGAACCAAAGACGCAGAACATAAATATAAGAAATATAAAAATAAACTAACTAACATTATGAGAATTAGTAAGAAAGAATATTATAGAAAATGATTAGATAATAATAAAAACAATATTAAAGGTCTATGGAATATACTGAATAATGTTATTGGAAATGGTTCTAGACAAGTTAATTATCCACATGAGTTTATTGAAAATGATATGACTATTGATAATATGGATGATGCAGTAAATGGCTTCAACCAATATTTTGTAAATGTTGGACCAATACTGGCTGAAAAAATACCTGTTCCTGTGAGATCTGATGACAGGATTAATGATTTCATAGACATTAATCCAAAATCAATGTTTCTAACAGCAGTGGAAGAGAGTGAAATTATAGAGATTGTCCATAAATGCAAAAATAAAACTTCTACTGACTATAGTGACATTGATATGAGAATAGTCAAAGAGGTAATTCACGGAATTTCGAAACTATTAACGCACACCTGTAATTTATCATTTAAAACTGGTAAATTCCCAAGAAAAATGAAAATTGCAAAAGTCATACCGCTGTACAAAACTGGAGACAAACACCACTTCACAAACTACAGGCCTATTTCACTGCTTCCTCAATTATCAAAAATCTTAGAAAAAGTATTTGCTGCTAGACTTAACAAATTCATCAATAAACACAATATACTAACTGATAGCCAATACGGCTTCAGACCCAACCGATCCACTTCATTAGCAGTCATTGAGCTAATTGAAAAGATAACAAATTCCCTGGACCAAAAGAAATATGCAGCTGGTGTCTTTATTGATCTCAAAAAAGCATTTGATACCATAAATCATGATATACTAATTAATAAATTAGAACGGTATGGTATCAGGGGGGTTGTATTAAACTGGCTGAGGAGCTATCTACAGAACAGGCAACAGTTTGTGAAGATGGGTGAATACGTGTCAGCTTGTTTGGACATTGCTTGTGGGGTCCCCCAGGGGTCAGTGTTAGGGCCAATTCTTTTTATTCTCTACATAAATGACATATGTAAAACATCAAATATTTTACAATTTGTGTTATTTGCAGATGACACAATATTTTTTGTACGGGAAAGGACTTGCAGCAGCTTCTGGAGTCAATTACATCTGAAATGAGCAAATTAAAAAGGTGGTTTGACAATAATAAATTATCATTGAATTTAAGCAAAACAAAAATCATGTTGTTTGGAAATTGTAATTTAAATAGTGATGTAAATGTTAAGATAGATGGTGTTAATATTGAAAGAGTGTATGTAAATAAATTCCTGGGTGTGACAATAGACCACAAGCTATGCTGGAAACCTCACATAAAACATGTTAAATCTAAACTGTCACGAAGCATCTCAGTCCTGGGCAAAGCAAAGCATATATTGGATCACAAATCATTGCATATTCTCTACTGTTCAATGATCTTACCTTATTTAAATTACTGTGTGGAGGTCTGGGGGACCACTTACAAAAGCTCACTGCAACCACTAGTCACACTTCAAAAACGAGCCGTAAGAATAATCAATAAAGCGGGATATTATGATCACACCAACCTCCTCTTTTTACATTCCCGCATCATAAAGTTCAAGGACCTGGTTGAATATCAAGTTACACAAATCATGTTCAAAGCTAGAAACAAACTGCTACCAGGTAACATTCAAAAACTTTTTTTTGACAGAGAGGGTGGTTATAATTTGAGGGAACAGTTAAACTTTAAGACACTGGCTGCACGCATGACTTTAAAATGTCATTGCATCTCAATTGGTGGTGTGAAACTGTGGAATGGTATGAGCATGTCCAAACATGATCCAGTTCAAAAGAAAATTCAAAGCAATGATTTTTAAAAGGTACAGGGATGAGGGAGAGATTTAAGAAGGAAAGTATATTAAAAAATAAAAAATAGTAATAATAAAAAATATATATGTTTTTTGTATATATATATTTAAAGTGTAATTATGGTGCATCATATTGAATGAATATTTGTATATAGATATATTGATTGTATAGATATGTGGATACATGTATATATATAGATATAGATATGTGAATTGTACAAATATAAAGATATAGATATATGGATTGTATAAATGCATATAATAGATATATTTTTGTATAGATGTATGTATATAATAGATATAGATATATGGATTATATAAATATAAAAAAATAAATTATAGTATCAAATTGTATATTTGTATGGATTGTATCAAATATAGTATAACCAATTGTATAGATTTGTAAAAAGGATTATAAAGAACACAGGAAGCTAATATAATAAATATAAGTTATTGAGCTGAGGAAAAGGGGGAGGATCAAATAAGTTTATACTTCTTCCTACTCCTTTTCAGGCATATCAATTCAATATGTCATTTGTTTGTTTTGTTTATTTTTATTTCTTTTGTGAAATCATTTGAACATATTTTTTTATTGTATTTTCATGCTTTTCATTTTTCTTTTTTTGATATGTCTGAAATAAATTGAATCAAAAAAAAAATAAAAAAATACAGCAACATTGAAATAATGTTTAAAGGGGCACTGTGTAACATTTTAATTAATTTATTAGCTAAAATCAATATCCTCATTCATAAATATGTCCTCATTGGTGTAAAATCACCTCTGCCAATAATCTGAATTATCCTACTGAGCGGAGAATTACAAATATTGATATTACATTTTGTACATTGAGCAGGCAAGTCTTGTGGAGGCATCCATGTTTTTGGAATGTCATCAGGTGCATTGTTTAGAATTTAGAATTGTTCTTGTCCTTGAAGGCCACTGTAGCGTCTGTTATTATTCAAAAGGGGTGGGGTTACCCAGGGAGCACTGCATTCTAGAACTTTATTGATGTCATATTACTCAGTGCCCCTTTAAGGTGAATAGGGATACTTTATTTTTTAACTCATGAAACTTTGCCAGTTTGTTGATAACTTAGAATTTTTTTTCACCGCATCATGTCATCGGCACTCACCCAGACAGATCCGGAGCTTCTCCTCCTGAGATCCGAGCTCAAGTCAGTGGAGAGTCTCATTCACGATCTCCTCCAGCGGCAGTCCTTCCTGGTCTCCAAATTAGCTGTGCTTGAAAAAGCTCCTCTTTCAAGTTCTCAGGCACCGGTTAGCGGCGTTTCTACTGCTTCTGCTGCTCAGCCTCCCAACGCTGCATGGACGTCTGTTGTGAGGAGGGGCAGACGATCTTCTACACGATCTTCTCATCCTCTTCCTCCTCCTCTGCTCTCCTCTCCATCTCCTCCTCTGCTCTCCTCTCCATCTCCTCCTCTGCTCTCGCTGGATCCTATGTTGACGCGCAATCCATTTGCTCCGCTGGAGGTGCTATGTGGAGCTGCTGAACCTGCGGCTCGTGTTGCCGGCTCTCCATCTGCTTCGCCGGTCCAGACCTGCTCCAGGGTGGCACGGGGACGTCGGGGTTCCACTTCCCAGTTTGGATGTCGAGATCGCCGCCGTTTACCAGCTCCAGCCGGAAGTGTGTTTCCCTGTGTGCACTCCTCCGTGCCTCCTCGAAGTGGTGCCCCCGATGTTGACATCCGCTGTACAGGTGAGGCTCTCTCTCGCGGCTGTGCCCTGCCCTCACCTCCTCCCCTCTCATCGAAGCTGTCTCTCTACTGTGGGAGCTGCTTGAATCACCAACCTGAGATCCTCATCATCGGTGACTCTATTGTCAGATTTCTTTGTCTCCCTGGTGCTTTCACCTACTGCCTCTCTGGAGGAAAATCATCTGACATTATGGAGCTAACACCTGCCCTCGTTGCCCTCCACCCTACTGCCCACACAGTCATCCTGCATGTTGGAACTAATGATGTAATGGATAAACGGTCATACCAACTGTTTGACAATCTAAAGAGTCTGGCCCTCACCCTGGAGAGCCTGGGGAAATTCTGTATATTTTCCGGCCCCATTCCCACGTCATCCAAAAGCCCTGAGCGCTACAGCCGTCTTCTGGATTTCCATGAACGACTGGAGTCCTGGTGCTCGGGCAACTCTCTGGGCTATATTAACAACTTTGACTCATTCTCTAGACACACACTCCTTAAATCTGACGGCCTCCATCCCAATGCCAAAGGTATTAAAGAACTTACTAATCACTACATTCATCACATCGCATCTTGGCATAATTCGGACTGATATTTACCACAGCACGACCCTACCAAATCATCCCCCATTAAAAAAGATCTCCCCAGGGGTCTTGCTGAAGTATCCCCCAATTTAACTCATAACAACACCTCAAATTGTCCTTCATTCATCACAGACATCACTGATTACCCCCTTTGCTCTAAACTAAATTCCCCACAAATTCTTAAATCAAGGAAGGGCTTGGGTTTTCTTCATCTAAATATTAGAAGTTTATTGCAGCATGATATATTAGACCATGTAAAGATTTTAGTGTCCCAGGCAGATCCAGATGTCTTGATTCTGACTGAATCCTGGTTAAAGAAGAGTACAGATGACTCTATTGTGGCAATTAATGAATACAATTTATTCAGAATAGACAGAAACGCAAGGGGTGGGGGAGTGGCTGTCTATGTTAAATCCTGTTATTCTGTAACACTTTTACATGCTGTCTCTGTTCCAAATTGTTTTGAATTTATCGCGCTAGAATTATCTTTATCGCTGCATGTCCTCGTACAAAACCCCAGATTTATGAAACCTCGAACGGGAAAGTGATAGTGGAAGACGAGTTTCTAAACTTTATTTCATTTAAAATCAAAACACTGTCACAGGATGAAATTGTTCTATTAGCCTCAAACAATTTCTCCTCTGAATGGATTGAACATTCCAAAAGCGTTCTGTTTGAATTGTGCCCGACAACGCAACGCAATGTCAAGCATAGGGGCGCTCAGAAGGACGTTGACAACATCAAGGATTGCTTGAGGTTGCTCAATGAACGCGGCGAAAACATCCCCAGGTTTGTCTCACACTTCTTGGACGAACTTCCACCTGTTGGTTTTGGGAGCATGGATGCCTCGGCGCTAATCGGCAGGATGGAACGGCTGAACCGGGAAGTGTCAGCGCTAAGGGGAGCTCTGGAATTACAGGCAAGCGTGAGCGAAAACCTGGGGGCGGCTACTGCGGCCCTGGATCGCCGCATGGCGGATATTGAGGAAACCCGTGGATCCACTGGTCGGGTGAGTGCTGCGTCGGGGTCTCTTGAGAGAGAAACGCAGGGGTCGGTGGGTTCTGCCCTCCAGCCACCGTGTGAGGAGACGGGCACCACACCTCTGTCACCAGCTTGGAGCACTGTCCTGAAGGAAGGGAAGCGTAAGCCTCAGAAGCCACTAAAAGTGGCCGTTCAGCCGAAACCTGGCGGTACGCAGACCCGTTTAAAACGCGACCATAGGAAAATGGGAATCGTTGGTACTGACACAGTGAGTAACATCCCAGTGATTAAAACTAAGTTGGTCAGTGTTTTTGCCACTAGATTTTCCCCTGATCTGGATGCGATCGCACTCAGTGATTACCTGACTGAGAAACTGGGCAAATCTGTGACGTGTCGGAAGATTGACTCCACCCGCAGCAGATTCAGTTCGTTTCATGTTACTGCTGAATGTAATGAAGTGGACGAAATATACGATCCACAAATTTGGCCGGCGGGGATCTATGTACGTCGATATTTCGAGGCTCGAAGTCCGAAAGTAAACAGTGACAGCGCGGCGGCTAGATCAGGTGGAGGGGCTGGCCCGCAGCTGCTGCGCTCTGTGACTGTCTCTACACCTGTAGCTCCACAGGGGAGCAGCAGCCAGGCTACGGCCCGGGATGGATAAACTGTATGGATATCAATATCGCGTCTTTTAATGCTCGGGGACTGCGTGTTGGACACAGTGACGCTGACAAATCGCGCCGCCTTATAGTGGATAAACTCTTAGAGGCCTGTGATATACTATGTGTCCAAGAAACCTTTTTACCTAAGCAGGATTTAGAGGGTCTAAATTCCCTGCATGAAGATTTTTATGGGGCAGGTGAATCTACCACCGACCTGAGTACCGGGATAGTTCGTGGTAGAATACCTGGTGGTGTTGCCGTGCTATGGCACAAAAAATATGATCAGCTGGTTAAGGTGGTTAGACTGGGTGTTGATTGGGCAATAGGAATTGAGTTTAATAGTGGTGATAAAAACTTCATTATTTTAAACATTTATACACCTTACGAGTGTCCTCAAAATGAAGATGAATATCTTAATAGATTGGCTTGTGTTATGTCTTTCATTCAAGATAATGCTTCCACGTGCATCTTCATTGTGGGTGATATGAATGCAGATGTTTCCGATGGTAGCTCCTTATTTGCCACATATTTAATGCAGTTTTGCTCTGATAATGGTCTGATCCTTTCTAGCAAAGTGCTTTTGCCTAATAATAGCTACACTTACATCAGCGAGGCATGGCACACAACCTCGTGGCTAGATCACTGTATTTGCACAGCTGATGCACATGACTCCTTGGAGTCCATGAGAATTAATTATGAATTTGCCACTACTGATCATGTGCCTATTTCTCTATCTGAAAATCTAGGCAATATACCTACTCTTGTGTCTGTAGATAATAATGTATGTGAGGGTAAAATAGATTGGTCTAACCTGTCTGAGGATGATCTTAAGGAGTACTATTTTCGGACTGACATCTTGCTGAGCAACATTGAATTACCAAAATATTCCATTGCATGCCATGATATTAACTGTAAGAACCCTCAACATGGTATTGAGCTGTGCTCCATGTATGATAATATTGTGAAGGCTCTCCTTGCGTCAAGCAGGCCCCTGTATAAGACCCACAGACTGTACAAAGTCAAGCCAGGCTGGAATGACTATGTGGAAGAGATTCATGCTGAGGCAAGAAAGGCCTTCAAAGCATGGGTTGAGTCAGGCAGACATAAACATGGTCCCTTATTTGAATATAAGAAGCATGCAAATGCAAAATTTAAATATGCACTACGTTTCATTAAGAGGAATGAAAATACAATGAGGTCTGACTCTCTTGCAAATAAACTGCAATACAATAGTCCTGTTGATTTCTGGAAAGAAATCAAAAGAATTAATAATTGTAAAACATCGTTACCAACAAATATTGATGGTGTCAGCGGCTCAGAGAAAATTACTCAGTTGTGGCAGAAACATTTTTATGATCTCCTCAACTGTGTTAAAAGTAACTCTTTCACAGCGAGTAACATTGATAGCAATGAAGACGTGATGGTTTACCCTCAAGAGATATATGATGCTATTATGATGCTAAAAGATAATAAGGCTTGTGGTATGGATAAGATATCTGCGGAGCACTTAAAACATGCAAGTAGAAAACTATGCCCCCTAATTGCTATTTGTTTCACTGGGTTCTTAACCCATGGTATTCTACCTGATTCTATTTTATCTGTCACATTAGTGCCCATCATTAAAGACAAAGCTGGAAAAATTAACAGCTCGGATAACTACCGGCCTATAGCTCTGGCCAGTGTTTTATCCAAGGTCTTGGAGAGGATTATACTGAATAGGTTGGAGCATTTTCTATTGCCCTCTGACAACCAGTTCGGCTTCAAACCTAAACATGGCACAGATATGTGTATTTTTGCCTTAAATGAGGTACTTGATGTGTATAACAGGCAAAATTCCACAATTTTTATGTGTTTTATTGATGCTTCAAAAGCCTTTGATCGTGTGAATCATGAGAAGCTATTCCTCAAACTGTACAACCGAGGGGTTCCCAAATATTTAGTTAGAATCTTGGCTTTTTGGTATGCTCATCAGTCTATGTATGTGAAATGGGGTAACTCTATGTCTGCCCCATTCAATGTAAGTAACGGAGTTAGGCAGGGAAGCATTTTATCTCCCTTTCTTTTTAATATTTATTTGGATGATCTTTCAAAGCTGCTAAATAACTGTGGAACAGGCTGTATGATCGGGAACACCATTATCAACCACCTGATGTACGCAGATGATCTGGTGATTCTTTGTCCATACAGTGCTGGCCTCCAACAGCTGCTAAGGGTCTGCTCCCAATATGGTGCAGACTTTGATATTAAGTACAACTCCAAAAAGAGCAATATCATGATCGCTAGAAGCAGGGAGGACAATAAACTGTTGGTTCCTGATGTTCTTCTGTCCGGTGCTGTCCTTAAAGTGTGTGAGGAGGTCAAATACTTAGGGCACTTTATAACTGCTGACCTGTCTGATGACAGGGACATCCGCAGACAGTACTGTATGATGTATGCACAAGCTAATATGTTGAAGCGCAAGTTTAGTATGTGTTCATTGTCTGTGAAGACCACTCTTTTTAAAGCTTTTTGCACCCCAATGTATACTGCCCACTTGTGGCGAAGCTATAAGAAAAGCAGTATGCAGAAACTCAATGTAGCATATAATGATGGCATGAGGCTGCTGCTTCATATGCCACGTTGGAGCAGTGCAAGCCAAATGTTTGTCAGTGTTAATGTGCCCACCTGTCCTGCTGTGCTCAGGAATCTTATGTACAGATGTATGTGTAGACTATCGGAGTCATGTAATGGTATAATCACAACTCTAGTGAACCCTACAATGAGTGCGGTTAGGTTCACTTCCACATTATGGAACCATTGGCGCTTTAGCCTATATGCTAATATCTGAACACTCTTTGTGTAGTGTGGAACTGACAGCTGGAGTCTTTTTTAGTCTTTTTTATTGTTGTTTGTCTTTTTATTATTTTTGTATTGTATTATGGACCGTTTTTCTCTGTGTCTGGAATAAAATTAAATCAATCAAATGATTGTTTTGTTGTAATTGGTGTATATAGGCCCCCTTCTGCTGTAACTAGCTCCTTAAACGATCTAGCACATATGCTCTCCAGCTATGTAAATAGAGAGGTAATTGTGATGGGTGATTTTAACGTTGACTGGCTTTCTGGTGCCTCTGAACCTTTCAAAGAAATCTGTAGCAACGTTAATCTTACACAATTAATAACTGAGCCCACAAGACCCAATCTAAAAAAAACAGCAAAATCAACTTTAATCGATTTAATCCTATCAAATAAAATAAATAAAATAGTCTCAGCTGGTGTCTTTGAGCTTGGGATTAGTGATCACTGCCCAGTGGCCTGTATCAGAAGTATTCATTTAAAAAGATCTCAACCTAAAATCATAATTAAGCGTAATTTTAAAGGTTTTAATGAGCAAGCCTTTTTAAGTGATCTCCGTCATAGTGACATTCAACTCACTACGGAAATTTCAGATGTTGAGTTAGCCTTAGACTATTTCATCAATACTTTCACCTCAATTATAAACAAGCATGCGCCCCTTAAAAAGCATAGAGTAAAAAATAGATCAAACCCCTGGTTTACAAGTGAACTGTCTGATTTATTTTCTGAAAGAAATAAAGCATGGTCTGTAGCTAGACGCTCTGGAGATAATACCAATTGGACTATTTTTAGACAATTTAGGAATAAGTGCACAGCCATGGTCAGGAAAGCCAAATCCGAATATTACCTTGAATTAATCTCCGACTGCTACTCTAACCCTGCACTATTTTGGAAAGCTGTGAACTATAATAAGAACAATTCTAGCACAGTTCCCACTCCCAGATCAAATTAAATGGTCACACTCTCAATGATCAAAAAGAGATTGGCTTAGCTTTTAATAAACACTTTGTAGCTGCTGGTCAACTCTTTCAGAATGGAGGATGTACACCTTCTACAACCAGTAGTAACGTACCGCCTGTCTCTCAAACTTCTATTTTCAGCCTTGATCTTCTTCCCACAAGTGTTGTTGTAGATGTGCTCCTCGCCATCAACCCCAAGAAGTACATGGGAGAGGACAATTTGGACCCGTTTTCAATCAAGCTTTCGACACATATAATATCAAAACAAATAACCCATATTTTTAATCTTTCCATCTCCTCTGGAATAGTTCCTAAAATTTGGAAAAAAGCTCACATAATTCCTTTACATAAAGGTGGTGACAAAAATAATCTTAATAACTACAGGCCAATTTCCAAACTCCCATGCCTAGCAAAAATTCTAGAATCACTTATTAATAATCAGTTAAAATCATTTCTAACTAGTGCTTCCATTTTGAGCCCATTCCAATCTGGTTTTAGGGCAGGCCACAGTACTGTCTCTGCTGTGACTTTGGTTGTAGACAACATTGTTACAGCATTAGACAAGAAAAAGCACTGTGCAGCACTTTTTATTGATCTTTCAAAGGCCTTTGATACTGTTGACCACCATTTGCTTTTACAGAGGCTGCATGACATTGGCTTTGATCATTCTGCATGTAGCTGGTTTAGGGATTATCTCTCTGATAGACAGCAGTCAGTTAAACTCGGAAGATACCAATCTGAGTTTTTAACTGTTACAAATGGTGTCCCACAAGGCTCAATTTTAGGTCCAGTTCTTTTCACAATTTATATAAATAACATTGTTTCATCGCTAAAAAACTGTCACGCCCATCTATACGCTGACGACACAGTACTGTATTGCATTTCCGATTCGGTGCACCAATCTATTCAGAACCTACAAAGCTCTTTTAACACCCTGCAGGACTGTCTAGTGGACCTCAGGCTGGTTCTAAATACAGACAAAACCAAATATATATGTTTCTCCAGAGCAAGAACTACAAATTTGAATGATTTTAATATTTTTACAAATAATGGATTTTTAATTGAAAGAGTCACAGAGTACAAATATCTTGGCATCTGGTTAGATGATAAACTCACTTTTAATTTTCATATAAAAAATCTTGTTCGTCGACTACGACAAAAAATTGGCTATTTTTATAGGAACAAAACCACCTTCCCTTTATTTAGTAGGAAAAGGATTATTGAGGCAGTTTTCATGTCTGTCCTTGATTACGGTGATGTGGTTTACCGGCATGCATCACATTCATGTCTTAAACTCCTGGACTCTGTGTTTCACTCTGCTTTAAGGTTCATCACAGGAGATGCTTATGACACACACCATTGTCTTTTGTATGAAAAAGTTGGGTGGTCCTCCCTTAAAGAGAGACGTGACGCACATTGGCATGTTTTTATTTACAAAGCCTTGACCGGGAAGCTTCCTCGTTATTTAACTGAATTGCTGCAAATCTCAGATGGGCTTTATCAGACCCACTCCACTGACATGCTTATGCTTTATGTCCCACAGGCCCGGTCTGAGCTAGGAAAGACAGCTTTTAGCTTCAGTGCCCCTGACTCCTGGAACAATTTACAGCAACAAATTAAACTAAATAACTTCATATCCTTTAACCAATTTAAACAAACTATTTTAAATCTGCCAAGCTCTACCTGTGGCTGTTTTGGTTAGGCTGTGTTGTGCTTTCGCCCATTTGATTTTGGTTGCTACCACTTGATCTTTGCCACTGTGTAGATGTTTCAATTGTTTTTCTCTTCACCTGTTGTTGTGTATTTGATGTATTTGCGTTGAATATTGTTTATGTATTGTTGTTTTTCCTTTGAATTTGTTTGAACTCGACACCATTGTAAATGAGGGTCACCCCTCAATTGGTCTCTCGAGGATAAATAAAAGTTAAATGAAAAAAATAAATATATATATAGCCCAATGCAATGAATGGATGCCTAATAATAATGTACCTGTACCTGCTGGATAGGTGGTTAGACCTACCCTGAGTTTGTTTTCACTTTACGCTGCAGCTCCGACTGAAGAAGGAGTGTCACTGTCACACGCGTCCCTGTACAGTTTGAAGCAAAATCACTCCACAGAAATCTCCATCGGGATGTTTTTATCATTTCCTGATGATTTTACGTTTGACCGATCATTTATCTGATCAGTAGCCTTGTTCTCAGCCCTCGGTCCGTTCATATAGGCGGCCACCTTACACATCGTGACATGCTCTACATTCAGATTAATAAACCTATTTGTATTGTATGCTTTTTAACGTCTGTGCCACTGAACAGATTTATGTCAGGTGGATTCATGTAACGCTGCGGCTGCACGCGATTGTTACTGTTCACTTGTGCAATCCTAAAGTCACAGACGAGCCTCGTTAAATAGCCTAATATGAATATACAAATTATATAATAATTTAAACTGTGATCACTTGAGGAAAATGGATCTGGTAATAAATCAATCAGGCTCTTCAATGGAAACTGTCACCTTATGTGTCAGACGTTAATGTCTTTCACTCCCCATTTAAAAGAAGCGACAGTCTGTTTACTGCACAGTGGGCTATTAGGCTACAGCTTCCCAAATACAGCGAATATAAAACACTGTCAGAAATGCTGTGCCGCGCCAGCTTTATTACTTTACTGCTGATATGCGTAACTTTTTAAAATAGACTATGGCTTCTCATACGGAAGCGAAATGATTGCTCTGTTTTTTTCTGAATTGCCGAGGAGATTAGATCAGAGTTATGTGACAATATACCCGTTAATTCTTCTCCATAGGCTACCATAAACTCATTCGTTAATATTTCTAACTCCAGTGGGAGGAGCGGAGAAGTTTTTTTTTCTTTTTTTGAGAAGTGGAGAAGTGGGAGGATCACGCATTTGTTTCTTCTGTTTCCATGGTGAATCATGTTATCAGCGATCCATTGACGATGGCTTTTATGCACACGCTCCACCCAGAGTGAACACGCTCAGAGTTGATTAACCCAACTGATCCACTGTTCTGAAACCGAAAACCCAGAGTTACTCATCAACCCTGCGCTCTGAGTTGACCAACTCAGAGCGCAGGATTAAACTCAGAGTATGTAAAACCAACTACCTGAAATAGGCCCCTGATATCCAGACTAAATCTCCTAATTATGGAGCGACTCAGGTTGGGCTGCACTCTCTGTCCAGGCTCCTTCATTGATAGGCCATGATCTATAACAAGGTCCACTATAGTGTATGTGTCTCCGTCAGTTGCCTTCTTTGTCCTCGTCCTCCTGTCGCTCTCTCTCCTCCTCTTCCCCTGACTCTTACTTTCTCAGAAAGGAGCTGAGCTCACCTGGGGTCTATTTGTAGTGCTAAGGTTTAGTCTGATTGGTTTTCAATTAGCTTAATTTTTGTTCAAGAAGTATGTTGGAGAATTTCAAACACAGTGCAAAGCATATATTGTGTTTGTAGGGTTGGTGCTTTGGTTTAGGGCATAGTTACAAAAGTTAGAGGTTGTGATGCTTTGGTCATAGCAGTCGCTTTTAGTGTTTACAGTATTCGGCAAAAACTGTATTTGTATCAAAATGTGCAGTCTACTGTAAATCACAGCAAACAGGAGCTCATCTCTGACCCTTCTATAGCTAACTGCACAAAAGCCTTTTGAGTTTAGAAATTTGATTGGCAGTGTGTTCTGTGTGATCACCAAGAGAGAGAATTCAGGAAGAGTGTGCAAGATATAGGGAACTGTGTGTAATGTTGTGAAAAATGTGTGTTCTGGAATGGGAATATGAGTTTAAGGCAGGAAATGTGTTTGGAGTTCAGCAGAATTGGTTAAGCAGTTGGTAAATTAGTTTCAGATTGTGCACATTGTGTCTGATGTTCCAAAAAATGTGTTTAAACAATTGTGAAAAACTGTAATTAGATTAAGAAACGATATAAATTATAAAAATGTATGCGATAGTCTGTATATTGCAGGCTATATTTATACAATTGATTGATTATCGATGACGTTGCAACTGTGGGTCAAATCAATTCACTTTGTACTTATAACCATATACAGGAGCATCTAAAACAAAATTGAATATCAATGAAAAGTTCCTTTTTTCTGTAATTTAATTCAAAAAGTGAAACTTAAATATATGTTAGATTCATTACACATGAAGTGAAATTAATCTAGAATAAAAATACTTTTCAGCCTGACATATTTCACTTTTTCAACTATTTATCATTATTCAGTACAGGGGCATCAAGATCATTTGGTAGAGAATACAGGTGCTGTAGTAAATGAACAGCCCCCTTACTTACGGTTTAAACCATAGATAGTAGGTTTAAACTAGCAAGGCATTGTGGGAAAATGGGCCGTCTTCTATATTTTTACATCAGTAAATCTGTGTTGGATCTCTGGGTCTACTTCTGAAAGCTGTGGGCTGGCACTTAACAGAATTACTTACACCTGGCTTGACAAAGCGGCCCCTCTTCATCCTGGATTGGCGTTTATGCATCTGACTAATCCAAAGTGCCCAGGCTAGACTTTGTCAAGGCTGGCTTTATCAATCATCCTGGATATCTGAATTCCACTTTTAAGCATTAGGCCTCTGGAGGAGGGGAAGAGCACACATGAACACAACACAAGCCGATACCTAACCCCCCTGTGTGTGTGTGTGTGTGTGTGTGTGTGTGTGTGTGTGTGTGTGTGTGTGTGTGTGTGTGTGTGTGTGTGTGTGTGTTTAGATTTCAAGGAAGAAGGAAACATTAAATAATAATCTTTACAGTTTGAATAATCTGAGTTACTTTACACAAGTAACGTAATATTTTCTTTGAGGAAAGACTGAAATTCTTTCACATGAAATTGTTTATTTTATAACATACTGAATGGTAATGGAGTCAATGGAGTGCCAGCCCCTCTTCCACCTTACCTGTCTTTACTGTTTCTGATGAGTAGTTCCGTCATTTATATACCTGGGGAGCATACTCTCCGATGACTGCAGCATTGAACCGCATTAGACAAGCGTCTGCTGCCTTTGGTAGACTGTGACACCGGGTCTTTCTAAACAAGGACTTAAACCTCCACACCAAGGTGTCTGTGTACCATGCTGTCTGTCAGACATGTGGTAATGTACATGACCACATAGATGAAATGTGACATCAGCCCTGAGGACTTGGAAGGTACTGCTGCTGACCGCACCACATGGCGGCAGATGTGTAAGGAGGGGAGACCTGTAGAGAGAGTGTTTGTGTGTGTGTGTGTGTGTGTGTGTGTGTGTGTGTGTGTGTGTGTGAGAGAGAGAGAGAGAGAGAGAGAAAGAGAAAGAGAAAGAGAAAGAGAAAGAGAAAGAGAAAGAGAAAGAGAAAGAGAGAGAGAGAGTGTGTGGTGTGTGTGTGTGTGTGTGTGTGTGTGTGTGTGTGTGTGTGTGTGTGTGTGTGTGTGTGTGTGTGTGAGTGTGTTGCGACTTCAAGGAAGAAGGAAACATTAAATGTGTTAAGCCTTTCTGTGAGAACACGAGTTCTTGTGTGTGGCTCAGCAGGGTCTTTTATTTATTTTGGCACAATACATTTACAAAATACAGACGGCCTATTGTTGTGTGATTGGAGAGAGCACACTTTAGTTTAGTTTTTGCCATCTCATCTGATCCATCTTTTGTTTTGGTTCAGGTTTCGGGCATTTTGTTAAGGAAGGCTGAGCTGTTAGGGAAATAAATCATATTTTTTGCATTTGAACCGTGTAATGATATTGGCTTCATTCTTAGTGTTTAACTTGGTGGCAGTAAGATCATTATGGGGGCTCGTCCGGATGGTTGGGGTCCTTCATACAACTTCTTTATCTGATTTGTTCTCTTAAATAAGGTTTCACATTTTCCGAATATTCACTTTTAAGCATCTTTGAGTGACCTCCAAAAAAGCATATATAACTCTTATCAATTATTATTATTATAATTTTTCTGTATGTTTTCTGTATTAGCCTATCTGTGTTTTTAAATGACATTTTGACTCATTATCCTGTCTGCCATGAACCAAAAAAAAACATGAATGTTGAATTATTTAAGTGTCATAGCATTTTTGTTACTTTAGCTACAGGTGAAACAGTGCATGATATATTTCCACTTTTTATATTTCCAATTGTAAGTGAATTAATATAGAATATAATTAAATGAAGTTCAGGTCACATATAGTGGGATAGATACTGACAACACGTACAGTGCTGCAAGATGGTGGTGTTTTAAAATGCTTTGATATTCAGGAGAATGATCTAGTGATTCAACACAGACTCACAGACCATCAGTCTTTTTCAATGCTTCAGCTTCGGGAAAACAAGTTTCTCGGGAAAAAATCTAAATATATATTTTTTTGTGTTACATTTGAACACATCAATCATATTACTGAGCCGACCTGAACACATCACATTTGACATCATATATCACCTATGCAATGAATGGATGCCTGATAATAATGTTTTTATATAATTTTTCAAATAATTGGAATAATTTTCTATTTTTAACTAATATACTAGGCCTATTCCATGTTAGGGACATCTGGCCAGAAATAGTTTGTTTAAATACATTAATAGGCTAAGAAAATAATACTTTTTTAAAATAATTTATATTTTTATTTAATTTAATTTATTTATTGTATTAAATTGAAGTTTAAATTATTAAAATCAAACTTTCTCCTTCCAGTTAACTTGGAAGAACTCTAGGTTAGGATTAACATGTGTTGCTTTGTAAGTATTTTTATTAATAACAAAAATGTGAAAGTGAAAACAATTGATTATTAGTTTTACCATGAGACTATTACTAGTAGCACTAGCCTAGTAGAAGTATAGTTTATATATTCGTAATTTTACAGAATTAAAATTTATAAAAAATAAATTCTACATTTAACTTCCAATATTTGTTAACTGTCTGTCATCATGAATCTATATAAATATGAGCTAAATGGACTATTGATTTTTTTTTTCAAAAAATATAATAATTTTTGTAAATTAATTTAAAACTTAAATTACAGGTTTGTTTACCATGGGGAGCAGAGTAAAACCAGTGAAAAATCTTATATTTTCCTTTAACTGATTTAAAAAAAATAAAAAATAAAATCCTAATTCTACTTTAATGTTGGCCTATACTTTTTCACTAGTTGCACTTTATTGTGTATGTATAGTATACATCATTTTCAAATGGCAGCATTGTGGTTTACATTCATAAGATACATTTTCAAGCTCTTCTGTCGCCATCTAGTTGCCACTTCTGAGACTGTCACCAGTTTATAAAGTTTTATAAAATGTAACTTTGGGTGTGTCAGAGAAGTGAACAGTTTCTAAGATATATTCTCATAACTGAATAAACAAACTTTCCTCACAGGGAAATGTGATCTCTGAGACACTGTTTGAAGTTAGAAAGCTTCCTGAAAAGTTACTGTTTCACTGTTGCTGTTTACAGCAGCAGGGCCCACAGTTTGGGTTTCATTAGTTGTACTTTATTGTGTTTGTATAGTACAGGTGATACTCATATATTATTAGAATATCATGGAAAATGAATTGGTTTTGAGGCAAGAATTCATGCAAAAAGGGCTCACACCAAGTACTGAGTACATACACATGATTATACTTTATAGAGGGCCGACATTTCTGTATTTAAAATCCCTTTTTTATTGATTTCATGTAATAATAAAATGTTCTGAGATTTTGAATTTGGGGTTTTCATAAGCTGTAAGCCATAATCATCGTAATTATAACAAATAAAGGCTTGAAGTATCTCACGTTGCATGTAATGAGGCTATATAATATATTATTTTCACCTTTTAAGTTGAATTACTGAAGTAAATGAACTTTTGCATGATATTCAAATTTTTTGAGTTTCACCTGTATATGTAAACTTTAGACTCAGTGTTAGGGGAGATATCTGACATCACACAGTTACATAACTCTCACAGCCTTTTCAAACGGCAGCGTTGTGGTTTACATTCATAAGATAATTTTTCAAGAGTGTATGTCGTCATCTTGTGGCCACTTCTGAGACTGTCACCAGGTTATAAAGGGTTTATTAAAGGTGCACTATGTAACTTTGGGTGTGTCAGAGAAGTGAACATTTTCTAAGATATATTCTTATAACTGAATAAACAAACTTTCCTCACAGTAAAATATGATCTCTGAGACAATGTTTGAAGTTGGAAAGCTTCCTGAAAAGTTGCTGTTTCACTGTTGCTGTTTACAGCAGCAGGGCCCACAGTTTGGGTTTCATTAGTTTTACTTTATTGTGTTTGTATAGTACAGGTGATACTCATATATTATTAGAATATCATGGAAAATGAATTGGAATTGAGGCAAGAATTCATGCAAAAAGGGCCCACACCAAGTACTGAGTACATACACATGATTATACTTTATAGAGGGCCGACATTTCTGTATTTAAAACCCCTTTTTTATTGATATCATGTAATAATAACTTTTTTCTGAGATTTTGAATTTGGGGTTCATAAGCTGTAAGCCATAATCATCGTAATTATAACAAATAAAGGCTTTAAGTATCTCACGTTGCATGTAATGAGGCTATATAATATATTATTTTCACCTTTTAAGTTGAATTACTAAAGTAAATTAACTTTTGCACAATATTCTAATTTTTTGAGTTTCACCTGTATATGTAAACTTTAGACTCAGTGTTAGGGGAGATATCTGACATCACACACAGTTATATAACTCTCACAGCCTTTTCAAACGGCAGCGTTGTGGTTTACATTCATAAGATCATTTTTCAAGCGTGTATGTCGTCATCTTGTGGCCACTTCTGAGACTGTCAACAGGTTATAAAGGGTTTATTAAAGGTGCACTATGCAACTTTGGGTGTGTCAGAGAAGTGAAACATTTTCTAAGATATATTCTCATAACTGAATAAATAAACTTTCCTCAGGAAAATGTTATCCGTGGAACACTGTTTGAAGTTAGAAAGCGTCCTGAAAATTTACTGTTTCACTGTTGTTGTTGTTGTTGTTGTTGTTGTTGTTGTTGTTGTTGTTGTTGTTTACAGCAACAGGGCCGACAGTTTGGTTTACAAACATATTCTAGTCTTAACGTTTGGTTCCAGGTTCCTCAAAATAATTTAGTTTTTATTTATGATAGAATTATTCAATACTAAGAATTGCATGAAGAGAAACAATGTTTAGTAAACTAACTGCAGGCTCTGTGAATGTAAACAAATCCCCCTCCTCTGAAACTGCATATTACACCTTTAAAGAAAGGGATTTGTTTTCTGAAGAGTTGAAGCTGATTTCTATACTACAGCAACTTAAAGGTGCACTATCCAACCCACAAGTTGTACCTGACCAAAACTTAACCGTAGCAATGTGAGAAAATAAAGCACTTTGTTGGTGATGTCTTCCTGTCAAAAGTGGCTAAGAAATAAAACGTTACATGTGTCTATTATTAGGACCCCTCTCCTCTACATCCTACCAGCCCACATAAGTAAAATTGTTAGTCATTTCCCAAAAGCTTTTGTTACTACTTTGCTCAAATACGTATTCCTTTAAAACAAATGCACTATGTACAGAAGATCAACTGCATATGAATAGGTTATAGGCTTTGTTGGAATATTAATATTGATCATGTGTATTGCAAATAATAATAGACAAATATAAAACCTTCTGGTACATTCTGGGGTGTTAAAAGGTATGTTAAACACTTTTGAGCTAAAACATTCATTTGTTAAATAACATGTAATGGAAAACTGTATCATGAGCTTTTGGAATGGTAAATCAACAGTATGATATAATTTCATTAAATAAACAAAAACCAAACATCGAGAGGTTGGATGATGCCTGAGTTAAAATATTTATTTAATTTTCACAAAAGAAAAATGTCCAAAGTATTTTACAGAACAGACTTAGGATACAGTATTTTTTTCATTTGATGAATCAAAAATACGTTGTACAGTTCTTTAAAAAAAATGCATTTGCGGCATGTTTTTAAGAACAAAATGTATCATAAATCAGACAAGTAACAACATATGAACAAATCATTCTGTATGATTATGTAAGTATGATTATGGAAAGTTAAGTTGTGATGAGATAATGTTTTCATTAAAGATGGTTGTAGGAGAAATATACAGATGCAAACAGACAAGGTTTAGTCAATTAAACACCTAAATGTACATTTTGACCTTTGATTTATACTAGTATGATAGACGAAATATTATTGAAGCAAGATAGAGAGACATTTCTTTTATGCAGTTCAATAATTTTTTTATTAGAATTTCACCCAGATTTGACATGCCAGGTAACTTTTGATGCCAACACCTCTTATATAAGTGTACAGGGATCGATGACAGTATCGATCTTTAGAACGTCAACACCGCTGTAGATACCAGAGATACACCCAGATGTTGTCTTACCACATCGATACGTGCGGGTGACATGTGCTGTGAAAGGGATTTCTGCACTAGACATATTTCCCACCATACGGACAACACTCGAGTGGTTTGGTGGGACAGGGACCTTCACAGAGACATGGTGAGACTGTGATTCAACTTCAGTAGTTCCCCTGGTAAATTTAATGTTTGTCTCATCACTGAACTCAATACCCATAGAGCCGACAATTGGGATTTTGGCATTCATAGTTATTTTGATACCGAGCGTGGTGGCAGTGCCTAATTCCCACCTTTTCTCCGTCTGAAGCGTTTTTTGGAGTGTAAGTGTTCCCACAACTTCACTGCTGTCATTGTTGGTGATGGAGTCTGTGGTCATGGTCTCTGGGGGAAGTTTTAAGATTTTTGCCTCTTTAATGTTGTACTTAACATTGGAGATATCCTGGCTTAATATATCTGTGTCGTAGGTCAGGACCTCGTATTCCTTGTAATAATACTCTTTTGTTTTCCAGGGAAGATCAAAGAGCCCACGCGAAGGCTGTACCTTTCCTAGACCCCACTTGTTCTTCCCGACATATATACCTGACCCGGAACAGGTTTCGACTGAGTTTTGGGGCACTGAACCATTGGATCCCTTTTTCCACGATAGGTTCTCTATGTTGCCTTCATTCACTAGGATCTCAAACTTTTCAACTCTTTGCTCTTTGCCTCCATAGGGGTAATAGCCCCAGGCTGGTACATTCACATTCCTAACAGTGTAAAAACCAGCATAAATGCCATGTTTGCAGACGTAGTCGGTGCGGTTTGCCTCATTGTTGTAAATCGACACGGCATTATCAGGGAGTTTGCCCCCCCATGGCACCCATTTCAGGTTGGTGGAATCCATGTGTTTGGGTCGTCTTGTTCAAGGTGGTTTCAGGAATCCTGTCCTCTGGAGCTGGAGTCTCTTTGGAGACTGAACAAAAGAAAAGCACAGAAACAATGAGAAACACGAATAAACAGCACAAAAATGTGAAAAATTTAAGTAAGCAAACAAGCCAACAAAACACTTATATATCCCTCTAAATCGGTACTTTATATTTCCAGACAATTTCAGACCCCCCTAAAGTGGACCGTACCATCTTAACCTTGCAGAGAGCCAGAGGCAGAGCTTCTCATCAGCCTTGTGCAATGCAATGCAGACAGTGTAGGGATGCTAGATAGTTAGCTTGATAGCCCTCATCCTCAGGACCATCGGACTGCGGGTACAAGTCCGACAGGCGTGGAGGGGCCCAAGGTAGAGGGGGCCCATCAAATTTTTTTCTTTTTTTTACAAGCTCAATATAGGCCCCCGATCTTCGAAGGCTCTGAACAATGCCATTCCAAAAAAATACATAATTGACTGTGTCATGATTGGCCCCTGACCATCGCAGGGGTCTATCATGAGCCAGTACGTTTTGGTTATTTTTTAAATAACATTATTCGGGGCAATGAAGACCAGGGGCCTATATTGAGCCACTAAAAAAAAAGACTTCAAAGAGAGAAATCTTTGGGATTATTAAATAATTCAATTAGCGGACTGGATTTTTTAACCCTGTACATTTTTTCTTTCTGCTTTTTGGTAATTCTGTGGCTCCAAATTATTTAATAAAATAGTACTAAATAGTTCACATAGGACACAGTTGATGAGCCTTAGTATTCTTCAAAAAGTGCACCAGATTGATGAATTTCACTTTCAAAGGTTCAACATTTTCTTCCGGGGGAGCATTCCCCCAGATCCCCCTAGAAGGTCCAGGGTCCCCACCACTCTCCCAAATTCCTATGACAAACATTGTATGTGTGTATGGTTATGAAACATCATCAGGCAAGGGGTTGTGTGTACAAGTTACGATTTGGTCATTCATCAAATTAAATATTGTGGAGTTGTCTGGCTCTGAGAGCCATGTGTATTGTAAAACCGCCTTTCAGGGGGCCTATCAGGACTTTTGTATAGGGGCCCAGAATTTAGTGCTACGCCCCTGCTCATCCTACCAACCTATTTTACATACCTGGACTACCGACTGGGGCCATTTTGACCTGAGGCATAAAGTAGTGAAAAGAACATCATAGCAACATTTTAACTTTTTCTTCTCAAACCCTTATTAGCTATGTAATTAATTTAATCTGAGTATAAAATAAAGATGCAGCAGCAGGATCTTCTGAAGCGAGTGACTGAGGAGACAAAGATCATCTCTTATATATTCTCACAAGAGCAGGAACTGAGGCCTCTGCCCCCTTTCCGTGAGAACACAAGTTCTTAACAAAGATTCCTGAATGTGTGTTGCTCAGCAGGTTTTAATTTTTTTATTTTAGCACGATACAAACAGGGCAACACACACACACACACACACTCACACACACCACACACGCACGCACGCACGCACACACGCACACACACACACACACACACACACACACACACACACACACACAGCTAAACTGTTAGGTGTTGATAGACGCCCTGATGGGGATTTCCCACATTTCCAACAGTTCACTTTCTGTTCAAGTTTCTTAATTTATTATTTGTAGAACACGAGAAGTTGCTGGCAATGACATTATTAAATTATAGTCTGGTGCCTGGACAGGGTCTGCAAGGGTCTACAGAGCATTTTTTGTTCGAGAGTCAAGAAACCAAACCAAATTCTTTATATTGTTTCGTCCTTGGACACTCAGTTATTTCAAGTTGATGTGAAAATGTGGTTTTCACTAGGGCTGTCAAATTAACGCATTCATTTTGATTAATTAATCACAGAACAATTAACGCGTTAAAAAATTTTACGCAGATTAATTGCTCTTCTATAGTGCCCTTTAACCCGGTGCAAAAGTGGTGCGATGATGTGTATGGGATGCTTCGGGCAAATAAGCATGAAGGTATGAAGACATATTAGGTTATTTTCTGCTGTGTCTGTGCATTATTGATTTAGTGGGTGACTAATTAACAATGTAGCCTATGCCTGCTTTTTTTTCTTCTTTTGTGTGTGTGTGTGTGTCGGTGTGTGTGTGTGTGTGTGTGTGTGTGTGTGTGTGTGTGTGTGTGTGTGTGTGTGTGTGTGTGTGTGTGTGTGTGTGTGTTTCAATAGTTTTGGCTATGAGTATAGGACTAGGCCTACTGTAGGCCAAGCCCCTCAATCAAGCTGGCGTTTTTTCTATTCGATGGTGAATGAGTCGGCCCAGGCTATGTGCACCTGTGGCTATATTAGGAGATGTGTTGGCAGTGCAGCGCTGTCTGTAGTGGGAGATAGAAAGACATCATTTAGCCTGCTTGTTTTTTGTGGTTCTAAGTAGAAAATTCGGCCCTAGTTCCTAATTTTATTTCATAGAATCCTGGCTGAGGGGCAGGGACGGATCTAGAAAAATATTCATGGGGTGGCAAGAGGGTGGCAGGAGATTTTAAGGGGTGGCAACCTGTAGTGGATGTATACAGTATGCCGATTTAATTAAAGCCATATAAATAAATATGTACTTGGGAAAGCCCCCACATTTAGATATGTTGACTAAAGAACATAATACTTAATGTATTGTAGCATGAGTGAAGCCTTACATTTAAACATAAAAGGTGTCAGACAAAATGTTAAAGATTATTATTACTGGGGGCGCCTTTAGCTCAGTTGGTAAGGCGTCCCCCTCCCGGGCTGGGCCCAGCAGCAAACCGGGTTCGATTCCCACCCACGGTCGTTCTCTGCATGTCACTCCCCTCTCTGCCCCATTTCACCTGTCTCTCTGCACTATCAATAAAGCATAAAAATGCCCAAAAAATATCTTAAAAAAAAAAAAAAAAAGATTATTATTACTGAATAATTACTGCATTACCTGCCTCACAACAAACACCTGCACTAATACACCAGCATGGGGCTCAAAAGCTATGAAAATAGGGCTGCAATAAGTACTTAGTTAACAGTGAGTCTTTGGTATTTGTCTGTGTTAATATGAGATACTCCCATCAGATGTCAATCATCAGTCTAACTTGAGTTTAAATATCAAATTATTCAAATACTCTAGTAATTTACATACAATACAGATAAAATCATTCATATAAATATTGTGTGGCATTTTCCTATGTTTGGTCACAAACAGTGACCTGTTAAACACACTGTAAATGGGAAGAGGTTCAGTAATGTCCAACACAGAAATAGGCCTACTGGTTATTATGAGCAATTGATAAGCACGACCTAAGACTTTAATTTAAAATAGTGTGATAAGAATGAGGAAGTATATCCTTATACAAAGGCCTATAGATACAATTAAACAAAATAATTGATGAATTTCAAGGGTATAGGTTATGATTAAACCTTGGTTTAGGATACTTTTTAAATTGGGGGTCTGGGGGTGTCCCCCCAGAAATTTTTGAGCATTCATCACTTCATTTCCTGCATTGGTGAATTTGTTTGCATCAAGTTTATGTAAAGTAATTGACAACATTTAGGTTCCCAGTGACAAAAATAGAATAAAATAAAATGCAGTAATATCATGCATTCTGTATTGCTTTCAAATATTGATTCTCCTCTATTGTTAAAAAAAATGGTTTAGATAGTAAAACAATAAGAAGTGATTATTCACGTCTATCATTGAGAATGTAGTGGCTGGGTGGTATTTTACTTGCCTGCAATCTTCAAATATTCAAAAATAACAAAGTGCAAATTGAGGTTTTAATCCTCATGTACTTCCTTTAAGCTACTAGTGACTAAGTGTGCAGTGGACAAAGGGAGGAAGAGATTGCTTTATTTTATAATTTAGCTTTTTGATTTGAGAGTGATCCTCGCTGACTTTAGACTGACTCCCTCTGTCTGCTCCGTGAGGCTCGAGCCCTTCAGCTGAGCAAACAGCTGTCCGACACGGAGATGAAAAACGAAACTTAACTATCCTGTCCTGCCTGGGCTGACTTAAGGTGGAGCAACCAAATATAAATGAATAAATATTGTACTAAACTGTAACACAAGTAATGAGTTGGAATTTGGATCAGTAGCCTACAGTAGTGCACAATCGTCGCTCATGTGAACGTTATTGTAGTTTTTCCGAAGCATTCACGAGTTCCTAACGTTATTATTAACCTCTAGGGCTAGGCATTGTCACAACACAGCAGCATAATAACTTTATAGGAAAACTACCACTACATTAGCCCTGCTCTTTTCTCATTATTGTCATTTCTTCATAGATAGACAGTTGATCAGTAATACCTGGAGAGTGTAGTCTCTCCTGTGCTGCTTGCTTCGTTAGTCTAGAGGTTTGGATCCGTCTCTCGCGCGCCTTCCTTGGTGGCATGGGGTGGCAACTACCACCCTAAAAAAAGCCTTGCCACCCCAGCTGCCACCCCAGTTGGCAGCGCCAAATTAAACATTTATTTCTGGCTGTTAAGAGACAGATTTTGTATTCAAAATCAGTGCCGTTAGGAGCGGTTAGGAGTCTCGGGAGTGGGTCGGGGGGGATCGGGTTTGGGCAATATTACCTGGCTGCATTCACTTGCAGTCGGACATTTGAAACTCGCACTCGTAAATGTCTCTTAACAGCCAGAAATAAATGTTTAATTTGGCGCTGCCAACTGGGGTGGCAGCTGGGGTGGCAAGGCTTTTTTTTAGGGTGGCAGTTGCAGTTGGCAGGTTGGCAGGAGACAGAAGTTACGAGAGAGAGAAAGAGAGAGAAAGAGAGAGAGAGAGAGAGATTCCTCTCACATTGCAAAATAAAATAATTAGTGAATTTCAAAATGAAATCCTATATATATATATATATATATATATATATATATTCCAAATTACCACAATTGACTATTATATTATTTCACTTGTAAAAATCCAAACAGTAACCTATCACACATATTAACTTAACCTTCCTCTCGTGTTAGGGTCGCCACCGACCCGTTTTGGTTTTCAAATGCATAAAAGAACCACTTACATTTTGTTTATTGCATCAAGATTTCTTGACTTTGTCAGCTGGTACCTGAATGTTGTCTTTTCTTTTACATAAAGACATTTCCACCATTAATTAATACAGAAAAGACACAAATTGGTGCATAAAACCTCAACAGAATGCAGGAAATTAAGTGGTTAACACTCAAATGTGTTATGGGGGAGCATTAGTTTATACATAGAGTAAGTAAATACTCACCTCCATCATCAGCTGTGGTCAGAGCCGCCATGGCGACCACAAAGAGAGCCACAGCCAGTATCTTCATGGTGGAGATGCTGAAAACCTTTCACTAGGAGAGACAGAAGTGTTAAGTTTTTTTCAATTATTTATTTTCATACATTTTTTCATTAGGCAATAATTCAGTCCATACAGCAAAACTCTGTTTTTTTCAAGTACTGGTACATTTTAAGAATATGGCAAATATAAACCTTGTTTGTTTGTATCTGTTTATATTCTTCCTATACAACCATCTGTATTGGCCATTAACTAAACGTTTTTTTATACAAAACTTTGGACACTAATATGTTGAAAGAATTAAACAAAGATTTTAACTCTGGCTTCATCCAACATCTACATTTTTGGTTCATAAAGACATTCAATTGTACACATATTAGTTAGATATTGCCAAATTTGCATATTGATTAAAAAAGGTCTGAACAAATTGTAATACAAAATATTATGCGAGGTTGCATGATGATATCATATCTATAAATATATTCCCCTATTCCCCTGCAGTGTCTCAAAAAGAGGATGATCAAAGAGTAGCAAACCTGCAGCCGAAGGATCTTCTCTCTGTCCTATGAAGCCAAAAAGCTTCAGAATGTGTGTGGACACAAAGATCAGCTCTTATATAGTTTAACAGGAGCAGGAACTGATGCCACGCTTAATTGACAAAGCACACACACACACATCCTACTGACAATACATACATCCGTGATCCTTGAGAAGTGGGACAAAACAGGGTGCAATGTTGAAAAAATACAAACCCTATGTTTGGCAGATTAAATTACATGTTTGTATCCAACATATACTAAGCTACTGAGCTATGCTTTGACACAAGCTCCTAGCTTTTGTCCTTTTTATCAAAATGGGCTTTTTACCTTGCCATTCCCTATCAAAATGGGCTTTTTACCTTGCCATTCCTTATCAAAATGGGCTTTTTAGCTTGTGTAATAGTAAAATTAAGCAAACAGTGATACGTTAATAGTAGCATCAGGTTTTATTTCAATCATACAGCAAGAATCTCCGCGGAGAGGTCACTAATACAATCACATGTTTGTATGTTGCAAGAGTGACCATGTTCTCTTAAAATCATGAGCTATTTAAGGACATTGTAGGAGGCAGGTAGACAGGTAAGGCTGGGTGGGGGGAAGGAGGGGAAGACAGGTTGGGAGGCAGACAGGTTTTGAGATATACATTCATATTATAATCGTGGGTGGGGCAGGCTGACCCAGAACAGCAGGAGGCTGTCTGTAGGAACATTGTCTTCTTTCAAATGTATAGTCAGGCTGGCTACTCTCCACACGGGAGATTGAGGGGGATGGTGGGGGACATACCAACATGCAATATATTTTATTATCCTCATAAGTCTATACAAGATAATAACAGATGTTTCCTATTGCATTAATAAGTATTCCAACATTTGAGTCCAGAGATATATCATATGCAAAAACTGCTACCACAGCTTGCCTTTACATTTGGTTTTTCTGTTGATGTTAGGTGCTAGTACGAACTGCTTCAGGAAAATAAAATGATCGAACCATTTCAAATAACTTCTCCAGAAATTATAAGTCATTGTTGACATATCATGGTTGTGACGCAGGACTTTCAAGATTTGGAATGTAAAATATTCAAAAACTACTACACTTATCAGAGCCTGTCTGACTAATGTACTCTGCAGAGGTAGAATGTGACATAAGGGCTGTGTTCGGACTGTCATACTAACGTCCTACTCATACTCATTTTGACTTCAATTTGAGTATGTGACGGTTGGGTATGCGAGTTTGGGTATACGAGAAATTCCCGGATGAGTACTAACTTCCGGGAAGATTTTGGGTATGAATCGATTGTATACTTTTCCTACTCAACCGCCCCACAATGCACCGGGTCAATTCTACCCGCCCAGGAAAATGAAATATTTTCGAGCAAGTTGCTAGGCAACAGCATTGTTTGGGGTCCGCAATCTGACAGCTGTACGTGCAGTCATTCATTCATAAACTCTTACAATAGATAAGAGACGAAGATAAATACCTAACAACATTAGAGTTACTAAGTGAAATGAGTGATGTGAGTCTGATAGTGGAGAGAGATCAGAACAGATCGCTGTTCTGTTCCACACACCGCGGCTCGTCCAGCTCAACTCACAGACAGCTGAGTGCTGTCTGACGAGCCGAACAGAGAGCGTCGGAGGGATCCTCCGCCTCAAAAAAACATAATTATAAAACAAGAGGTCTAAAACACAGGTGATGAACACAGGACTGTAAAAATCGAGTTCAATATCTAACCTGTAGAGGGCGGTTATACGCTAAACAGCGTCTAAACTGCCTGAATCTTATAATCTTATAACCTAAACATAGGGGAGACCGGGGCTAGTAGGCACACGTTTAACTCCAGTGAGATTTGCTCATCACCTAAACATCTTTCAACAGTCATTCCTACATTAAATTGTAGCTTAAGGTGTTGGCTTGCAATGTGTACCCCTCACTTTTTCTAACTTATTCTGTCAGTGAGTGAATTCAACAGAGATAAAGAAGAAAATCATTTCGTAATAATATCCCCAATATGTAATGAACAGGAAACCTTTGCCCACTTAATAAGACATGCAATAAGAAAACATGCCGACAATGCACACAACTAAGAAAGAGTATAAATAACTGCTGTGGTATCCAGTGGTGTTGTGCCACGTTAGAAATCCTTGTGACACAAAGCTCAAAGACTGTAACTTTACATGTTTCCAGTTATACCTTGCTGAACTTGCATGTAATATTTTGGTACTCAGCTTAAATGGAAGACAAAGGCATGGTAACCACTGAACAAATGCGGATTTAGCAGTGTTGCAGTGAACATGATTAATCAAGGTGCATAGTTACATTTATTTAAAAAAATATGAGCTTTTGCAACTGGCCTAGTTTCACCTTTTCTGAAGTATGCACTCTGTTTAGTATTATTGTTTTATTTATCGAATATCTTTCATTGGCAAGTTTAACTATAATGTCTCTCAATTGAAAGATGTACTACTATTATTTCTCTCTCATCCTCTCTCTCACTTAGAGCTGACAAGAAGGGGAACTCTCTTGTTTGACAATTACAAGATGCCTGACTGCTTCTCCTTGCACTATGCAGCAGCATTCCGGAGTATAGGCCAGCCTGAAGCATAATGTGTGCAGCGCTTAGTTGTTAAACCAACAACTAGCAGTGGGTTGGCAAAGAGGAAGGTGTGGTACTTAATATCAGGCAGTTTGTTCATTGCGGAAAGTACCAACTTGAGGGCGCTGATTGTAATACTGTATTTACAGTGCAGAGACTTTCATTGTGCTGAAGGGAAGATGTTTGATCCTGAACTACTGTACATTAAACAGCACTTGATTGTGTTCCCTATTGGATAGCTTTTGTTTTCTTTGACTTCACTTTGGAAGAATTACTATCTTGCTGTATCATGTATCAATGTATTAATATGCTGTCAGTTGCCATGTCTACCTTTTTTAACCAATGATAATGAGTGTGGATTCTCTGAAGGCTCATGACTCGTTCATCTAATAACCAAATACATTCAAACAAAGACTGTATTATATCCTGTCTGTTCACACATCTGTGTTCCCTGGCCTCCACATGCACAGCAGCATCATACTGCACAAGCTTGTTTGGCTTGTAATAGCGAGTTTATACACTATGAGTCACATCTCACTCAACACCTCATTGTAAAAAAGCTGGAAGTGGGCTGTTCAATAAACACAGCACATCACTGTGAACATATGTGTAACATCATATCATAGTAAGGCAGCCAAGAAGCTGCAAGAAGTCCTGCATGCCTTTAGTTGATACAGTTTGAGATTGCTCTGATCTGTGTGTGTGTGTGTGTGTGTGTGTGCGTGCGTGCGCGCGTGTGTGCGTGTGTGACAGAGAGACATATTATTGGGGAGTGAGGAAGAAATTCTGTATGTTGAGTAATGGTTAGGAAGGTAATGTATGGAGCACAGTACTGTACCTTGGGCGGCAGTGGTGAAGTGGTAGGGAGTTCGCCTCTGGTGTGCAGTGTCGGAGGTTCGATCCCCCGTCTCCCCGCCACATGTCGAAGTGTCCCTGGGCAAGACACTGAACCCCGAATTGCTCCCGATAGTTAGCTTAGTTAACTTAGCACCCTAGTGCTAAGCCTACCCTGCGTGGTAGCTGCTGCTATCGGTGTGTGAATGTGTGTGTGAATGGGTGAATGTGTACAAAACAATGTAGGCAAGGCAAGGCAAGGCAAGGCAAGGCAAGTTTATTTATTTAGCACAATTCAGACACAAGGCCACTCAAAGTGCTTTACAGGGGCAAGATTAGAATACACAA
The DNA here is from genome assembly GCA_949357725.1 of Hyperoplus immaculatus. Classification (NCBI taxonomy): domain Eukaryota; kingdom Metazoa; phylum Chordata; class Actinopteri; order Uranoscopiformes; family Ammodytidae; genus Hyperoplus; species Hyperoplus immaculatus. The sequence goes on from OX442351.1 coordinate 36,499,779, forward strand.
TACACATTATAAAACTCGATTTAAAAACATTTAAAAGCAAATAAAGTTAAAATTGCAGGTTAAAATGGAAACAAAAAAGTCTTCAGACTCGATTTAAAAGAACTGAGAGTTGCAGCAGACCTCAAGTTCTCTGGGAGTTTGTTCCATATTTTTGGTGCATAATAACTAAAAGCTGCTTCTCCTTGTTTAGTCCTAACTCTAGGGACTGTAAGTAGACCTGTCCCAGACGACCTAAGGGCTCTGGACGGTTCATAACGTATCAGCATATCAGTAATATATTTTGGCCCTAAACCATTTAGTGCTTTATAAACCAACATCAGTATTTTGAAATCAATTCTTTGAGTGAAAAAAGCGTGTAATGTAAAGCGCTTTGGGTCTGTGAAAAAAGGAGATAAAGCGCTATATAAGTCCATTTACCATTTACCAGCAGGCCTACTGTTCAGGTTGGGGAATATCCACTTTTATTTGCTTTTTCTTATATTTGTATACATCTGTTTGTGGCTTGCAATGTTTTCATTTGCTGTTAAATAAAAGTTTTACTTCATTAAAGATATGTTCCTCCTCAACAATCTTTTCAAAAAGTATGCTATTTCATACACCACAACGCACATGTTTCACATGGGATACTTGTAATCAAAAGAACAACGCCAACACAGTTGTTTTGACCCAGATAAGTTTATAAAAAATAAAAACTCACTCATGGTCACCTAATAATGTCAAATTTAATACCAATGAATCCTGTATGTACAGGACAGTCTGTTGTGTACATATTGAGCTGAATGTTGTAGATACTTTGAGCTCCCTCATCGCCTGCCTTTCTGCAATGAATAATTGAATGAATAACAACTTTCTTAAAGTAAATGAGGATAAAACAACACAGTCTTCCCAAAGATATACTGTAAGAGAGGCAGGCTCTGTTTGCATTTTGAAACGCCACTTGAAAACCGTGCCTTTCACAGCAGCACCATGTCAAATGTGCATGCTGAACATGCAGTCAGAAATGCTGTTTTTAAATGACTATTTTATTCACTGATTTATTATTTTATGGATCTTTCTTTTATTGACTGCAGCAGCAACCGAATAGTGCAAATAATAATATCAAAAGCATCAGCATGGATGCAAAATATAATAATAACCAAGTTAACATTTAAAAAGCAAGTGACAGTAAGACACTTAGTAGACAGACAGTTAAACATTTTTGATTGTCCAGTCTGGCTCATACGGGTGTGGCCAATTGCATTTAACAAAATAAAAAAAATCACCAGCTGACAGTAAGCCTTAGCCTGAAAGTAACAAGTACTCACAAGCTCCCTGGAAATGTACTGGAGTCAAAACTAAGAACAACCTAAATTCTATGAAAAATCTAATGCAAATCAGCCAGTGCCTTTTGTCTCAGGTACTTCTCCAAGCAGTAGATAGCGACGGGATCTGTGTATATGTCAAACTTATTTGCAAAGAGGTGATGCTGTGCAAGCAACCACTGCAAGTCTCCAACCCCATACACACATACGTCCCTGACATGGTTGCCTTCGCATTTTGGGTACACCGCCTCCAGTGAACCCCGTGACCCCTCATGCGAATGCCACTTCACCAGCCGTGCAATTGCATTAATGTCTGACATGTCGTGCTTGGCGCCGAGCCAATTTGAGCCAGGAACACCAGGGAGCCGTTGAATGGTTGCCCAGAGAAACTCATCAGGACTATAGGTGTCTTTGGACCATTCGATCAGTGTCAGTATTCTGTGGTCCTCCAAAACGCTGCGGACGTAGCCTCGGTTAACCACAATGTAGGCACCTCCTGACAAAATCGTCAGGTTAAAAGGAGGTGGCGTCTTTTGTTTTCCCGTTACCTAAGACAGTTGAGATATGGAATTAGTGATTAATGTTGACCACGGTCAATCTGAATAGAAGGTTTTGCCATGTCAAACTAACTGTACAAATAATAAATATCACCATTTAATACATATTATACCATAGTCTGTGTGAATACTCTATTCTGATTGGCTGGAGAACATTCCATGGGTGTGGATTAACCCCTGATGTATGGACACCTAGATGGAACTGTTTACATTCGGTCCACTTTAATGCGTCGCCGGCTCGCCGCTGTTTAAACTGTGTTGATAAGGGATTTATAAAGCCTAAAATATCCTGCCGTGCAATAGCCTCTGGACACCACAGGATGGCGCTCGTAACACAAGAGCTGTAGTAACGATAGTAGTAAAATAAAGTTGCTAAACTTAATGTCCTCTGGCTAAACGTCAATGGTGATCTCGTTAAAAAGGTGAGTAAGACTCCTGTTTAATTTGAAAAAGGTTTGTAACTGAGTTTACATGTAGCCACCAAAGCCCGGCTGCACTGTCTATCTGGACACAGGCTACTGCTGTCAGTCACTGCCTCACGTAACTTCAGGCTGTAGCCCGTAATACACATGTTCGCCAGTCATATTCTCCGTGAAATGCGTTATTTATTTTGGGGGAAATGTATTGTTAGCTCGGTGGAACTGTTGTTAAACATGTTGGCTGATTACATTTACTGTTTGTACAGCGTGCGCAATGTTTTTTGACTTTGTATCTTCTTGCTAGCATAACAGTAGCTCTGTTGCTAACAGCTGCCGCAGTCTCCCGTTGCTCGTATCCTTGGTCCGACTCTCAGTACAATTTGAACGCACCATTACAGCCAAATTCTGTCGTCGCTAGGTCGTATCCTTGGTAGTTCCTATTGACTGGAGTACTGAACTACGTTTTCATTACATAAGAACCTTATGGGTTTGCGATGGGTATTCCAGTTAGTATACGAGGTCTCGGGCGTTGCTGTGGAAACAAGTTGTTATTCGTTCGAAACAAATCTAGTTTCGTTCAAAAAAAATCGAATTTGATCGCAAAAAGACATGAAAATATAACTGAGTGGTCTAATTATTATTTTTATTAGTAGGTGACTATGGTATAAGCGGGTTAATGCCCTTCGAGGTGTCCAGGTATAAGGGGTTAATGGACTTCGTGAAGGCAACTGTCCTCCGCTGCGCGTCGGACAGTTCTCGCCTCCACGGTGTCTATTAACCCCTGATACCTGGACACCACGTCGGGCATTAACCCTTACATACCTATCTCTTAACCTTACCTTAAGATTCCCATTAACCACCTCGAAAGAATTTGTAAACCTATACTTATGTTCAGGCATTCTTTTAGACTCCATGCTATTGCCGCCCCTCAGGTAACGCAACGCCCTTACAATCTCCAAGTTGGTTTTAAGAGGAAAATCCTGGCCACAAAGGTTGATGAAGTATTTCCATTTTGTGCTGGCATTGTAGAGATCAGCCATACAGTTAAGGTCAGCCTGAACACGTGACCAGGCAGCATAGACCACTGTCACACGTTTGCTGACTAAGAAGACATTTGGGAAACAGGAAGTAATAGCTTCAATGGCAGAGATGACTGAGCCCTCTGATTTATTGTCCACATGGATGCAATAAATATTTTGGGGTGCATAGATGGCTCGTAGCAGTCGTTCAAAGTTCTGCACCTATAAAATATGAAAAGGAAAAAATGTAATACCGTTTGTATAAGATATTTATATCATACCAGAATATTGATACTGCATATAGGAAATATTAAGTTAATTGTTTAGACCTAGTATGTTTTTTAAAAGGTAATTTAATTCATTCTAATTTTCATACCTTTTGATGCACAACTATAGAGTATGCAAGAGGGAAGTCCTCTTCTTCTTGGCTTAACGGGAAAGTTAAGTACTTCCTGCTTAACTTGAAGTTCCTGTAAATACACAAAATTTAGAAAATACCACAGGGAATGTATGCTGCTTAATTTTTGTTTTCCTCAGAATGATTCAATTAAGTTCATTTAAAAACAATGGCTTATAGTTGTACAATTACTATAGTTTAAAGCAACACACCTGCAGTCTTGGGTTGCATTAATATAATATTCGTCTGGGATCTGGATACTTTTTCGGAAGTCTTTAGTGATAGTCAGTATTTTGGTCTGCTCCAGTGTCTCCTCGTCTCCCTGCTGGATTGCTGTGCAGTTGCACACTGACTCCGGGCTACCATCATCACCTGTATACTCCAACCACCTGTACCTGAGAATGTATGTGGGATTGAAGTCTATTGTGGGCCCACTTAGCAGGAAAAGTGTCCATAGTGATCCAAGTACCACACTGAGCTTCAGTGCCAGGAGCAGTGGGCTTCTTGGCCTCATGATTTGATAGGAGCACCTCAACTAAAATGCTCTTACAGTGGGAGTTCTTTCAAAGAGTCACTCAATTATTGTTTCTCTCTAGGAAACATTAAGTGTCAGAAATAGATATAGCCAACTTGGTATATGCACTACTGAGCTGTTTATTAATTAGTTCTGATGACGTCTGATGGCCCAGTAACTTCAACATTTGGTTTCACTGCATACAGGCATGGCAATAAATGAGCGGCAATTGTTTGATGTTTAGATCAATTCTTCTTATCATGGATCCAGTTAGATACGTCACTCCACTGATCATTGCCCCTGAAAACAAGATAAGAGAAGTGATAATGGGCACTGCAATTGTTAAAAGAAACATACAATTCCCAGATATACAATTCAATGGTGACCTTCAGTTCAAAAAGTGATGAAGATGGTATAGTCACAAATATGACTTCCCGGGTCCAACTACTAAAAATAGGCGATTGCCCACTTTCACACTTCAAGAAGACCAGGGTCTGATCACAAGCAATGCAGTGAAGTGAAGAGAGACTAAATATACCTTATAGCTTAAACAGAATTATCGTTGAGCTAGCAAGCACGATGTGTGCTTGTGTATGGTCATATCCGCGCGAAAGGCCGCAATTTGCAGTAAATAAATGTCCACATGTGTCTCCAAGTGTCTCTGTAGGCTATTTTAAAAAGAAATCAAGCAAGTAGACTAATAATAACATTAATGAATTATTGGTTATCGCATCACAGAAGGCCTATTGGCCTATAATAATAATAAAAAAACACCACCTTAAAGCTACCCTTACCTTTGTTGCATTTTTACACTTTTTTTGGATTAGGTTAAAATGGTATTAATAAGGTAATGACACTCTAAAATGCAAGACAGACCCACCAGGAGTAAAAACAAACAATGATTTCAATCTCATAATATTTTGTGAAAACTTCAACCAATGATATTATTCGGACCGAACGATTTGATTGGCCGACAGACCTGTCTGTTTGCCGTCTGCTTCGATATGGCGCATTCGCAACTAGAGGGTTTGTTTTGATTCCACGGCAGACAGTAGCGAGTAGCGACCATTGTAGAAAAGGCCCCAACGTTCATAAGTTACAGTGTTGTTATTTCTTACAGTGTGTTAAGATGTGTTTTGTTCAGTGTGGATAGCAGTCAGTTAGGGCCGTGACGTCAGTCGGCCAGAGAGCCTGTTTAGTTTCCGTTCTCTTCTCCCTCGGTCAGATGTGTGAGCGTTGCCGCAGTAAGCGATCATTCCACATGGAAACGTGTTTATCTGAGTTTAAATGAATCACCCGTGTGTGAGTATGTACATGCAGTCCCGATCGCTGTTATAATATAGTTTGCATGTTATTAACGGCTGCGATTCGCGATACTGTCTATATAGGTCTGGTACTGTGTGTATATTGATTTAGTTTTTCATGTCTATGTTACAGTTTTACAAAGAAAAACCTACCAATACAAGGTTCACGAAGAAACAAGAGAAGTCAAGCATTGTGTCTTTTATTCTTTATTGGGCTTTTAAATGTTAGCTGCTGTCATGCTCCATACTACGCACTGCCAGGGCAGTAGGCCTACACAGTCTCTTTTATTTTATGTATCTTTTATTTACTTCAACCTGATCTAATGTATATTAGTCTGAGGGAGAGGTACCGAAAGTCCTTTCTCCCTGCTGCTGTCAGGCTGCACAACACACTGAGCTCTCAGTAAACCATGATCACTTCATCACTTTTGGACACATGGTCACTTTACTCACTGTGGACACTTTAATTGTACTCAGCTGGTGCAATATAAATACGTTGAAGTACTTTTATATGTATATATACTCTTATTCCGTCTGTATATTTAATTGGAAATCTTCTTACTGTTTTACTACTGTTTTACTACTGTTTATTGTATTTTATTGTATTTTATTTATATTACCTTTTTTTACTATGTGTCTCTATTGTATGCAAGGCTGCTGTATTCCCACAATTTCCCCACTGAGGGACTAATAAAGGATTATCTTATCTTATCTTATGTTATTATTGTGTGTGCTAATAGCTCTATTTTTTGCTGATCTGCAATCTGCCTGTTTAAGCACCGTATTCACTTACAAGTTTGCACTAGTTATATGCTGAAGCTAACATGCCTACAATGTTTAAAAGCTGAGTGCCATTTGCCCTCCTTTTGTGTTTAAACTGATCTCTTCCTGGTGATTTTTAGCAGCCATTATAACATATATTATATAACATACAATCTCTGGATTGTTAATTTAAGGACTGGAAAGGGCATTTGATTAATGTCAAGTCGACATAACCAAGATATTTTGTCTTCATTAATGTCAGGTTGTCATTACAAAGACACGGACAAGTTATTTTGTCTTAGCTTATGTCAGGTTGTCATTACCAAGTTATTTTGTCTTAGCTTATGTCAGGTTGTCATTACCAAGTTATTTTGTCTTAGTTTATGTCAGGTTGTCATTACCAAGTTATTTTGTCTTAGCTTATGTCAGGTTGTCATTACCAAGACATCGACAAGTTATTTTGTCTTAGCTTATGTCAGGTTGTCATAAAAAAGACATCTCATACAATGTCAATGTGTCATTAAACTAGAGGTGGGCATAGATTAATTTTTTTAATCTAGATTAATCTAGATTAATTTTGGAATTAATCTAGATTAATCTAGATTAAAATGGCTCATTTGAATTATTTCATAATATGTGTGTGCTCCCTAAATAATGACTCAAAGTAAGTCTTTGAGAACGTGTTTCTCAAGCCAGGTGGCGCATCAGACCAGGGGCTCATCTCCTGTTTCCAACATGCATCACAAACTGCTTGAGGAAGCTGTTCTACTATGATAATTGGTGATGAAAATAAATAATGTTCAACAAGATGTTACTTAGTAACGCGTTACCGGCATCGGACCTCTTTTTTCAGTAACGAGTAATCTAACGCGTTACTATCTCCAAACCAGTAATCAGATTAAAGTTACTCATCAAAGTCACTGTGCGTTACTTTCTCTGTCATTTTCCTTAGTGAAACATTTTACATAACTGCACAAATGACTGCGATTGCGATTTTATGTAAATAAATGTGCGCGCATGTGTGTCTAAACTCTCCAACTGCTCCAACCACTCCTCTCGTCTTTTTGGTAGCGCCCCTCGTCTCTGACATGCAGCGTGTGTGTGTGCCTGTCTGTGTCTGTGTGTGTGTGTGCAGCAGCATTACGGCCGAGTCTAAGCTCAACTGTGGCGCAAAACAAAGTTTTCCCCCCGATGAAATATAGCGTCTGCTATGGGGATATTTAGGATTCGGGTACGGTGACGTTGCCGTTGAAGAGATAGAAGTGTTTAAAACTTGGAAACTTATAGTCACGTGGCGACCGGTGGCCACACACACCCACCCTGCGTTCCAATACCCGATTGTGTCGTTGGGCAAGTGATGGAGAGAGAGAGCGGCGGGTGTGTGAGAGAAGCTTCGCCCCTCGTCTCTGACATGCAGCGTGTGTGTGTGTGTGTGTGTGTGTACAGCAGCATTACGGCCGAGTCTAAACTGAACTGTACAAATGACTGGCTCCCTGAGCCGAACAGGAGGTGGAATAAGAGATTAACGGCGATATTTTTTTTATCGCCGATAAGAGTCTGGCGTTAACGCAGCACGTTAACGCCGATAACGGCCCACCACTACATTAAACGTGACATAATTTACCGAATGACACTTTATGACAACAGTCATAACCATTCATAATGTTCATGACATGTGTCATGACAGTGTAATGACAGTCTTATGACAGTCTTATGACAGCGTTATGTATACGCCTTCAAATAAAGTGTTACCAAATAAAGATTTATTTTTATTTTAGGAGATATTTAAATACAGAATGCCAGAGAGGCGTACTGCATTATGTTCGCGTCAGCTGGTACCTGAATGTTGTCTTTTCTTTCATAACATTTCCACCATGAATTAGCACAGGACATAAACAAATTGGTGCATACAAATTCACCAGAAATGAAGCAGGAAATGAAGTGGATAAGTGAAGTAAATACTCACTGTCAGCTGTGGTCAGAGCTGTTATGGTGAACACAGAGAGCCACAGCCAGTATCTTTATGGTGGAGAAGATGCTGAAAACCTTTCATTAGGAGAGAAATACATTTTGTTAATTTTAATTTGATTCACTTTTTATGATGCAGTAATTCAGTCCATACAGCAAAATATTCAACAGAAAATAAATAATGATACTAAAGTAACATGGAAATAATAAAGAAGTAAGAAGAAAAAAATAGATAAAGAATAAAAAATAAAAATAAAAATCTTTATAGACAAATAAAATAAAAACTGAAATAGTTTTATATAAAAGTATTTTAGTTTTTATTTCATTTTATTACCACTTATACATTTTTTACTTCTTTATTATAAATTCAAAATATACATATGTAATCACAAAAACAAATTTAAAACTAAAAAACTAAAATAAATAAAAAATTTAAAGTCATACCTCTGCAGGAAGATAACGACTGCCAGGAATTTCTCAGAGAATTCGTAGCAAACTTGCAGCAGAAGGATCTTCTGAAGTGAGTGACTGAGGAGACAAAGATCAGTTCTTATATATTCTCACAAGAGCAGAAACTGAGGCCTCCGCCCCCTTTCCGTGAAAACACAAGAGCCTCGTTTGAGATGTCGCCGTCTTGATAAGACCAGCACAATTATGACGCTCGTCTTGCTGAGCGCACAGCATTTTTGCAGCATTTTCGTTGTGCGCTCAGCAAGACGCTCGTCATAGTTGCGCAGGTCTGAGCAAGACGGCTCCAAGTCGAACGAGGCTAAGTTCAACAAAGATTCCTGAACGTGTGTTGCTCAGCAGGTTTTTATTTTTTTATTTTGGCACAATACAAACAGGGCAACACACACACACACACACACACTGTTACGTAGGTGTTGATAAATGCCCTGATGGGGATTTCCCACATTTCCAACAGTTCACTTTCTGTTCAAGTTTCTTAATTTATCATTTGTAGAACAAGTACACGAGAAGTTGCTGCAATGACATTATTAAATTATAGTCTGGTGCCTGGACAGGGTCTGCAAGGGTCTACAGAGCATTTTTTGTTCGAGAGTCAAGAAACCAAACCAAATTCTTTATATTGTTTCGTCCTTGGACACTCACACTGCGCGAAAACCCCCCAAATCCGGAGATTGCCTTTTTTTAATTCTGCTAGAATCAGGAGCATATCTGGAGATTTTTTTGACATGCATTGTGTCAGGACAAATGTTGGGTCATATATCAACATATTTACCTCATATAGTATTCTGTTTTCAGATACATCTAATGTTCACACACGTATAGAATATGAACCCGAAAATGTCTGTATAGCATATATTGAAATATGTGGTGTCTGTATTTGTCTTGAATGTGACCAAATATATCATCACTATTTGTCATAGGCAAAATCCGGAGATTACCTTTTTTTATTCTTCTAGAATCCGGAGTATATCTGGAGATTTTTTTTACATACACTATGTCAGATCAAATCCAGTGTCATATTTGCCTCATAAAGTATTCCGTGTCCAGATACATCTAATGTTGACACACAGATTAAATATATGTCCGGATATGCCCGCATGGCATATATTGGAATATGTGGAGTCTGTATTTTCCTAGAATCTGACCAAATATATCATCACTCTTTGTCTTTGAAGCATATATTGGCATATACTGTCCAGATATCACTGCGCGAAAACCCCCCAAATCCGGAGATTGCCTTTTTTTTAATTCTGCTAGAATCAGGAGCATATCTGGAGATTTTCTTTGACATGCATTGTGTCAGGACAAATGCTGGGTAATTTTCCAACATATTTACCTCATATAGTATTCTGTTTTCAGATACATCTAATGTTCACACACGTATATAATATGAACCCGAAAATGTCTGCATGGCATATATTGAAATATGTTGGGTCTGTATTTGGCTTGAATGTGACCAAATATATATATATTTTGGGAGATTTTGATGGATATAAACTTTAATGCAAATTGCAGCTTTCATCCTTAGAACAATCCACATTAGAACTGTTTTACCCTTGTTTTAATCTGGTTTAATTTAGTTTCAAGTTATTTAGGTAAACATAATTTGTATCATATTTATATGCTGAGATTATACAAAGTCATTTTGCACAAATATAGAATAATAATTAACCAGCCATCGTTCATATTTCCAAAATGTCTAAATCATATATTTGTTTCAATGCAAAAGTAGAGAGCGACTTGAGTCTCAGTATGAGCCCCTGTAAAGATAAAGACTGAATACATTTAAATCTAAGAAAGACTTCCAATGTGTTCATAATGTAAAATGAATGGTGTTTAGATGTGGTTCATGCTATGGTCAGTTCATACTGTCATGTGACAGGAGGAGCAAACATCACACTGTGCTGATTTGTGGCTGTCTCCTTTAAAATGACTGACAGAGGTCCCCTAACCCCCCTGCTGGCGTATGGTACTTTAAATTAGGACCCATGGCCAACATGACCTCAATAAATAGTTCCATCGATTAAAACAGCATAGGAGCCAAATTGACCCTGATACATTTGTATTTTTAAAAAGTGCTAATTAAAAGGGAAAAAGAAAAACATTATACAAAGTTATTAGGGACAAATTGATTGACAAAGTCAAGACAAATTTGAAAGATTGAGAAAAGCAACTGTAACCCCTGAAACACACATCTTGCGTGTACCTCTGGAGCGCGACGCCATCCGCTACTGCTGCCTCTCTCGGACTTTTTTCAGACACACATGGAACGTCTCAACTCCTGCACCTGCTGCAGCGCTGCTTCTAAAAGCCCTGTCTTCCTACATAGAGTTTTCATAGATAATTCCCATATTAAGTTGTTTCATGTCATTTTATGATGCATATGATTAATACTGAGTTTCGGCAGTTATCCTAGTGCCTGGTTGCCTTTTTTTTCACATTTTCGCTTGTGGGAAGTTTTATTTTAAAAGGCACACACCAGGGACCGTATTCACTAAACATTAGAAGGCTAAGAGTAGGTCCTAACGTGCTGATTTAGGAGTAACTCTCAAAAATAAGGGGCGTTTCACTCCTAATTTTAGGACTCCTAACTTTTTAAGATAAGTGTAATTCACAAAGCATTTTAGCGCTAAAACTAGCTCCTAAATCTATGGAAAGCTAGGAGTCCTCGAGAGGACTAAGTCACTAAGAGTAAATCACAGACAACCATTTGATGGTGTTTTGTAGAGATTTAATGCTAGTGAGCTTTACAAAAGGTACCTTAATAGCTGTAAGGGGTTAATGATCTTAGTAAAGCTATGTTTAGAAAGTATAGACACATTTATATTTATTATATTTATATAAAAAAATATTTATTAAGTTCCTTTTCCTGCAGTTGCTTTGGGTTTACGATGCACTGAAAGTTACTGTTGGTGTCACGTTTGGGTTTAATCTGTTACTAGAGTAGGCCCATATGTGGTGCTTTCATCTCCTCCGTTCCACAAGTCCGCTACTGTATAGTTGCGAGTCTCGCCTTTTTCCTTCCGCATGCACTTTACGATTTCGCCAGCTGTTGTTTCTAAATAGTGAATTTCCTGGTTTGTCGCTGTTTGATTATTGCTGCATAGTCCGCCGTTGAGAGAAATACAGTGAGAGTGCATGGCGTGCAGCTGTTCAATGAGGATATTTTTTCCGATTCAAATCATTGTAAAATTAAAAAGTAATAGACCTATATATATGTATTATATGGAAGCTTGTATTGTTAATTATAGTAGTAATAAAAGTTGTGTTATTAATAAAGAGTTAATGTTTCATTTGAAGTCTGAACTTCAGACTCTGATGAAAACAGTCTTATCTGTACATTCATCTTTGATACAGTCATTAAAATGCTTAACAGTAAACCTTGGACACGATTATGGTCACAACAAGCTGGAAACAAGTGTAAAGTGTGAAGTGGACTAGCTACCTTCAAAAGATACCTTGGACATAATTATGGTCAACCAAAAGCTGGGGTGTAAAAGATGACAACTAAAATGGAGTGGACTAGATACCTTTAAAAGATCTCCAAATTATAAAGTAGAAAAGTCGACTACCAATCGTATAAGCAGTTCTAAAATGTAACTTGATTAATACTCAGGTACTTTTTTAAATACATTTTTAAAGTTTAGTTTAGTTTATTCACACATCATAATCATATAATTGAGAAACAATTACCCAACACACTTCATGGCAAGGCAGGACGCGTTAAATGGGGAACACCAAGTATGCTAAGAAAAGCTTTTCGTAGGGGGCCCAATAACATTATGTTTAACAAAATAAACAAGACATTAAGCACAATTCCTTAAGTAAGAATCCAAGGTGCTTGAAAGTTTGTGAGTATTTCCATTTAATTTACCGCCATTTTTTCACACCCTTCCTACCAAGTTAAAAACATTGTTCTCCAATAAATCCTCATTATAAAAAAACAGTTTGAACCCCCTCGGATCGGTTGGAAAATGCATTGTCAAAAATCTGAAAACATGACATTACCTTAGACGGCTGTGGTTTCTTGGGATGTTGCTCTCCCGTCTTGGACAAGAATATTTTCTTTTCCGCTCAGTTCATGTGGTAACTTCGGTATTTACAGACAGGGATTCTGGTCCAGCTAATCACCCATCCTGAAGAGTCAGCATACACCTGAAGATTAGTAACAACACCGTTTTTAATCATCGATGTAAGAATGCTTACTTTTTCACAGTTTCTGAATTTGTTTGTTTGAGTCTATAGTTAGTTGTCTGTACTCACCAAGTTAGGGGCTTCTTTGCTGCCTAGTATGTCAGTGAAATCACAGACGACACTAAAGCCAAACTCTCCTGGGACAACCTTTCATTTACAGAGGGCGGGACACTGTACAGAGATGACAACAGTTGAACAGTTGAGGTAATCATTAACATTTATATACCAATAAAATAATTTTGTGTGTAGCTCAGCATGTTTTTTATTCAATCTTTTATTTATTTTGGCACAATATGCATGTGTTAATAGACAAAATACAGACGGCCTATTTTGTGGTTGGATGGAGCACCCTTTAATTTTTGCACCTGATCCCTCTTTATTGTTTTGGTTCAGGTTTAGAGCACTTTGTTAGGGAAGTATTATATTTTTGCATTTTAACCGTGTCATGATATTAGCTTAATTTTTTGGTTTTTAACGTGGTGGCAGTACGCTCATTATGGGGGCTCGTCCAGGAGGGTGTAGTCCTTTATACAACTTTATTATCTGTTCTCCAGAGGGGGTTATCGCGCAGGGTCAGCCATAGTACAGCGCTCCTGGAGCAGTTTGGGGTTAAGTGTCTTGCTCAAGGACACAATGGTAGAGATGGTGGGTACCTAGATGTAATAGCAGCCACCACTAGTTTTACTACTAACATCCTCCTGTCCGTTGCCGGGGATCCAACCAGAGACCTCATGGTTCGAACTGGTAAACCCCCTCTCCTCTACATCCTACCAGCCCACATAAGTAAAACAGTGCATTGGTAAAATTGTTAGTCATTTCCCATGCACTATGTACAGAAGATCAACTGCATATGAATAGATTATAGGCTTTGTTGGAATATTATTATTGTTCATGTGTATTGCAAATAATAATAGACAAATATTAAACCTTCTGGTACATTCTGGGGTGTTAAAAGGTGTGTTAAACACTTCTGAGCTAAAACATTCATTTGTTAAATAAAATGTAATGGAAAACTGTATAATGAGCTTTGGAATGATAAAACCACAGTATGATATAATTTCATTAAATAAACAAAAAACAAACATTGAGAGGTTGAATGATGCCAGAGTTAAAATCTTTATTTAATTTTCACAAAAGAAAAATGTCCAAAGTTTTTACAGAACAGACTTAGGATACAGTATTTTTTTCATTTGATGAATCAAAAAATACTTTGTACAGTTCTTTAAAAAAAATGCATTTGCGGCATGTTTTTAAGAACAAAATGTATCATAAATCAGACGAGTAACAACATATGAACAAATCATTCTGTAATAACCCTTAAAATAAGCTGCGTATGATTATGGAAAGTTACGTTGTACGTTTTTTTAAACTAATAATGAGATAATGTTTTCATTAAAGAAGCTTACATATGAGAAATATACAGACGCAAATAGACAAGATTTAGTCAAATAAACACCTACATTTGCATTTTGAACCTTTGATTTATGCTAATATGAAAGAAGACATGTTATTGAAGCGAAATAGAGAACACTGTCTTTAGTTTCGCTTTAATAAGACACTTCAAGAACAAATTTAATAGAATTTCACCCATATTTGACATGCATTTGGTCAGATAACTTTAGAGGCCTCGTCCATTTTTCATTCAGGACAAGAACGAGCATTGGGTATAGGTGTACAGCGATCAACAACCGTTTAAACATCTACAATGTTGACACCTCTTATATAGGTGTAAAGGGATCAACAACAGTATGGACTTCGTAAGTGTCGACACCTTTGTACGTACCAGAGATGTCCGCAGATCTTATTACCCCATTGCTATACCTGCGGGTTACACGTGCTGTGTAAGGGATCTCTGCACTAGACCTATTTCCCACCATACAGACAGAACACAACCTGTTTGGTGGGACAGAGACCGCCACAGAGAAAGAGTGAGACTTTGCATCAGTCACAGTGGTTCCCCTGGATAATGTGAATGTTGTCTCAGCACTGAACTGAACACCAACAGAGGCGACATCTGGGATTCCAGCGGTCATGGTTGTTGTGACACCGAGTTTGATGGAACTGCTGGTGTCCCACCTTTTCTCCACCTGCTGTGTTTTTTGGAGCTGAACTGTTTTGGTAACTGTTGTGCACGTATTGTTGCTGGTGGAGGACCTGCTCATGGTCTCTGGAGGATAGTTTACGATTTTCGCCTGCTTAGTGTCGTATATGACATTGGTGATTCGCTGGCTTGATATATCTGTGTCGTAGGTCAGGACCTCGTAGTGCTTGTGCCAAGTCTCTTTACCTTCCCGGGGAAGGAAGAAGGCCTCATTCTTAACATCTACCTTTCCTAGACCACACTCGTTCTTCCCAACATATATAGCTATTGCCTATTTTGTGGTTGGATGGAGCACCCTTTAATTTTTGCACCTGATCCCTCTTTATTGTTTTGGTTCAGGTTTAGAGCACTTTGTTAGGGAAGTATTATATTTTTGCATTTTAACCGTGTCATGATATTAGCTTAATTTTTTGGTTTTTAACGTGGTGGCAGTACGCTCATTATGGGGGCTCGTCCAGGAGGGTGTAGTCCTTTATACAACTTTATTATCTGTTCTCCAGAGGGGGTTATCGCGCAGGGTCAGCCATAGTACAGCGCTCCTGGAGCAGTTTGGGGTTAAGTGTCTTGCTCAAGGACACAATGGTAGAGATGGTGGGTACCTAGATGTAATAGCAGCCACCACTAGTTTTACTACTAACATCCTCCTGTCCGTTGCCGGGGATCCAACCAGAGACCTCATGGTTCGAACTGGTAAACCCCCTCTCCTCTACATCCTACCAGCCCACATAAGTAAAACAGTGCATTGGTAAAATTGTTAGTCATTTCCCATGCACTATGTACAGAAGATCAACTGCATATGAATAGATTATAGGCTTTGTTGGAATATTATTATTGTTCATGTGTATTGCAAATAATAATAGACAAATATTAAACCTTCTGGTACATTCTGGGGTGTTAAAAGGTGTGTTAAACACTTCTGAGCTAAAACATTCATTTGTTAAATAAAATGTAATGGAAAACTGTATAATGAGCTTTGGAATGATAAAACCACAGTATGATATAATTTCATTAAATAAACAAAAAACAAACATTGAGAGGTTGAATGATGCCAGAGTTAAAATCTTTATTTAATTTTCACAAAAGAAAAATGTCCAAAGTTTTTACAGAACAGACTTAGGATACAGTATTTTTTTCATTTGATGAATCAAAAAATACTTTGTACAGTTCTTTAAAAAAAATGCATTTGCGGCATGTTTTTAAGAACAAAATGTATCATAAATCAGACGAGTAACAACATATGAACAAATCATTCTGTAATAACCCTTAAAATAAGCTGCGTATGATTATGGAAAGTTACGTTGTACGTTTTTTTAAACTAATAATGAGATAATGTTTTCATTAAAGAAGCTTACATATGAGAAATATACAGACGCAAATAGACAAGATTTAGTCAAATAAACACCTACATTTGCATTTTGAACCTTTGATTTATGCTAATATGAAAGAAGACATGTTATTGAAGCGAAATAGAGAACACTGTCTTTAGTTTCGCTTTAATAAGACACTTCAAGAACAAATTTAATAGAATTTCACCCATATTTGACATGCATTTGGTCAGATAACTTTAGAGGCCTCGTCCATTTTTCATTCAGGACAAGAACGAGCATTGGGTATAGGTGTACAGCGATCAACAACCGTTTAAACATCTACAATGTTGACACCTCTTATATAGGTGTAAAGGGATCAACAACAGTATGGACTTCGTAAGTGTCGACACCTTTGTACGTACCAGAGATGTCCGCAGATCTTATTACCCCATTGCTATACCTGCGGGTTACACGTGCTGTGTAAGGGATCTCTGCACTAGACCTATTTCCCACCATACAGACAGAACACAACCTGTTTGGTGGGACAGAGACCGCCACAGAGAAAGAGTGAGACTTTGCATCAGTCACAGTGGTTCCCCTGGATAATGTGAATGTTGTCTCAGCACTGAACTGAACACCAACAGAGGCGACATCTGGGATTCCAGCGGTCATGGTTGTTGTGACACCGAGTTTGATGGAACTGCTGGTGTCCCACCTTTTCTCCACCTGCTGTGTTTTTTGGAGCTGAACTGTTTTGGTAACTGTTGTGCACGTATTGTTGCTGGTGGAGGACCTGCTCATGGTCTCTGGAGGATAGTTTACGATTTTCGCCTGCTTAGTGTCGTATATGACATTGGTGATTCGCTGGCTTGATATATCTGTGTCGTAGGTCAGGACCTCGTAGTGCTTGTGCCAAGTCTCTTTACCTTCCCGGGGAAGGAAGAAGGCCTCATTCTTAACATCTACCTTTCCTAGACCACACTCGTTCTTCCCAACATATATAGCTGACCCGTAAACTTGGACTGAGTTTTGGGGCACTTTACCATAGGATCCAGCTTTCCACTCTAGGTTCTCTAAGTTGCCTTCATTCACTAGGATCTCAAACTGGCTAAACTTATCCTCAATGCCTGCCCAGGGGAAGTAGCAGTAGGAACCCTTACTGGGGGTGTAAAAACCACCCTTCTTCCAGTCACATTTGGCGACGTAGTCGGTGCGGCCTTCCTTACTGTTGTAAATCGACACGGCATAAGGAGGGAGTTTGCCCTCCCATTGTACCCATTTCAGGTTGGTGTTTTCCATGTGTTCGGGTCGTCTTATTCAAGGTGATTTCAGGAATCCTGTCCTCTGGAGCTGGGGTCTCTATGAAGACTGAACAAAAGAAAGGCACAGAAACAATGAGTTGGTGTCATGGGTCTGCTGGATGTTAACCTCTGCTCTAAAGGCCTTTGCACATCAGACACAACGTGAATAAATGCCACAAAAATGTTAATAATAAAGAGGGGAATTTTAATAAGCAAACACAATATTTATATATCCCTCCAAATGGGTATTATATATTTTCAGAAAATGACAAAGAAATAAAGCAGGAAATTAAGTGGTTAACTCTAGAAAATGTTAAGTATCGTAAGTAAATACTCACTGTGAGCTGTGGTCAGAGCTGTTATGGTGCACACAGAGAGCCACAGCCAGTATCTTTATGGTGGAGATGCTGAAAACCTTTCATTAGGAGAGAAAGAAGTGTTAATAATTCGGTCCATACAGCAAAATATTTTCCAAACATCAACAGTGTTGGTGTTTGCCGTCCCACCCCGCAATTTAGGAGAGATTTAGATTTCCTTGGGTTCAGGTAAATCAACAACAGAAAAAAATAAAAAATTTAATAATACTACAGTAACATGAAAATAATAAAAAGAAGCAATTAATGGATAAATGATAATAAAACAAAAACTAAAATACTTATGTATACAGTATATATAGACAAATATACTGTACATATGCATACACGCGTAAACATTTAAATAAAAACAAATTAAAAGACATACAGTATATAGTATATATATATATATATATATATATATATATATATATATATATATATATATATATATATATATTCAAATATACATATGCATACACAAAAATAAATTTAAATTTAAAAGACATACCTCTGCAGGAAGATAACGACTGCCAGGACTTTACAAAGAGGATGCTCAGAGAATTCGTAGCAAACTTGCAGCAGAAGAATCTTCTGAAGCGAGTGACTGAGGAGGCATAGATCAGCTCTTATATATTCTCACAAGAGCCCCCCCCCAGACACACACACTCACACACACACACAGACACACACACACACACACACACACAGACACACACACACACACACACACACACACACACACACACACACACACACACACACACACACACACACACACACACACACAAACACCTTAACTATAATGATCTTTGACTGACATATTTTTGTCTGAAAGTGAAAGTATTCTGGTGATGAAGGTGTTGAGAAATGCCCTGATGGGGGATTCCCACTTTTCACTTTTCCAACAGTTCACTTCCTTTTCAAGTTTGAAGTTTCTTAGTTTATCATTATATGTATAACAAGTACACGAGAAGTCGCTGGCAATGAAATTATTAAATTAGTTAAAGTATGAAATTCAATTTGCAGGAAAAGAGTGAGCAATAGGTAAAGTTGTCCATCCACATTCTATTATCTGAAGGTGCATTGAATGGCTGGGTCTAATAGCCCACTGTCTAATGCAGTGGTAAGAGGATAGAAGTCCCACTGTCCCATGCTGTTGGCTAAAATAGACTTTAGGCCGAAATAAAAGAGACTGAGCTAACTGATGCCCCACTGTAATGGGAAAAATCATGACAAAACAAATCCCTATCCTCTCCAAACTACCTATCAGAAAGAAAGAAAAAATCAGCCCCCCTCGCCCCCCACAGGGAAATGCACATATTACAGTTTTTCACAATTGTTTAAACACATTTTTTGGAACATCAGACACAATGTGCACAATCTGAAACTAATTTACCAACTGCTTAACCAATTCTGCTGAACTCCAAACACATTTCCTGCCTTAAACTCATATTCTCATTCCAAAACACACATTTTTCACAACGCTACACACAATTCTTTATATCTTGCACACTCTTCCTGAATTCTCTCTCATGGTATTCACACAGAACACACTGCCAATCAAATTTCTAAACTCAAAAGGCTTTTGTGCAGTTAGCTATAGAAGGGTCAGAGATGAGCTCCTGTTTGTTGTGATTTACAGTACACTGCACATTTTGGTACAAATACAGTTTTTGCCAAATACTGTAAACACTAAAAGTGACTGCTATGACCACAACATCACAACCTCTAACTTTTGTAACTATGCCCTAAACCAAAGCACCAACCCTACAAACACAATATATGCTTTGCACTGTGTTTGAAATTCTCCAACACACTTCTTGAAAAAAAATTAAACTAATTGAATACCAATCAGTCTAAACCTTAGCACTTCAGATAGACCCCAGGTGAGCTCAGCTCCTTTCTGAGAAAGTAAGAGTCAGGGGAAGAGGAGGAGAGAGAGCGACAGGAGGAGACACATACAACAGGGACACTATAGTGGACCATGTTATAGATCATGGCCTATCAATGAGGGAGCCTGGACAGAGAGTGCAGCCCAACCTGAGTCGCTCCATAATTAGGATATTTAGACTGGATATCAGGTGATCATTTCCTTGTTGCTTCTCAAAGGATGACATTAGCCTCGTTCGACATGTTGCCGTCTTGCTAAGACCTGCGCAATTATGACACTCGGCTTGCTGAGAGCACAGCATTTTTCCAGCATTTTTGTTGTGCGCTCAGCAAGACGCGCGTCATAGCTGCGCAGGTCATGCTCAGACCTGCGCAAGTCGAACGAGGCTATTGAGTGTGATGTTGATGAGGCGATGTGGCCAGACGCAAACAGGAGGCGGTATCTATAAAATGATTCATAATCCAACCACCCAATTCCTATACAGCGCTGTTTTTTTTTACCATTGTTCCCTAATTTTACTGTAATTGTTTCTTAGTTTATGATGACACTCTGAATTGCTTGAACTGCAGTCCTACCTATTCATTGTGTTTGTTTGAAATGGCAAAATAAACTATTCTGCAACATGTGTGTTAGCATTTGGCATACATTGTAAAGTATTTGTTGTTACTGTAGGTGAAAGTGTATGAACATGCAAAGGCATAATTCTACTGATAAAGCATTCATATAGTGGTTTGCATTTATACTATTGTTTTCCATTCTGCACACCAGTGTTCAATGAGTGCTAGAAATGTCTAGTCATATGATGTAGGTGTTTGTCATTTGAAAAGAAAACACCATTTAGTGAAGAGTTAACATTGTTTTGAGGGTAAAGTGTGCTTTTGCAAGAGAAGTGAAGGATTTTGCATTTTGTGTTTGAGTTTTGAGATTTGTGTTTAGGGGTTTTGAAAAAGTGAGGTAATCTATTAGGAAATGTGTTTAAGGGTCTGAGGTGTTCTGCTAATTGGGTGTTTGATTGTGCTAATTGTGTGTAGTGTTTTGAGAAAACGGGCCCTGTTCTCAAAATCGTGCTGGAGCAATCGTGTGTGTGTGTGTGTGTGTGTGTGTGTGTGTGTGTGTGTGTGTGTGTGTGTGTGTGTGTGTGTGTGTGTGTGTGTGTGTGAGTGTTAAAACTTCAAGGAAGAAGGAAACATTTCTCTGATTAGTTGATAACACAAGTTCTTAAGAAACATTCCAGAGTGTGTGTTGCTCAGCAGGTTTTTATTGGCACCATACAAACAGGGCAGCATGATTACATGAACATTTGAAAAAGGCCTTTTGTGAGGTTGGCCAGAGCGCCCCCTTATTTTCCGACTTTTCCAACAGTTCACTTCCTGTTCAAGTTTCTTAGACAATAAGTCGCTCTCAATTAAATTATTAAATTAGTGTGGTGCCTGGACTCTCACTCATTTCAAGTTGATGCGAATGTTTTGGTTCAATTGAATCTTGTGTGTGTGTGTGTGTGTGTGTGTGTGTGTGTGTGTGTGTGTGTGTGTGTGTGTGTGTGTGTGTGTGTGTGTGTGTGTGTGTGTGTGTGTGTGTGTGTGTGTAAAGTTTGGCTGTCCCAAAAAATTTGTTAACATCCTCCGTCAGTTCCATGATGCTAGAGTGACCATGGGAGGAAAAGAGTCCGCTCCTTTCCCTGTTCGTACAGGCGTCAAGCAGGGTTGTGTGCTGGCAGCTGTGCTCTTTAACATATTACTTCTCTGTGTTACTCAGCTTCTCCATAAGGAGATTGAGAATAGCAGTGGTGTGCATGTAGACTTCAGACTGAATGGAAACCTCTTTAATATCAGGAGATTCCAAGCTACCACCAAACTGCTTGATGAAAGGGTCCTTGAACTGCAGTATGCAGTACAGCAGGATGGGTTTAACCATCTACACCACCAAAACAGAGGTAATTTGTCTGTCTTTACTGTTGCTGATGAACAGCTATAAGTAGTTCCGTCATTTAAATACCTGGGGAGTATGCTCTCCGATGACTGCAGCATTGATGAAGAGGTCCAGAACCGCATCAGGCAAGCGTCTGCTGCCTTTGGTAGACTGCGACACCGGGTCTTTCAAAACAAGGACTTAAACCTCCACACCAAGGTGTCTGTGTACCATGCTGTCTGTATCAGCACTCTGCTGTACGGCTGTGGGGCTTGGGTCACTTACAGCCGCCACCTCAGGTCCCTGGAGAACTTTCACATGCGCTGTCTGCAGCGTATCCTTGGCATCACTTGGCGTGATCATATTCCTCATTCTGAAATCTTCGCGAAGACCAACTGTAGAAGTATTGAGGCTCTGGTCACCCAGCACCAGCTGAGATGGCTTGGACATGTGGTGAGAATGCCCCAGGACCGACTGCCCCGCAGAGTGTTGTACGGCCAGTTAAGTCATGGCCAACGCTCGGCTGGGGGGCAGAAGAAGCGCTACAAGGACCAGATGAAGACCACATTGAAGAAATGTAACATCAGCCCTGAGGACCTGGAAGTTACTGCTGCTGACCACATGGCGGCAGGTGTGTAAGGAGGGGATCCGTAGGCTGGAGGAGGACAGGACAGCCAGGAGACAGCAGAAGAGGGACAGGAGGAAAACTCCTGTGGAGCCCACAGTGTCTACTGACACATTTACATGTCCTACTTGTCAGAGGTTATGTAGGTCTAGGATTGACCTACAGACATTAAATCTCATAGATAGATGTGGAAAAATGGGGATGGGTAGTATGGGCATTGTCACTACCTGGAGCTTACTAGTACGGAGCCTGGGTCTGTTGAAGGTGGCTATGCTATTTTTAGGCTGTGTTAGCCATATGATAGGATCTGTAGAATCGGCATTGACACTACCTGGAGCTTGTTTGTACAGAGCCTGGGTCTGTTGAAGGTGCGTTGCTGTTTTTTAGGCTGTGATAGCCTTGTAGTAGGTTAGGATAGGTAGAATCGGCATTGACACTACCTGGAGCTTGTTTGTACAGAGCCTGGGTCTGTTGAAGGTAGCTGTGCTGTTCGGGCTGTGGTAGCCATATGATAGGATAGGGAAAGTAAAGTAAGTAAGTGAAGAAGTATGTTTTTGTTTATTTAAAATGTTTTTTACGAAAAGGTTAAAAGTGGACGTCATCATCGAAATCGATGGACAATCAAGAGAGAGTGTGTGTGTGTGTGTGTTAAAACTTCAAGGAAGAAGGAAACATTTCTCTGATTAGTTGATAACACAAGTTCTTAAGAAACATTCCAGAGTGTGTGTTGCTCAGCAGGTTTTTTTTTTGGCATCATACAAACAGGGCAACATGATTACATGAACATTTGAAAAAGGCCTTTTGTGAGGTTGGCCAGAGCGCCCCCTTATTCTCCGACTTTTCCAACAGTTCACTTCCTGTTCAAGTTTCTTAGACAATAAGTCGCTGGCAATTAAATTATTAAATTAGTGTGGTGCCTGGACTCTCACTCATTTCAAGTTGATGCGAACGTTTTGGTTCAATTATAAATTTAATGGTTTAACAATTTTAGTTTGAGTGTCAAAAAAACAGACTAGCCACAATCATGAATCTTGTGTGTGTGTGTGTGTGTGTGTGTGTGTGTGTGTGTGTGTGTGTGTGTGTGTGTGTGTGTGTGTGTGTGTGTGTGTGTGTGTGTGTGTGTTAAAACTTCAAGGAAGAAGGAAACATTTCTGTGATAAGTTGATAACACAAGTTTTTAAGAAACGTTCCTGAGTGTGTTTTGCTCAGCAGGTTTATTTTTTGGCATCATACAAACAGGGCAACATGATTACATAACCATTTGAAAAAGGCCTTTTGTGTGGTTGGCCAGAGCGCCCCCTTATTTTCATGTTTGCTCATTCTGGACTGTCTTTATTGTTTTGGTTCAGGTTTAGTAAATTGTGTTATGGAAATAAATAATTAGAGTGAAATATTACAGGTTGGATCAGAGTAGGATATTATTGTTCTCTCAAAAGTTGTTAATGACACACCTCTTCTCTTTGGCCTTCATCTCTAGCTGATAATGTTTTATCCCTGCAGCTTCCACTAGTGCTTTATCATTATTTTATGATTTCTTAAAGTTTACTTTAATGTTACTTTTAATGTTATAAAGTACCATATACAAGACTGCATTGTCATTTAGTTAAATAGTTCTTATTTTTTATTTATTTATTTTTTACAATTAACTTAATTAGATTAAGAAAGTATATAAATTATAAAAATGTATGCGATAGTCTGTATATTGCAGGCTATATTTATACAATTTATTGATTATCGATGGCAGATGACGTTGCAACTGTGGGTCAAATCAATTCACTTTGTACTTATAACCATATACAGGGGCATCTAAAACAAAATTGAATCTCAATGAAAAGTTCCTTTTTTCTGTAATTTAATTCAAAAAGTGAAACTTAAATATATGTTAGATTCATTACACATGAAGTGAAATTAATCTAGAATAAAAATACTTTTCAGCCTGACATATTTCACTTTTTCAACTATTTTATCATTATTCAGTACAGGGGCATCAAGATCATTTGGTAGAGAATACAGGTGCTGTAGTAAATGAACAGCCCCCTTACTTACGGTTTAAACCATAGATAGTAGGTTTAAACTAGCAAGGCATTGTGGGAAAATGGGCCGTCTTCTACATTTTTACATCAGTAAATCTGTGTTGGATCTCTGGGTCTACTTCTGAAAGCTGTGGGCTGGCACTTAACAGAATTACTTACACCTGGGGCCTATTGCATAAAACTAGGATAAGGGATTAACCTAGGATATTTCGGTTATCCTGGCTTGCGTTAGCCATGATCCGGTTGCATAAAAGTGGAGGGACATAAGTTACCCTGGAGATTTATCCTTTACGTTTAGCCTGGTCGGGACCAGGCTAAACGTAAAGGATAAACTTATTCTGTTGCCTGATTGGCTCAGTCAGCTGTCACTCCGATCTGAAATCAAGGTGTTTAACAGTTATTCCATGATCTTCTGTGTATTGCTTTATTTTCATTAGCCTGTTTTAAGGTACCACATAAAGGACTGCATTGTCATTTAGTTAAATAGTCCTTCTTTTTTATTTATTTAACCTGAACCATTTATAATTAACTTAATTATAATTAGATTAAGATGCAATGATATAAATTGCAATAATTGATGTTCAATATTGCAGGCTATATTTATACAATTGATTATCGATGGCAGATGACGTTGCAAGTGTGGGTCAAATAAATTCACTTTGTACTTATCACTATATCGAGGTGCATCTGAAACAAAATTCAATATCAATGAAAAATTCCTTTTTTCTGTAATTGAATTCAAAAAGTGAAACTTAAATATATTCTAGAAATTCATTACACATGGAGTGAAATTAATCTAGAATAAACATACTTTTCAGAAGGTCGACATTTCTGTATTATAAATCCTTTTTCTGATTGGTTGTATGTCATTCTAATATTTTGAGATACTGGATTTTTTATTCCATGTCAATCAATCATCCAAAAAAAAAGGCCTGACATATTTCACTTTGTGTAATGAATCTATGAAAGTTTAACTTTTTGAATGGACTTTCCATGATATTCAATTTTTTAGATGCACCTGCAGACTGCTCACTGTCAACTATTTTATCATAAAACAATGCAGGGACATCAAGAACAATTGGCAGAGAATACATCTCCTGTATGAATTGAACTGCCCCCTCACTTACGGTTTAAACTACAAGGCATTGTGGGAAAATGGGCCGTCTTTTCCATTTTTCCATCAGTAAATCTGTGTTGGATCTCTGGGTCTACTTCTGAAAGCTGTGGGCTGGCACTTAACAGAATTACTTACACCTGGTTTGACAAAGCAGCCCCTTACCATCCTGGATTGGCGTTTATGCAACTGACTAATCCAAAGTGCCCAGGCTAGACTTTGTCAAGGCTGGCTTTATCAATCATCCTGGATGTCTTTATTCCACTTTTATGCAATAGGCCTCTGGAGGAGGGGAAGAGCACACATGAACACAACACAAGCCGATACCTAACCCCCCTGTGTGTGTGTGTGTGTGTGTGTGTGTGTGTGTGTGTGTGTGTGTGTGTGTGTGTGTGTGTGTGTGTGTGTGTGTGTGTGTGTGTGTGCGTGTGCGTGTGTGTGTGTGTGTGCGCGTGTGTGTGTGTGTGTGTGCGCGTGTGTGTGTGTGTGTTTAGACTTGAAGGAAGAAGGAAACATTAAATACTTTAAGCTTTTCTGTGATAAGTTGATAACACAAGTTCTTATAAGATTCCTGAGTGTGTTTTGCTCAGCAGGTTTTTTTTATTTTTTTGTATTTAATGTTTCCTTCTTCCTTGAAGTTTAAACACACGCACACACACACACACACCTCAATTATCTTTGACAGACATCTTGTCTTACAGTTTTTCTCGATCGCTAAACCACAGTGGGCACAACTGTAGCTCAATGTGCAAAACTCTAACTACAGTCTGCACTACCAACAGTCACTGGAGCTGAACAGTTCACTTCACCTGCAAAATAGGCTCAGTGCAGCAAACACTATGAATTGTCTTCACTGAGATAACACACACTGTCACTCAGAATATGCTCAGAGTACAAACACTAGCATCAAACCCCAATACACAAATTACAAATTTATAATCTTTACAGTTTGAATAATCTGAGTTACTTCACACAAGTAACGTAATATTTTCTTTGAGGAAAGACTGACATTCTTTCACATGAAATTGTTTATTTTATAACATACCAGTTTTTTAGGTAAACAAAAAGAAATGGAAATCAGGCTACATATTTTTATTTTATATTTTATTGATAACATTTCCAAATGTAGTATTTATATGTATAAATATTCTATAATTGTAATACATAAATCAATTCCTGTAATGTTGTCATTTACTGTAAGGATTCAACTCTCACCTGTTTGTGTACAGGGTCTTCCTCCATATATCCACACTCTCACTGCCACTCTTCTCCCTCTAACAACCTGTCTTCATTATGCATTATCATTCAATAGGGATGGGAATTGATAAGAATTTAACGATTCTGATTCGGAATCGATTCTCTTATCGATTCTCATTGTGTGAGAAAATAAGTACAAATTTGTTTATTTGTATTACTGTAACCTGCTTAAATATCTGATCAGAAGTGTGTCTAGTGTGTGCAAAGATTATCAAGAGTACTTTAGGATTAGGAGATTGTCAATTTTCACATTACATTTTTCAGTTTCGGTTTGCGAGTAAGAAGAAGTAGTTCGGAGTTAAGGCTGTTACATACTCCGCGAGAAGAAAGAACAAAGTTCTCGGTGACAGAGCTGCGAGAAGTTCTTTCTGGTCTGACATTACATACTTCACGAGAACTCAACTGCCGAACTCCTCACCGCGGCACATTGTTACCATGGTAATTGACTCATAAGCGCCAGCTGATTTCACTTCGCTTTCCTCATTGACTTCAGACTGACCAATCACACAATAGTTCTCGGACAAGCTGCGAGAAGAAAGTTCGGCCCGGGTGATGTGTCGAGAACAAGCTACGAGAACAGCTGAACAAGAGCTGAGAGAAGAAAATGATGTAATTTTCTTCTCACAGCTCTGTCACCGAGAACTTTGTTCTTTCTTCTCGCGGAGTATGTAACAGCCTTTATGCATCTCCAATAAATCCTCTGTGTGTACCTACAATCACCACAGCTGCGCCCAATTGCTGGGCAATCAATTCTTTAGTGCTACCTACTCACTTAATTGTGTGTATGGGGCGGTACATACATTCAGCAGTGAAGGTTATTCAGCATCAGCTTCAGTTCAGCAGCGCAGCATTCACACCGCAATTTCTTCAGGAATTGCATTTCTAGTTCATTTTAATCTGCTGCATCCTGCCAAGTGTATCGGCCCGAATGAATGATCCATTGTGTGTGTATGTGTGTGTTGCAACTTCAAGGAAGAAGGAAACATTAAATGGGTGCAGCCTTTCCATGAGAACACAAGTTCTTGCGTGTTTTTATTATTTATTTTTTCTGCGCAAACGCCAAAACATATCTCAAACTTGAACATGTCTGTTGAAGGCATCCGCGTTCGTTAAATACTTCAGTTCCTCAGAGACTCAGTGACTGACATGTGAACATGTACATCACACACACACACACACACACACACACACACACACACGCTCCTTTCCCTGTTCGTACGACACTGTGCTGGCACCTGTACTCTTTAACATATTCCTTCTCTGTGTTACTCAGCTTCTCCATAAGGAGATTGAGAATAGCAGTGGTGTGCATGTAGACTTCAGACTGGATGGAAACCTCTTTAATATCAGGAGATTCCAAGCTACCACCAAACTGCTTGATGAAAGGGTCCTTGAACTGCAGTATGCAGTACAGCAGGATGGGTTTAACCATCAACACCACCAAAACAGAGGTAATAGAGTCAATGGAGTGCCAGCCCCCCTTCCACTTTACCTGTCTTTACTGTTTCTGATGAGTAGCTTCGTCATTTATATACCTGGGGAGTATGCTCTCCGATGACTGCAGCATTGAACCGCATTAGACAAGCGTCTGCTGCCTTTGGTAGACTGTGACACCGGGTCTTTCTAAACAAGGACTTAAACCTCCACACCAAGGTGTCTGTGTACCATGCTGTCTGTCAGACATGTGGTAATGTACATGACCACATAGATGAAATGTAACATCAGCCCTGAGGACTTGGAAGGTACTGCTGCTGACAGATGTGTAAGGAGGGGAGTGTAGAGTGTACACACCTGTAGAGTGTGTGTGTGTGAGTGCATGTGTGAGTGTGTGTGTGTGTGTGTGTGTGTGTGTGTGTGTGTGTGTGTGTGTGTGTGTGTGTGTGTGTGTGTGTGTGTGTGTGCATAAGTGGGAAAGTATGTTTTTGTTTATTTAACATTTTTACAAAATGTGGACATCATAATTTAAATCATTGGACAACCACGAGACAGAGAGAGATAGTGTCAGTTGTGTGTGTGTGTGTGTGTGTGTGTGTGTGTGTGTGTGTGTGTGTGTGTGTGTGTGTGAGAGTGAGTGTGTTGAAACTTCAAGGAAGAAGGAAACATTAAATGTGTTTAGCCTTTCTGTGAGAACACGAGTTCTTGTGTGTGGCTCAGCTGGATCTTTTATTTATTTTGGCGCAATAGATTTACAAAATACAGACGGCTTATTGTTGTGTGATTGGAGAGAGCACACTTTAGTTTAGTTTTTGCCATCTCATCTGATCCATCTTTTGTTTTGGTTCAGGTTTCAGGCATTTTGTTAAGAAAGGCTGAGCTGTTAAGGAAATAAATCATATTTTTTGCATTTGAACCTTGTAATGATATTGTCTTCATTCTTAGTGTTTAACTTGGTGGCAGTAAGATCATTATGGGGGCTCGTCCGGGAGGTTGGGGTCCTTCATACAACTTCTTTATCTGATTTATTCTCTTAAATAAGGTTTTACATTTTCCGAATATTCACTTTTAGAGCTGTTTTTATTTTTGTGTATGTTGTTTTTTCGTTGAATGTTGATTTATTTAAGTGTCATATCATTTTTGTTACTTTAGCTACAGGTGAAACAGTGCATGATATATTTCCACTTGAACAATTGTAAGTGAGTTAATATAGAATATAATGAAATGAAGTTCAGTTCACATATAGTGGGATAGATACTGACAACAAGTACAGTGCTGCAAGATGGTGTTTTAAAAAGCTTTGATATTCAGGAAAATTATCCAGTGATTCAACACAGACTCACAGACCATCAGTCTTTTTCAATGCTTCAGCTTTGGGAAAACAAGTTTCTCGGGAAAAAATCTAAATATATATTTTTTTGTGTTACATTTGAACACATCAATCATATTACTGAGCCGACCTGAACACATCACATTTGACACCATATATAGCCCAATGCAATGAATGGATGCCTAATAATAATGTTTTTATATAATTTTTCAAATAATTAGAATAATTTTCTATTTTTAACTAATATACTAGGCCTATTCCATGTTAGGGACATCTGGCCAGAAATAATTTGTTTAAATAAATTAATAGGCTAAGAAAATAATACTTTTTAAAAATAATTTATATTTTTATTTAATTTCATTTATTTATTGTATTAAATAAAAGTTTAAATTATTAAAATCAAACTTTCTCCTTCCAGTTAACTTTGGACAACTCTAGGTTCGGATTAAGATGAGTTGCTTTGTCAGTATTTTTATTAATAACAAAAATGTGAAAGGGAAAACAATTTATTAATTTAATGTGTTACTAATTCGGTCCATACAGCAAAATATTTTTCCAAACATCAACAGTGTTGGTGTTTGCCGTCCCACCCCGCAATTTAGGAGAGATTTAGATTTCCTTGGGTTCAGGTAAATCAACAACAGAAAAAAATAAAAGATTTAATAATACTACAGTAACATGAAAATAATAAAGAAGCAATTAATGGATAAATGATAATAAAACAAAAACTAAAATACTTATGTATACAGTATATATAGACAAATATACTGTACATATGCATACACGCGTAAACATTTAAATAGAAACAAATTAAAAGACATATATAGTATATATATATATATATTCAAATATACATATGCATACACAAAAATAAATTTAAATTTAAAAGACATACCTCTGCAGGAAGATAACGACTGCCAGGACTTTACAAAGAGGATGCTCAGAGAATTCGTAGCAAACTTGCAGCAGAAGAATCTTCTGAAGCGAGTGACTGAGGAGGCATAGATCAGCTCTTATATATTCTCACAAGAGCCCCCCCCCCAGACACACACACACACACACACACACACTCACACACACACACACACACAGACAAACAAACACACACACACACACCTTAACTATAATGATCTTTGACATATTTTTGTCTAAAAGTGAAAGTATTCTGGTGATGAAGGTGTTGAGAAACGCCCTGATGGGGGATTCCCACTTTTCACTCTTCCAACAGTTCACTTCCTTTTCAAGTTTGAAGTTTCTTAGTTTATCATTATTTGTATAACAAGTACACGAGAGGTCGCTGGCAATTAAATTATTAAATTAGTTAAAGTATGAAATTCAATTTGCAGGAAAAGAGTGAGCAATAGGTAAAGTTGTCCATCCTCATTCTATTATCTGAAGGTGCATTGAATGGCTGGGTCTAATAGCCCACTGTCTAATGCAGTGGTAAAATGATAGAAGTCCCACTGTCCCATGCTGTTGGCTAAAATAGACTTTAGGCCGATATAAAAGAGGCTGAGCTAACTGATGCCCCACTGTAATGTGAAAAATCATGACAAAAAAAACTCCCTATCCTGTCCAAACTACCTATCAGAAAGAAAGAAAAAATCAGCCCCACCACCCTGCCCCCCCACAGGGAAATGCACATATTACAGTTTTTCACAATTGTTTAAACACATTTTTTGGAACATCAGACACAATGTG